>OZ038475.1:149082796-149087796 GCA_964036315.1 Acanthosepion esculentum
TCCAAATCCCTTTCCCTTATTTCTATTTTTACTTTAAAATGTTTTAAGATGGATATTTTTGCATAATGTTGATGCTATTTACAAAAGAATATATATTTCCTAATTGTCTAAAAAGACATCTCATGAGAACAGCATCATTTCTTGTTCTGGAAAATGTGTTATGCTGTTCCCATAGATTGATTAATGTCAATCTGTTTATGTGATCTGACATTGAAAAGTTTAAAAATGATATAAAAAATGATATAAAAAAAGAACTTTCAAAGAATA
Organism: Acanthosepion esculentum; assembly: GCA_964036315.1. Lineage (NCBI taxonomy): Eukaryota > Metazoa > Mollusca > Cephalopoda > Sepiida > Sepiidae > Acanthosepion > Acanthosepion esculentum. Next base: position 149,083,064 of record OZ038475.1, read on the forward strand.
TAATGATGTTTAAAATGTTACCCAATTCAACAAATCATGTCTATTGTATTTTAATATTAAATACATAAATAAGTGTTATCAATTATTAAAAAAAGGAAAATCATTTTTATTTTACAGCAATATTTGAACATTATGTATAGGATCCATTACAGATAAAAACAATTTCACCTCCTACAGTCAGTTTTCAAATCCAGGTAAAGCCCAAAGTCAGAATGTTGGTTTGTCATTTCAATCCAGTCAAATATTGATACAATAAAATCTTTTGAAAATTTTTGAACTTACAAAGACAGTTACAAAATTTTTCGACTTAGCCAAATAAATACCAAATAGATTCAGAGTAAACTATTAAATTCATTGGTTGATTACTATTTTCTGGTATCTTCATTTCCCATCTAATACATTGCTCAGGAATTAATTCTAACATAAAGTTGGCATCACTGATAACTAGATTTCAGTCACTTAAACTGTCAATTGGATTTGTGTCACTTAAGCTGTCAAACATCTCAGTGCATAAGAATGATTGACAAGCATCATGGGTTCAGCAGAGAAGATTGAAAAAAATCTGAGTCTAATTTTGCATCCACTAAGTTATTAAAAAGAATATTAATCAGGAATAAATACAAAATCACTTGGCTAATTCTGAAAGATTAAACATTGATTCTGAAGCTTTTCTTTAGATTTGTTTTATACAAAGTTATAAAAAAATAATTGCAACAGAAAGGTAACAATAAAAATTGATGAGACAATAAAAAAAGCTTTTAAAATATTAGAAAGAACTGGCCTTTCAATATTTTTGGCTGAGAAATGTCAATATGTGACAGATCAAAGAAAAAAAATTATAAAAATTTTTTTATGGCTAGGCAAAGTTGGAAAAGTATTAACAAGAGAAAATAAATCAGTCTGGGCAGGTAGACAATATGCTTGAATGATTCAATGTCATGTTTCATCTGAAGCAGCAGTTGGCAAAGAAAAAGATGAAATAGATGTTAGTGGACTAAATTAAAAGTAGAAATTAATAAATATAAAAAAGAGTAAAAAAGAAATAAAAGAAGTAAAAGTTTTTTTGTTTTTTTTAAAAATTGTATAAAGAAAATAATAAATAATAAAAGGAAATAAGAACTGAAGGAAATATTTACTTTTTTAGAATCCAGCCCATTTCAAAATATCTTACTCTAAAATACTAAATACTTTCACTATATATATGATGCCTTACTAATATAGCTGCAAAATACTAAATGACTATATCCTCTGAATCTATGATATACCCAACTAATCTATTACACTCCCCCGATCTATGATACAATACCCCCCACTTTAGTACATATCAATTTTCATCAGGTAGTATTCATATAAAATACAAATTTTATTGTAACCTTATTATGCACAATAATCGATCATATGCAATATGGTGAACAATTTAAGTAGAAAAATTGAAGATAAATACAACGTATTTAAATACAATTAGAAACATAATAGATCATTTTATCTTAAATAAATCGAACTAAGTTTTATGGTACACTTAATATCAACTTCAGATTTTTCTTATTAAAAAGTTGAACACAGTCAACATTATGGATAAATGATAATGAATTTTATATTCCGTGTTTTTTGAAGACTTAGCAAAACAAATTTATGAATATGGATAGAAAAAAAAACAATGACACCAAAATCCACAAAAAATTGTCATTCTTTAACAGCCAGTTGTGCTTAGTTTAATTTGTTACATATATAAATGTAGGTAGAAAAAAGCAAATGTTGATAAGATAGTGAGGGTCACCAAGCAGTACCCAAAGCCCCCATCAGTCTTATTAGTTTGGGGTAGTACACATCAGCTCTGAGTAAATCTCATATGAAAAAGAAATAAATAACACGTTAGTTTTCTTGATATTTTGTTAATTCAGACGGATTCTGAGTTAAAATTTAATGTTTATAATAATTCAACAAATAAAACCAATCTCATAAATTTTTACTCACATTACAACAATAAGATAAAATCTGGCATAATCATAGGTTTTTCTTTAAGAGCCCTTAGAGTTTACAGCCTCAAATAATGACCTAATAATGAAGAATTGTAAGGACATTACTATTATTAATAAATAAAAATAAAATATAAAATAATAATAATAATGAATATCATAAATAAAATAAAATAAAACAATAACATTAAAACTTTGTTTAAAATAAATTAAATAAACCAAACAGAAAAAAATTATCCCAGCATGCAACAGAAACTTTTTCTGCTGGAAAATGAACTTTGTGCCAAAAGACACAGAATTCATTCTCTTCACTAACGCCTGTTAGAAAGTCAAGATGTCCAGCTCCTCTACTCAGAATATTGGTTGTTGTAATACGAAGTGACTTCTTCCTTTTATCACATGCAACCTTAAAATACTTATAACCAAAAAATACACACACACACCAGTACATAAAATAAATTGTATGATTTTAATTTACAATTTAACATGCCTTTAGTGTTATTTCTGTGTATGTTTTTATTCCAATGAAAACAAGGCTATTTTTTTCTGGTATGATGTGAGTGACCTCACAGAATATATTGAAAATATTTTTCAAATATTCAGCCATCCTTGTTATTTCATATATTGGGTTGGCCAAAAAGCTTGTTCACTTATTAATTAGGAAATTTGCTTCATAAACCGAAAAAACATTTTGTCTGACCCAATACAAGGAAGCATAAAAATAAATTTGAATCCAAAGTGGAAAAAATAAATGAAATATAAAAGTTGTATAATATTCAAATTTCTTATATGAATTATTATAAGTTACTTTTAACTTTTTACTAGTATTTTTTTCATTTTATTCCTTTTGCTTTGAAACCTAGTAATGGTCTTAAGTTGTCTAAACTCCTTGGATAAAACTTTATCATTAACAAGTGGGTGCTGAATGGTCAGATGGTCAGACCAAGAAGCCTTTTTCAAAAAATTCTATTTGATCATTTTCTCAGATTTAAGGAAGTAAACAGGGCTTAGAACTTTTCAGCACCCCATAATTAATTTTTAGTTAGTATTTCTTAATTTCTTATTTCTTCTTAATTGCTATTGCTTTTTATTAAACTAGTAGCATCAGTTGCGATATCAAACAAATTTCTTATGAAGTACTCTCAGTTATGAATTTTTGATTAGGATTTTTGATTAGTATTCCTCTTGCTTTTACAGCAAGTTCTTACAATAATGTCTGAATGTATTTTGATGAAGCATTGTCAGTTTTATTACTATTCTATCTTAATTTCAGTTGCTTTTTATTACAACTCTCAGACTGTTATATTTAACAGCCCCCCCCCCACGAGGGATGTATGTAGCACAAGGCCAAGTTTACTGTGGGTTTTCTGAGCCTGTAGGCTCAGCCAAAAATATTCCCTTAGAACCTGCATAAAGGAGTTCAGGGCCTGTCTACCTCCCCACACGAATATTTGCCTTTCGGCAAAGCCTTGTCTGGGTTCCTCTCTGTTGAGGCAGAGAGTTCGACAGTTAAACAATCTGTATTAATGTTCCGCTCAGGCTCTCCAACTGTCATTCTGTGACCATTAATAAGCAACAAATGGGAAATCCTAAGAAATAAAAGAACTCTTGATTCTCTTTCCAATAATTTTGGATCAGTTTCAATAATTACTAAAATATTAGTTGAAAAATTAGGTTTATAATAACCAGAAATTCATATTCAAGGACATATGGCACAGTGGATAAAGGCTTTGGTTAGATCCAGTAACAGGAACCAAAGAGTGTGAGTTCAATACCCGGTTAAGTGAAGAACTTTCAGAGGGAAAATTAACAGGAGATAACTGACATCCATTAAACATGGCATGTGGAACTAGAACAGTCTACCCCAGTGAGCGAAATAAAGGGTTCAGTTCGACATTCCAAAAACCTGAAGAAGGCCGGAGCATACAATGGCCGAAATGTTGTAATAAATATGGCGACAAAGATGAGGACAATAGTCCGAATAATGTACATAATACCTCATCTCATAAATATAGACAGATATTGAAAAATTAATATTTCCTTATCTTAATTTCTGTAGCTTTTTATAGCAAATACCATATATATATAATATAATATACAAGGTAACCAAAAAAGTTCTGTCCGTTTTTAAAGGAAAAAAAGAAAATGCTTCACAGTATGTGTAACTTATATTTAGTCTTCGAAGTAATCGCCATCGGCATCCAGCACCTTCTGCCAACGTGTCTCCAGCTGTTCAATGCCCTTGCGGTAGAACTCGGGGGGGGGGGGGGTCAAAGAAGTCCATGAGGGCTTTGCGCAAGTCTGCTTCATTGGTGAAGGATTTCCCATGAAGATGATTATCCAGGGAGTGGAAGAGGTGGTAATTGAATGGCGCAAGGTCAGGTGAATAAGGTAGATGGCACAAAGTCTCTTACCCAAGTTGCTGTATGGTATCCCTGACCACTAGCGCGCATGCGGCCTGGCATTGTCATGGAGGAAAAGCACACCTTTGTGATTCACCCGTGCTGGCTCCTTCTGGCACAATGCCTGTTGCACACGTTTCAATTGCTGCGAGTATAGGTCTCCAGTGACCGTTTGGCCCATTGGTAGCAGTTCATAATGAACCACTTGATGACCTGTCCACCAAACACAAAGCATAATCTTGCATGGGTGCATAGGTGGTCTTGTGGTGTGAGGGACAGCATCCTGAGGAGACAACCAATGTCTGGAATGCTTGGGAGTTTCATACAGAACCCACTTTTTATCACTGGTAAGCAC
>OZ038475.1:149090296-149097796 GCA_964036315.1 Acanthosepion esculentum
GAATTTAATTTTGTTATTAAACCAAAGACATTAGTTCCATTTCCTCATCAAGCGAATTTTGGAGTAACTTACTTTTTAAAATTTACGGTTAAATAAATGTGTTGTAGCCCAAAAGATGTTTTTTTTAAGAATGAGTTATTTATTAACGGTTATATAATATTGGAATGTGCAAGTTTTGATTTTAAAGGAAAAAATTACGGCCTGACGATGAGGACATGACGTCCTTGAAAGTACTTGCTGGTTTAAAAAATACTCCAGATCCATCTGACAACAATTTTATACATAAAGATCACATGCATCATTCAGTGGATTGTTAGTAGTTTAATGCTTATATTAAGTCTATTAGCGAAGAGATTTCGCCATTAATTGCATTAATATTGCTAATTGATTCAATGTATGATTATCTCTTTATAATAAAATAAAATATATGCTGCCTAATATAATATGTTTATATATATATATATATATATATATATATATATATATATATATATATATATATATATATATATAAGAAGGTCCTGTTGAAAATCAATAAAAGTTCATTATTTAAAATTTTTATTCAATTTTTCTACAGTTCAAACTATTCTTCTGCTTTCCAGGGAGAATTTGAAAATAAATTGTCAAATGATTTCTGAGCACTTTTGACATTCATAAGCCATTTTTTGTACATTGATAGTGTTGTGTCTATAGCTATTCATTGTATGTTTTTCAGGTGCCATGTCTTTTCAGTGTTTTTTTTTTCTTTTTTAATTATGAACATTTAGTAGATTTGTTCATAAATTTAATGAAATATCATTGTTTTTTTAGTTAATGTTTCTAGGATTTGTATTTATTTATCTTATACTTATCAAGATGACAAAAACACTATACAGTATAAATTAGAAAAAAGTGAGTATATATTTTTATCTGTCTACATCATTTTCTGTCTCTATATACATATATGTATATGTGTGATAAAATGACTGATATTAAATATCTAAACAATGTAAGAGTGAATAATTGAAAACAAGTTGGATATTTAAATTTTTTTATTCAGTTGGAAACATTTTGTTCACTAAGAATACAATCAGAACAACTGATATATGATACAAATATAGTTTTAAGGTATCCCATATTTATGGGTAAAAGAGATAACTCAGAGATAGAGCATATATAACTATAAAAGTGGACATTGAGGACAACACCAAATAGCGACAGTCTGTTTCAAGCTGCAATGCAATTTTCAGGACATCTACAAATGTATTTTTGGGATGAGTGCATATCTATGTAAAATCAGATTGCATGTAAATACACACCAGAATATACATATATATATATATAGTCATCCACAGACAGACTCTTTTGCTGTATCACAGCTCCTCAGTGTGGCTAGATGTCCAGATGCAATCGTCAGGCAACTCTTCAGGAGTTGGCTGACGATTACATCTAGCATGAAACAGACTGTCGCCTCTAAGTGTTGACTTCTATGTTCACTTTTATATTCACACGCTCTATCTCTGATATTGAGCACTTTATCCCATAAATATAGCACACTTTAAGACTATATTTCTTCATATATATATATATATATATATATATGCACATTTCATTGAATACAACAGACAAGGTGCTTTTATTTATTTTTTCATACAATTTCTCATGCAATCTAATAGTTTTTTTTTCTTTTCAGATGATAAATTATATAAAAACTGTCTGAATGTTCTTTTTTTCAAATGCATTTTTGGATAAGTGCATATATACTTACAATCATATTGTATAGCAATGTATCTAAATGCACACCAGAATATATAAATATATATATGTGTACATGCATGTGTACCTGCAAATGTTTTTATATAATTCATCATCTGAAAAGAAAAAAAGTATTAGACTGTATGAGAAATTGTATAAAAAACTAAATCAAAGCACCTTGTCTGTCGTATTCAATGAAATGAGCATGAAAGAAGGATTGCTACCTAAATACACTAATATATATATATATATATATATATATATATATATATATATATATATATATATATATATATACATACATATGTATATATATATATACATATATATATATATATATATATATATATATATATATATGTTCTGGTGTGTATTTCTCACATTGAGTTCTGGTGTTAATAAAATAGTACTTGATGTAATATAATATCTATAAACAATATATTAATAAATATACATTTTTTTTCCTTACTGGTAGCACGACTCAGATTTTCATGCACAATACAATTTTTAGGTGCCACCAGTGAGGAAATATATATATATATATATATATATATATATATATATATATGAAGAAATATAGTCTTAAGATGTGCTGTATTTATGGGATAAAGTGCTCAATATCAGAGATAGAGTGTGTGTAAATATAAACCTGAACATTGAAGTCAACACTTAGAGGTGACAGTCTGTTTCATGCTAGATGCAATCGTCAGGCCACTAAAATAAATAAAAGCATCTTGTCTGTCATATTCAATGGCCTGACAATTGTGCCTAGCATGAAACAGACTGTTGCCTCTAAGTGTTCAATGTTCACTTTTATATATATATATATATATATATATATATATATATTCAAATGCATTTTTGGATAAGTGCATATATACTTATAATCATATTGTATAACAATATATCTAAATGCACACCAGAATATACAAATATATATATGTGTGCATGCATGTGTACCTGCAAATGTTTTATTTTGGTGGGATGCATACATATGTACTTAAAATCATATTGTATAACAAAGTATGTAAATACACAATAGAATATGTGTGTGTGTGTGTGTGTGTGTGTGTGTAATGGATGATTGCTCATTACCAAGTACAACTGTCTGCTATATTGGTTAGCTAATGACTGTTGCGGATGCCTGCTCAGGCATATTTTTTTGCGTTTCTTCAACATCCACAATGCCAAACGGTGTTTATTTTTACTGCAATTATGTGGAGTAAACCTAAGTTACAGGTTCTGGGAGAGAAAGCAAAAGAAATGGCATGGTCAATAGTTTAACAAGACCACTCCACTCAAATATTCAGTTATGATGTGAGTTTATATTACCCAACTATTGACTGCTTCCAAACAATTTTTCCTACTCACTTTCAATCACAAGGCTTGGGTCACTATGCTTTTCTGTCACTTCTAAACAGTGTTGCATGCTAGGATAAGCTCTCCAGCCTGATATTACTATGGTAAAATTTGAACTAATGTTCAACCATATCTAAATGACTATATCTACTGGACAGTTCATTAAAAATTTTAATACCAATATAAGACACTTTGGTTGGAAATTGAAAAGAGAATATAAAATGTTGAATAGACAGATCTTGTGAGTGCTATTCAATAAAACTTGTTTGTAGATACAGGGTGCAATGGGTAAATTATCACCATTTTATATTTTTAATTTCATGTATGCTCGTTGTTTGTTTTTTATTTTGTCAAGTGCACTGTATAGTAGGATCAGTTGGGCACAATCTGTGAGAAAAAGAGCACCATGACACAATTTACTCTGACAGAAATTTGGAAATGGCATGCTGTACTGCTTGGCATTCACACTGGAAGCTCCAATATGAACATTTCAGAGTGTTTGTGTGTCAATCTGAGGACAGTGCAGAGGATTCAGGAAGATTTGAATGAGTTTAATGGTGATTACAAAGGTATGGCAGGTCAGAAAACTAACTCTGATAAGACAAAAAAATCCTGAATTTGTTGACTCAACACAGAGGCCTACATCAAGTGCCTTCAGGAGGTAGTGCTGCCTTGGTTCAAGAGGGTGACTGCTGGATGACCCTATGTCTGGCAAGAGGACTCTGCACCATGCCACACAAGCAGGAGAACCTAGTGATTGCTGTCAGACAATTTCTGTGACAGCATCACCCCTTACATCTGGCCACCTAACTCCCCAGACTACAATCCCCTTGATTATTATGTGTGGGGTGCAGTTGAGCAAGAGACCAACAAGACTCCTTATAACACCAAAGATGAACTGAAGGCAAGGATTATGGCAGCAACTTAAACAAGGAGACTGTCCAGAAGAGTTTCAGGAGATTCCAAAGTCATTTGGAGGCTGTGGTTGAAGCCAAGTGTGATTAATTTGAATAAATTTACTCTTTAGTATTTCAAGATATTTTTGTGTAATTTTGGTAAATATATCTGTTAAAATGAGATGTCAATGTTATTTTCATTTTGTGTAATTTTGTAATTTTGATGAAAATTTTTTCATTGCACCTTATATATATATATATATATATATATATATATATATATATATATATACCCAAGTTTGGGATTGGTATATACGGCGTAAATTCCAATAACCAACAATTATTATTCTTTAAAGAGTGCTCAATACAGAGTAGAGCAGATATAATCATTTATTTGAATATTACAACATAAATATGTTATAAAATCACGACAAAAATAGCCATTTTGTTTCAACACTTCTGGTGTCTTATCAAGTGATGATGTAGAATATAGAATAAATGGTTTTAAAAGTTTCAAATTAATTAACGATCCTTAGCTAGGAGTAAACGCTGTTACATAAGCTAGAATGACCAATCAAAATACAAGTATAGGGTAATTCGAAAAATTTGACAACTAAGCAAGGTTATCATAGATATTAAAAGATTTATAAAATTTGAAATTAAAAGTAAAAAATTAAAAATTACCTATTTAGAAATCTAAATCAAATCTCTATTAAGTTTTAAATTGTAGAATTACCGAGGAGAAAAAATATAAAAAAATATAAAAATAAAAATAAAAGATATATATGCTATTTAATTTATATTTTCATTGAAATTATGTTAAAAAGGAAGTTTATATATATATACACTTGACAACATTGATGGCCCTAGTTGTAACCCAAGTTTCACGCACATAATCTTCAGACGACTTGAATATAAAACACCTTGGTCATAAATTGAAAAGAGAATATAAAAAGTTGAATATACAGACCTTGTCAGTCTCATTTAAGTAGACATATATATATATACAGAGAAAAACTGAAATTTAATTGGTGTATATGGTTCTTCAGATATGTACTTAAGTAGGTCTATTTATATAAATAGGGTGTACACATGTATACAAACATGGAGAGCAACATACAGCACCTTATTAGCCTCATGTTTTCAACAGATTTGAAGTGGAATGACTACATTGAATCAATAGCTGCAGCTACTGCAAGGAAAGTTGGATCACTGTATCATACCAGGTTTTTTCTCATCAGAGTCCATCTTGCACTTTTAGAAATCTACCATTCATTCATGCATTGAATACTGTTGCTATATCTGGTCTGGTGTACCTGCTGCTCATCTCGAGGTATTTGACAAAATTCAAAAAATGATCTGCAATGTAATCGATCCTGACTAGGCATCTCGACTACAGTCACTTTCTCACTGATGTAAAGTGGCTTCTCTCTGCCTTTTCTACAAATATTTTCATCGCAATTGCTCTGATGAGCTTTTGTCCCTGGTACCTGGACTACATGAGTTTAAGCGTGCTACTAGATTGGCATTTAGGTCTCACCTTTTTACTGTTGAATTAGTTAATCACTTATACTCCGGCAGTTACTTTTCCTTTCTCGCACCTCCCGTCTGTGGAACTCCTTTCAGTTTCTTTGCTTCCCTGATAATTACAGTCTTCAAAATTTTAAATGCAATGTCAATTGCTTTCTTCTTGAATCCTGTTCAGCTTTTATCCTTTCCTCAGTCTCTCTATACCCAATCTTTTCTCTCACCTTCAATCTCTGTAACCCCCTGCATACTAGTGGCATTCCTGCCTTGCTTTGGATGAAAGGATTAAAAACATATATATACATACATAAGGAAGAAAGATAATATCATTTTCCACTGTAATTTTTTGAAGAGAAAGCTTAAACAAATTCTGTTTATTTGTAGAATTAAAAATGCCTTGTACCAGAACCATATTCTTGGCCTATTAGCTGCATTCTTAGCAAAAAAGATACTCAGTAATGTTAACAAACATCGAAGAAAAATAGAAAAACAAGAAGCAGTTTCATGTAACAGGAAAATCTCATAAAAGAAAAAAAAACTGAAAAGTCTATTTGCAGAAGATAAACATGATATGGAACTCTGCAAATAGTAAAAGATGTAAAAAGAAAACTAATTTTTTCTCTTATATCAAAATGACCAACAGCAGAGACAGTTAATTGCCGCTGCTGTTAGTAGCAAAGCTAAGTGATAATATGAAAATATGGTGATTGCTGAAGATCAGAAAATTAGTGCATCAAGAACTGACTGACCCTTGCAGTTAAAAAGAAGAATTAGTAGAATGTCTTACAACAGAGTTCCAGGAATGCAAAATCTGATAACGTTCTGAAGGAAATAAAAGAACCAATTGATCCAAAGAATCAAATCAATTACTCAAAGCAGTAGGAAGATTGGTTAAAAGAACATCTTTGTCCGTTTGGGTAATAGAAGGAAAAAAATAAAGAAGAATGTCTCCAGGTGAATTAGTATGTGTCTAGTGACATTTGTAACATGAATGAAATAATTCTGATTGGAAGTAATCCGGTTGAGGTACAGCTGCTGAAAATACAAACCATCTTAGCATCTGATAACCCCCACAAAACACTTCCTCTAAACAATTAAGCTACAGCTTTCTTAATGTTTTTAGACAGATTCACAACATTTCATCTTTCTTAGACAGACATCCATCCGCAAGATAAGTTGGTTCCCTGTGCCGAGCCAGGAAATTCTTCTCCCCTAAATCGATCCTCCAAGTCTATAAGTCTACCATTCGACCTTGCATGGAGTATTGCTGCCATTTATGGTCTGGGGCCCCTGCGTGTTGCCTCAGGGTTCTTGATAAGATCCAGAGACGGATATGCAATGTGATTGGCCCTGATCTGTCATCTCGTCTGCAGTCGCTCTCTCACAGACGCGATGTTGCATCGCTCTGCCTTTTCTACAAGTACTTCCACGGTAATTGCTCTGAAGAGTTGCTTTCGCTTGTCCCTAAGCCTCGTGAATTTAAGCGTCCTACGAGGCTGGCATCCCGTTCCCACCCCTTCACCGTTGAAACTGTTAGGTGTAGACGTCTTTTCTACTCCAATAGCTTCATGTCTCGCACATCTCGCCTATGGAACTCCCTTCCCTATTACTGTTTCCCTGACAAATACAATCTCCAATGGTTTAAGTGTAGCGTCAATCGTCATCTCCAATTGCCTTGATCTATCCACTTCCTGATATCTTTCATTCCTATCTGCTCTCGCTCTATATCTCCCGTAACCTCCCCACCTCGATCGGCCCTCCGTCCTTCTCTTTCTCCACATCCCTTCCTTTACCACTCCTATCTGCTCTTCCTCCAACCCTTCTGTAACCCCATGCGTGATAGTGGCCACCGGCCTTGCTTGGGGTGATACGCTTAAAAAAAAAAAAAAAAAAAAAAGATCTGAAAATGTAAAACTGGCAATGGTTCTCAAAAAATGACCTCCAGTTAGTGATTAACTGGAGCATGGAAAGGCTTGTAAGTTTT
>OZ038475.1:149102796-149170296 GCA_964036315.1 Acanthosepion esculentum
ACGTGAAAATATAAATATGTTGTTGTGTATGTGTGTATATGTATGTGTTTTTGAACATAGAAATACAGGTCCTTGCTGGATTAATCGTTATTTTTATATGTTTATATTAGATTTGTAACCTGTAGTCGATATTACCATTGTCAAATTTTCTTGATTACACTTTTATAAATGCCCTTCGGTTTTAGTTCCACCACCCCATCTCCCCCATCCCTTTTTCTTTTCCTCTCCCTCTCTCATCTTCTGAGCTTTAAGATTATATTGTCTATTGTGTGTGTATGTCACCTCAAAATGTATACTCTTTTCTGGTGTATCTTTAATGTATTAGACATTTGAAAATATTCATATTTCTCTGACTTAAACCATCTTTGACTCCCCTCTTTAAAACTTCTCTCTGTTAAATTTTAATCCCCCCTTCATCTTTAGGCCTTCCTGTCATTCTCTTGTCTGTTACCCCTCCCTATAACTTTCATTTACTCTAGCATTCGCCCCACACTCTCATACATACACTTTGACTAAATTTTATTTCTTTTTCCCGAAGTTGTTTTTCTGTTTTCTTTTTGAATTTGTATGTCTGATTTACGATTCCAATGGAATAAATTATGACCATGGAATATTAGTGTTTAAGCTTTTTTATTATATATATATATATATATATATATATATATATATATATATATATATATATAGGCAGCATATATTCATTCAAACATGTTTTATTGAGTAATATAAACATATTACATCTATTTATTTTTATAATAATCCTTTCTTGTTCTCTAATCAGTTACTTGATGTTAAGATGGAATTCATCAAGGAAGGTGCCATAGTTTTTTCCTACCCAAGTACTTGCGATCTACTTCGAGATCTACCTTAGGGGTGAATTACATAAACAAACTGATTGTAACTATGATCGTTATGATGGTGATTTTTAAAAGAACACGTGAACATAGTCTGTTATAATTATTTTAAAATTTTTAATTTATCCATTGTAACTATGGATTTTTTTGCAAAACAAGTGTCCCAATATAAGGGAGCTAACCAAAATGGCATTAAATTTTTGTTAAATGCACTTCAACACGTTGCTACACTCATAATAAATTTTGTTGAGTGTTGGTTGGTTGTTTTTGATAGCAACCCATGACATGACTAACTCTGACTCCTAGTAGCCACAGGTACTACACTTTATTGAAATGTGATTGGTCTCTATAAATAGTTAAAAGGGAATTAACTCTGTATTTATTAATACATCACATACCCCCATTCATATGCACTCTATCTGGAATTTATAAGAATGCTGTGAAGCTTAATGATTTCTTACTTCAGATATACTTGTAAAGTGTTTTACTCCCCAAAGACCACAACTGCCAATAACAATGCAAAAAAAGATAACAGTTGAAGAGTAAAGCTTCAAAATCAGGATGAACAACCTTAAGTATCAGTTAAGTTCAAAGACTGAATATTAGAATAATTCCCAAATATTTAAATAAGCTAAAAGCTATTTACCAAAGAGGGAGATATCGCAGAAGAATTTTTTAAAAAATGGATTAATCTAAGGGAAGTAACTAGAACAAGACTTATTTTTGTTTATCACAATTTTTCTAAAATATGTTTAATAACATTTGATTTCTTTCTTTTAACTTGTCTGTGTCTTTGTGCTTCTATATTCCTTCACTCTAGTTGTTGTGTGAATATGCTGGATGATTTTGGGTTGGAAAACATGTGTCTCCTGGTATATTTATCCCATAACAAAAATGGTGGACTCAGAATGTGAGTCCAGGTAATAAATGTATAAGTAACAATAAGACTATATATATAAACAAAAAATAAGTATGTATTAACAAAATAAGGGTATACATTGACATTAGAATATTGTTGTTTAATAACATTTTATTTCTTTACATTATTTACATTATTCGGACTATTGTCCTCATCTTTGTCGCCATATTTATTATCAGAGCTCATATTGCAATTTTTGTTGTTATTATTGCTCCGGCCTTCTTCAGGTGGTTGGAATGTCAATTGAACCCTTTATTTTGGTCACTGGGGTAGACTGTTCTAGTTCCACGTGCCATGTTTAATGGATGTAATTTATCAGTTATCTCCTGTTAATTTCCCTCTGAAAGTTATGCACTGCCTTAACCGAGTATTGAACTCACACTCTTTGGGTCCTGTCAATGGATCTAACTAATGCCTTTATCCACTGTGCTATGTGTCCTTGTAATAAATATGGCAACAAAGATGAGGACAATAGTCCAAATAATGTAAATAATGTTTTATTTCTCTTTTTTTTTTTAACTTGTCTGTGTCTTTGTGCTTCTATATTCCTTCGCTCTAGTTGTTGTGTGAATATGCTGGTTGAGTTTGGGTTGGAAAACATGTGTCTCCTGCTATATTTATCCCATAACAAAAATGGTGGACTCAGAATGTGAGTCCAGGTAATAAAAGTATAAGGAAAAATAAAACTATATATATAAACAAATGATAAGTATGTATTAACAAAATAAGGGTATACATTGACATTAGAATATTGTTGTGTGTTACAAAACAATGAATATGGATGAAGAAAACATTTGAACGAGTGAAGGTGTTTGTGTAGAAGTGTCACAAGCATGTGTGATAGACACATGTGTATATATATACATGTGTGTGAGATAGAGTTCAAAAGTTAAGAGTACCAAGGAAAGCAAGCACGCCTCGGTGGCAGTGTTCTTATTTACATGTAACTATATCTGAAAGCTAGAGAAAAATAATGGAAAAAAGGATGACAGAGAATGTTACTGCCTATTTACAGGATTAAGGAGTATCTTCTAGTGATGTTTTTTTTAGGAAAGTAAATCTTCTACAGAAGGTAGCAATGGAGAGTGAGAAGAAAGGACTAAGTATAAACTACAAGAAGACAGAATGCATGGTCATCAGTAAGAGGATGAGCCCAAAATGTGATTTGAAGGTCGGGAACACAAGAATCAAGTAGATGCAGTTGTCTAAATATCTGGGAAGTGACTTGACAGAGGACAGTAAGTGTGATGCTGAGATCTGTAGACGTATTGGGATGGCCAAGGACACATTCCAAAAGCTGGGTAGAGTACTGCGAGACAGGAGGATTTCTTTGTTAACAAAGAAAAGAATCCTCAACTGTTATGCGACATCTGTCCTTTACGGCAGTGAATGTTGGACGGTCTCCTCGAAGATGAAGAAGAGACTCGAGGTGACTGAGATGTGGTTCTACAGAAGGATGCTAAGGATATCATGGACGAAGTGTGTGAGCAACAATGAGGTCTGAGAGAGGTTGCAAACAAGGAGGAGGCTTATACTTAATATCAGGAAGAGGCAGCTGAAGTTTCTGGGACACATAATGAGTAAGGAGGGCCTGAAGAATCTGATACTCATGGGTCGAATAGAGGGAAAGAGAGACAAGAGGAATCAATGTGTAACATACCTGGTGGACTTAAGCAAGTGGATGACAGAAAGTGGTCTGGGGAAGGAAGCAGAGGGAAGGAACTTGTTGAGAGCTGCAAGAGATAGAGGGAGGTGGTGGAGAGCCATGATTGCCTATGTCCTGAAAGGACATGGCACATAAGAAGAAAGAAAGAAGTGAGGTAACTGCACAAAGTCAAGAGAGTAATCATATCTGAAAATTTCTGAATTACTGAATACATGTGCTCATGCATAATAGACTTGGAAAAGAAATGTACCTATTTAGGGAGTCAATGAATTATTTTTATAAATATTTATTATTTACAGTCAGATTAATGTCCTTATGTCTGTTGATATTAACACAACATGCACAGTGGAATTAGAACAATCTACACCCAGAGATTAAATAAAGAGTTTGATCTGAAATTCTCTGAAGTTTACTTGGATCAACAAACACCTGAAGAAGTCCAGTGGGGAAATGGCTAAAATGATGAGATTGTAGTAAAAATAGAACCAGTGAATAAACTTATACTAAAGCTTTATTGCACTTTACTCTGACTAATCATCTACTGATGGATATTACAGGGTGCATTTTCTAGATCTTAAGGAGAGGGTAACTAGTGATTTATCAGTACAGTGATAATAACAACAAAGATGAGGATATTAGTCTGAATGTGAATAATGATAACTCCTCATCCCAGAAAGTAAATATATTTAAATTTTGGTTCTAAGTCAAGTAAGAGAATAAAAAATTAGACAGATTTAATAATATTATCAGTAAAAGTCATTTTTTTTTATAATTTAAACTAAAACAGAAAATTCCAAAAATGTATTGATCATTACAGCTGAATATTTTTAATTTATTAAATTTTAACCCTTGTTCACTTTTATTAATTCCCCTTCCACTGTATATGGTGGCCCACAACTGCAATAACTTAGTCTGTTTAAATCAAGGTTATTTTGCTGTTGCTATAGAAGAACATAACACATCCACAAAATTCAAATACTTGTTTTAGCAATCAGGATCACATGAATAGAACAACAAAGATTTTGCATGGCAAAATTGTCACATCCAGAAGGCTAAAGATTAACCATAGTTCATTATTTAGGAAAAACATTAAATCAATAATTATAATAATAAAATAGAATTAATGCAATAAAATAAAATTCTTCTCTTGTTAGAAATTTGATTATTCCCAAAATCCCAATAATAGTAAAGAAATGTGAAAATAATTTTATTTCATTACAAGGAATGTATTTAGTTCATCCCACTTTCTGAAACAATATTTTGTTTTGTTTTGTTTCCCGATTAATAATCCCAATAACAATCCTTGTTGCTTTTGAACACATGAATTACTAACTTCGTGGATTATAGAAAGTGACTTTTTCAAACATTTACTTGCGGGATTTCATCAACAATTCTCTTTTTTGTGTTTGCTTTCCTGCATTCTCATCCAACTAATTTTCACAGATGCTTTTAAATCAGTAGTTTTCACCTTGCTGCTTTTAATAAGACGGTTCTATAGCCTTTGGTGGTAACTGGTCTGGGAGAGGGACAACTCTGAATTAAAAAACCTCCAGCTATGAGTTAAATAGCCTCACCAACCTGCAGTTAGCCAAGCATGGTGAGTATGGCTACATCCCTGAAGATATGGTCAATCAGGGAAGGGTTCCTCCAAAAGGCTCTGGACCTGGATCTAATAAGTTTTTATCGCTTTAAGAAGATGGTGCAATCTGATGACAGATGGTGCATCCTTTTAAGAAGATGGTGCAATTCAGCAGAGGACATATAAAGTTGTTCATGTGTGCATAGTTAAGTATGTAGTGATGTGGAGCACATCTATCTTTTTAATCATTTCATCCCCAGGAAAGGCAATAAAGCCACTAAGGTGCAAGAGGTTACTGAATGTGAATATATGAAAAAGAAAAACATTATTAATCAGAGAGAACAATAAAATCTGTATTTTTACTTTAAATTACAAATATATATATCTTGGTTGATTAAATTTAGAACAATTTTTTTTCCATTTCACCCCAATCAAGGCAATAAAGCCACTAAGATGCAAAAGTTAGTGATTTTGAAAGAATATAAGAAAAAACATTAAGAAGAGAGAACAATAAAATCTGTATTTTTATATGCAAATGTCAGCATGAATATGTTTCTGTGCAACTACTTGTGTGTTTCTACCTTTGTGCATGTGTGTATATTTGTAAATATATTTCACCTTTGAAATATAGTTTCTGGCTATTTCTAATTTGAAATCAGTCTTTAAACTCTCTTATTTCTCCTTTTTAGCCATTTTATTGACATTTGGTGTTCTTATTTTTCAGCCATTTTTATTTTACATTTCTCTTCATGTGTCCCATGAATCAATATTAAGAATTCAATCATTACATTTGCAAGATTTATTTTTTCTTCACTCTGTGCAACTCTTGAGAAGACGTAATATTCTCAAATAAAATAAATACTCCTGGGCGTTGTTCCCATGAACTGATTTTCAGTTTTGAAGACAACAGATGCTTAAGAATATTCTCTCTCTAAATAATTAAGTAAATTTGATTTTGGCATATCAAACAAAATTAATATTTTTAGTCACATCTGATAATGCATTCTGAGATTTGAGAACATAAAAAGACAGGCAAAATTTGAATTAATTCTGTTTTCAGTCTTGTTACCAACAAAACTTGATAGTATCTAAAATACAGTTAAAAATATTGGACAAGTTTGTTATTAAAATATTTGTTTGCATTTTTATTATGCCGTTTATTGGAATTGTTCTTTTGGAACACTGAGTATCATTTTTTGATCACTTGGAATCAAAGATTAGAATTTGAAGACAAAAAATTATGGTGCACAATTCTGCTATCATCAGATTTTTAGCACTATATATATATATATATATATATATATATATATATATATATATATATATATCTTAAGACATTTTTATGTTTATATATTCTTTTTTATAGACACAAATATTTAAGTAAATGCTCTGTTTATAATAAACAGTATTAACAACATTTACCAGCCTGAATGTCTGAGAAAAAACATAAAATGTCTTAAAATAATTGTCGGACTTTGTCCATTTCATAATGTGGGATGTCATTTGTTTACATTTGGATACGCATCGAGCAGATATGAATGTACAAGAGAGAAATTTAAAAACAGTAAAATCGACCTTGCTAACCGAATGCTCGTCTGTGGCGAAATTGGTAAAAGCACGTCAGGCGACAGTTCCATATAGGATACAGGTTCAATTCCTGTCAGAGGACACATATTTTCTATGACAGTATTCAGGCCAGTAAATGTTGTTAATACTGTTTATTATAAACAGAGCATTTACTTAAATATTTGTATCTATAAAAAAGAATGTATAAACATAAAAATGTCTTAAATAATTGTTGGACTTTGTCCATTTCATAATATATATATATATATATATATATATATATATATATATATATATACACACACACACACAGAGCCTTGTGCAAATTAATTGAAACAACTGCTTTAGTTTCCTTTCTTTTACCATTCAGTCAGTTTTAGACCTACTGGAGTGACAGGGTGTAATTGATTTATATTTTTTCCTCAGATTAGGTCATTTGCAGTGGTGTGCAGTAATATGAATTTATTCTTGGGGTGTATAGTGAAATTTGTTTGGCCTTGAAATATATTGTATCATCCATGATTGCATCAGATTTTTATCACACCCAGACACTATTGTCTCGACTGTCGATTAGTTATCCTACATCCATTGCCTGCGATGAACATTACTGCAAGGAAGCGTATGAAAATTGTAATACTGCATGAACACACTGTCTAGCCTTACCAGTGAGCAAATCAAAACTGGCCTGGAAACTCTCCTGATTTAAATCCAATCGAGAATCTGTGGTCAGTCTACAAGGAATGACTTCATGGAATGGACATACGAAATACTAATATGTGCACTGGGTCATGTTTCATTGGAAAAATATGAAAAAAAGTAAATAATAATGGAATTATTTGTTTTGCTTCAATTAATTTGCACAAGGGTATATATATATATATATATATATATATATATATATATATATGTATATATATATATATATATATATAGAGAGAGAGAGAGAGAGAGAGAGAGAGAGAGAGAGAAAGGGAAATCAACAGTCCATAGTGACTGGGAATTTTACACATGATCTGATGATTGCTTAAGATATAAAACTGCCAGTCACTATGCAGTGTTGATTTTTCTCTCCACATTGTTTATATCTGCAAATGCTCTATCTCCATCTCAGAGAAAATAAAGAAATATAAAATAACAATTTAATTTCCCAATCACTGGTTTCATTACATGGTCAATAAAAGGATGGATGCTTAAAAATTTTATGCTTTATTGCAGTCTTCTTCCATAAATATAGCAAACTTTAAACAATATATAAATATATCACACATAGAGTGTAACAGCCAGTCTCTACTCAACACCTGAAGATTGTGTTATGCATGAAACTTCGAGTCATATGTGTATCACAACTTTTATACTTGAAATTGAGGAAATATATATATGTGTGTGCATGTTTGCGTAAAAATTCACATAAAATATATCTGTAAAGACAATATAAACAAAGGAAGAGACAAGAAAAAACCCTGTTATGCCAACATGTTTTGTTCCTTGAGACAATTTTAGAAGTTATATTTAGTAACCTGTATTTATACAGAGAAATAATGATGGGGAAAATAAAATAAAGTTATTAAATTTTAAATTAGATGATGTTATAAAATAATCTAAAAATTTACTCTATAAAGGAAAGGTAAACTATGGTAAAATGTAAACTATAAGTAACATAATTTTATTGATAAAGATAAAATGACAATAGACTTGTTCTAAAAAAGTTCTATGAAAACAGATGATCATCTATTGAAAAAAAGCCAGCACCATTAGTTGTATAACAAGACAGCCTGTAGCAGAATTAAAAGGTAAGCTAAGAAAATGATAATATATTTCATGTATGAGGAAATGGACATTACCAATTTTGGGTTCATTCAATATTTTATCAGGGCCACACCCCTTATATGGCATGAGATAGTTGTCTCCAAAGAGCTTAGCTTCAAGTGGTATCATTTATTTTTCTTGGGTTGTGTGTAACACAGCAGTTCAAGGCTGCTGGGGGTGAATCCCTAATCATCACTGTCACATCATCTGGAGCTGCTTATCTGCTCACTTGATCACATGGTGGGGGGCCTGAAGGATGTCTATTGCTTCCTCATTTAACATGAACAAAAGGACATGTGCCTAGGGGCTGTTATTTTTCTTAGATGCAAGCTGCTCTGTGTTATAAGCTAAAATTGAGGGCCCTAACCAATTCAGGTTCACCATAAATTATAAAAATTGAAATAAAACCTGGTATTATATGTTTCTATAATAATGAGTTTTCACTGATAACCCATGAATGACCTCAATTAGGATTTTAATATGGTTAACATTTTAATATGTTAATGAGTTAATGTTATGCAAATGTTCAGGGAGCCACAATCCCTAGTTTTACCAGTTCAGACTATTAGTAAGAACTCAAGTTCCACTCAGACAACTTCTTCCCAAGAACTGCTGTATTAAAGAACAGACTTTTGAGAGGATGATACCCTGGTCACTACAATCTTAACCTCTTCAAGTCTAGGGTCAACTATTACTTACATAAAACAGCCTCATAACCTGTACTTCCCCTTCTTACATCCACACAACAACTTCAGTCAATAAGCCTCTACTTGTGGCTCTTGTGCCTTGTGTATTAGTGAAATAGTAAAATAAAATGTAGCAGACCATTTACTTCTGTGCAGTGAATTCAGTCTTCAATGGGTGCTTATCAGTTATAGCCTTATGCTAGACTAAGCAAAGATTGTTAAACACAATATAATTGGATCATAAAAGAAGAAACATATTTATTAGATGAGCCATGACCCTTCCTTCAGCTAACAACAACAGCAACAACAACAGCAACAACAACAGCAACAACAACAGCAACAACAACAGCAACAACAACAGTCAGGTTTTGCACTGAGGCACTTTTTCTCCTGTTTTCTGTATTGATTTTTCAGTTTTCTCTGATAATTGAAGCTATTACTATTCAGAGCTGAGGATTAAGTAGGATTTGGGTCCATAATGCATCCCAACGCATCACACAATACAAACCACTTGATCACTTTCTGAAACACACAAACTACTCCTCAATCTATTGCAAGTCAAATCTCTCAGACTGCATCTCTTTGATGAATGATTTTTACAGATACAAACAGCAATCATTTCTTATACCATTATGTTTTCCTTCTTTAAAAGAAGGAAGAACATCAATGAATTCATTACCTCAAAGAATCACCAGACTTGACTCTTTATAACAATCTCTGCAGGAATTTGTGTCTGTGTGTGTATGTGTGAATTCACATGTTTTAATTGAAACAGTGTTTTGGTAAAGACGAGTGATATGCTTGCCAGAACATATAAGAGGATGCTTATGGCTATATGTGGTGTATCATAAAAAGAACACAAACATGGAGCTCCATGAAAAACTACAAAGTATGACAGAATCACTGTGGATTAGAAAACTGCAAGTCATTGGGTATATTTGGAGAAAGAAAGAAAGAAAGAACTGTTAAAGAAAGTAAATTTGCAGGAACCTAAACACAGTAAATGGAAGAGAAGTTGATAACTAAAACATATGTAGGTCAGCTAAGAAACAATGCTGGTTTGAGGATTGTTGGCGTCCTTTGTAGGAATGACTACTAAAAACACCACCCTCCACAAATTTATAGACAAATCCTACAGATGTTGTTATTATTTGATGTCCTCTTTGACTATTAGATGTTTCAACCAGGTGATGATCATCATATATCAGCTCCTAGCTGCAGTTTAGAGACATAAGATTTTTGTCCGCATGAGCTGTTCCAAACAGTGCTGTCACCTGTCCATGCCCAATGATGCCAGGTATCCCCAAAGCATTCGGCAAGGAAGAATGATTCCTGGAAAGAGTCCTGAGTGTGCCAACCACAAAAGAGACGACTTGACCTGCTGCTTGGTATATTTTTCTGATTTGTCTTGCCAGGTCTTGGTACCTCTGTATTTTCACTTGCTCGGCCTTCCCACTGTTTGTATCCCAAAGTATTGCAATGTCTATCAGCACCTATTCCTCACTACTCTTGTACTCTCCAAGTGCTTCTTATTATTATTATTATTGAGACGGGGTTATTTTATATTCATATGCATAAAAATACTCTGTACTTTATTTCATAATTTTAAAAGTATGCAATGGGATATTCAGTCAAATTTGGTGCACTTTTTTACAAGATTAACAGAGGTGGGTGGCAACTTTTAAATAATCATGAAGGAACCCTTCTTTATCATTTTGTCAATGAGCTTGTATCTCAGTGGGTTCCCTAGAGATCAAGGTTTGTGCCACATCTGGTTTCACCCAATAAAGTTTTATGAACAAAAATATACTCTATTTTATCATATATAAGATCACCACCTATATTCATTGAATACAACAGTGTTATGTAATTAGGCTATGTGCTGGTAGTCTGGATAAAACATTAATGTACCAGAGATCTCAACTTTGTATATAAGGCCTACAAGGTATTTTTAGCTATGTTGGGCAAGGAGACATATGTATTATCTGTTATTAAATGCAGTATTTGAGAAACAATTCTGTTCTTAATAATTTTGACTGGTTTTCTTTTATGTCTATTGTTGCTTTTTTATCACAATATTCAGATCATTAATTGTACAAGTGTTAAAATAAACATGCAGGCATCAGAAATAAACAAAAAAGAAAGGAGTTGTATTAATACAACAGAAAATTCTTATCATTTCCCAGAAAAAAAAAAGAAAATTTACAAATGTTTATGTTGGCTTTAGGTTTTTACTGGCTATGATATTCACACCTGCTTCCAGTTAGCTTGTTGTTAACATGTTGGGAAAGTGAAATCAATCCCTGAAGATTTATTCACCTTCATATAATCATTCACCAAGGAAAATAAGAAACAAAAGCAAATCAATTGGTCTTTATTCATGAGAAACAGTAAATATGTACAGCTATTAAACTGTCTTTTATAAATTCAAAATCTGTTACTGTTGTAACCTAGGAAAGGTTAGTGAATAGAAGAATCAAATGAAGGTTGATAACGAACAATAATACTTAGGACAAGAACAACACACATAAGATTTGCCAGTGACGCATAGAAGAAGTGAGAAGTAAGTCAAGTGAATTCCACAATGAATCTCCAACTGCAGACCAACATACAGTATTTACTACCATATTTATGAGAATGGAGACAAACCTATTATCATCTGTAGGTATGATACAACAGTTTTTCAGTAATATATTTTCTTTATCTTCCTACTGTTCGCTGATCATGTATGCTACTATGCTTTATTTTTACAAGAGTCAGATAACAATTTAGTATTGTCTGGGCTGGAGCTGCTCAATCTTCACTTCCCAGCCTTGACCACATCCAAAATTGTTTATGCAGCCTTGTAGAAGAGGTGGCTTATTTTCCAATATACAGCCTCTTTCTCCACAGATATAAGATTTCAAACCTATCACTGCTCTATCACTGAAAAAAGTAAAGGATTATTAAGGAGAGAGAACAACAATAAAAGAAGAGGAATTAAGATGACAGTAGATAACAATTGACATTGCATTTAAATTTTTGAAGATCAAACTTATCTGGAAGAGATTTCCACAAGAGAAAAGTGTAAGAAAATAAACTGTTAGCATTGAACTTATGGTTACATCCAGCCATTTCGACCTTAAAATGATGAGACCTTACCACCAATCTAGTACTGCATTTAAATTCATAAAGTCTAGGTACTGTAGAGGAATGTTCATCAGAACAATTACCATAAAAGTATTTATAGAAAGGGAAGCTACATTATGGACATAGGAAAGTGAATGAAGCCAAGATGTCAGGACAGAAGCAATGACATTGCAAATTCTTTTTTGGATTTTATCAAGTATCTCTAAATATATAGCAAGAGAACCAGACCATATGTGACAGCAATATTCAAAGCATATACAAATTGTAGAATTCAGTTAATAATCACCAGTTTTATTCACCTTTGTGTTATGTTCCATTTCTTCCACTGAACCAGAATATATCACTTTTCTGTAATATCGGAAATGAACTCATAATTGCCAGTGAACCAGATTTAACCAATGTTTAATCCACAAAGCCATGTGTCTATTGTATGATAACAGAAACCTGAAGAAGTCCAGAGGGTACACTGGCTAAAATGCTCCAAGTATAACAATCAAGATGAGCATGATGGTTCAAATTATAATCCATATAATACTGATATCTCATCTTCTCAAAGATTCTGATATAAAAAAAAAAGTGTTGGTTAAATATTTCCATGTAGGACCCAAACATCAGGTCCATCCAATGTAGCTCTACTTTCATCATGAAAAATTACTATTGAGAAATAAGTTTTCATGTACATCTTTGCCCATCTTACACATTTCTGTCTGAATTTTGGGGGATGGAGAATTATTATTTACATGTGGCCTATTGTCCTTATCTTTGTTGTTGTTATCACAATGTTTCAGCCATTGTGCTTTCCAGCCTTCATCAGGTTTATGTCAATCCAAGTAACCTTCTTTTTTTTTTCTTTTTTTTTTTTAAGCGTATCACCCCAAGCAAGGCCGGTGGCCACTATCACACAAGGGGTTACAGAAGGGTTGGAGGAAGAGCAGATAGGAGTGGTAAAGGAAGGGATGTGGAGAAAGAGAAGGACGGAGGGTCGATTGAGGTAGGGGGGTTACGGGAGATATAGAGCAAGAGCAGATAGGAATGAAAGATGTCAGGAAGTGGATAGATCAAGGCAATTGGAGATGACGATTGATGCTACACTTAAACCGTTGGAGATTGTATTTGTCAGGGAAACAGTAATAGGGAAGGGAGTTCCATAGGCGAGATGTGCGAGACATGAAGCTATTGGAGTAGAAAAGACGTCTACACCTAACAGTTTCAACGGTGAAGGGGTGGGAACGGGATGCCAGCCTCGTAGGACGCTTAAATTCACGAGGCTTAGGGACAAGCGAAAGCAACTCCTCAGAGCAATTACCGTGGAAGTACTTGTAGAAAAGGCAGAGTGATGCAACATTGCGTCTGTGAGAGAGCGACTGCAGACGAGATGACAGATCAGGGCCAATCACATTGCATATCCGTCTCTGGATCTTATCAAGAACCCCGAGGCAACACGCAGGGGCCCCAGACCATAAATGGCAGCAATACTCCATGCAAGGTCGAATGGTAGACTTATAGACTTGGAGGATCGATTCAGGGGAGAAGAATTTCCTGGCTCGGCACAGGGAACCAACTTTTCTTGCGGTGGATGATGCAATTGACTCGATGTATTTGTTCCATCTCAGATCAGCGGACAGCGTGAGACCGAGCAGCCGCAGAGAGGAACTCTCGAGAAGTTGGTCCTCAGACATTCTGATGGGATGCAGGGATGGGTCCTTGTGGTGGTTAATGGAGAGCAGTTTTGTTTTAGAGGCATTAAAGTTGACCATCCATTTCTCTCCCCAGTCCACAACCGATTGGAGGTCCTTTTCAATTTGAGCTGCCAGGTTAATTTTGTCAGCCTCAGTAGATTTGCGCTTGAGGCAGGAGTAAATAGTAGTGTCGTCAGCGTAGATACCGACTTGGGAGTCTATGGCGTCTGGAAGGTCATTTATAAATATGAGGAACAGAGTAGGGCCAAGGATGGAGCCTTGAGGAACACCAGCAGTAGTGGGATAGGAGTTGGAGAAGGATCCACTGAGAACAACCTTCAAATCCCGGTTTGATAGGAACGATTGAATTAGGTCAAACAATCGACCTGTGATACCATAACCCTGGAGCTTGCGAAGGAGGTCGGCATGCCAAACCCTATCGAATGCCTTGGAGATGTCAAGGGCCACGGCACGGGCTTCGCCGTTACTATGGATAGCTTGGTAGACAAATTCAGTGATAGCCATAAGCACATCGGCAGTAGACCGGGCAAAGCGGAAACCATACTGCTTGTCTGAGAGCAGATCGTGGGATATCAGGTGAGTAATCACTTCGGCGTTGATAATGGCCTCGAAGACTTTGCCGAAGATGGGAAGGAGACTGATAGGACGGTAATTAGAAGGGTTGGAGGGGTCGCCAGAGTTCTTAAAGACAGGAACAATGGTAGAGGACTACAGGAAATTTCAAACTGAATCATTTATTTAATCTACAGGGGTAGACTGTGCTCATGTGTATGGATATCTTGTCTAGTTCTTATTTTAGTACTGCTTAGTTATTGCTCGTCTTGTTTTTATTGTACCCAAAAACACATTTCCTAACTCAGGGATTGAACTTGCAGTTACTATGTCACAAATTCAACAATTTAATCAACTAGGGTATTCATGGGACAACAGCCTAGTGAATTAAAGCATTTAGTTCAAAATTCCCAGGAGGTTACCTGGATTGACAATCTCCTGATGAAGGCCAGAGAGTACAACTGCCAAAATTTTGTGATAACAACAGTCCGTATTTAAATAATGTAAATAGAGATGGATATGCAATGTGGTTGGCCCTGATCTGGCATCTCGTCTGCAGTCGCTCTCTCACAGACGTGCCGCCGCTTCCCTCTGTCTTTTCTACAAATACTTTCACAGTAACTGCTCCGACAAGCTATTTTTGCTCATTGCCAAACTGCATGAATTTAAACGTGCCACTAGTTTGTCAACTCAGTTCCATCCTTTCACTGTTGAAATGGTTAATTGTAGCCATCTCTTCTACTCTAATAGCTTCATGTCTTGCACTTCCCATCTGTGGAACTCCCTTACTCTTACTGGCTTCCCGGATAGCTATAATCTCCAACTATTCAAATGCAATGTCAATCAACATCTCCAGATGCCTTGATCTATTCCCATCCTTCTCTTCATCCTTTCCTCTTTCACACCTCTTTACTCTTGCTCCCACTTTATGTAATCCATTGCATGCTAATGGCACTCCTGCCTTGTTTGGGATGGAATGTTTTTTTAAAAAAATTAAACATTTAAAAGTGGTATATTAGTTGCTTTCACATTTTTAGCCAATGTTCTTAATAGCCTATATTTTTCCTACTTACATTTGTAAAACCAACTTCACATTTTTTCTTCTTGGTCAATCCAGTTTTTTTTATTATCCTTTTTATTTTTCTCAAATCTCTTTTTCGGACATTCTTAAATCTGGCCATTTTCCTTATTTTTATCTTGCCAATTTTTTCGATTTCATTCTTGAGTGTTCCTTAATCTCTGTTCAACTTTTTCCAATGATGTGTTCCCATCACTCAATAATTTGACAATATCTTGTTTCTTTGATGAGGTTATATCTTTCTTATCACCCATAGAAATCTTTAATGATCTTAAATTCTAAAAAAATCAAGAGCTATAATATTATATATATATATATATAATAAAAAGGCTTAAACACTAATATTCCATGGTCATAATTTATTCCATTGGAATTGTAAATACGATCCAATTCATCAGACCTACAAATTCAAATAAAATTTAGTGAGAGTGTAGGTATGAGAGTGTGTACAGAGTAAATGAAAATTATAGGGAGGGGTAACAGACGAGAGAAGAACAGGAAGGTCTAAAGATGAAGGGGGGGATTAACATTTAACAGAGGAGTTTTTCTTTTCCTCTCCCTCTCTCATCTTCTGATCTTTAAGATTATATTGTCTATTGTCTGTGTATGCCACCACAAAATGTATACTCTTTTCCGGTGTATCTTTAATGTATTAGACATTTGAAAATATTCATATTTCTCTCACTTAAACCGTCTTTGACTCCCCTCTTTAAAACTTCTCTCTGTTAAATTTTAATCCCCCCTTCATCTTTAGACCTTCCTGTTCTTCTCTCGTCTGTTACCCCTCCCTATAGCTTTCATTTACTCTAGCATTCATCCCACACTCTCATACATACACTCTCACTAAATTTTATTTTTTATACCCGAAGTTGTTTTTTCTGTTTTCTTTTTGAATTTGTAGGTCTGATGAATTGGATTGTATTTACGATTCCAATGGAATAAATTATGACCATGGAATATTAGTGTTTAAGCCTTTTTATTATATCCTTACTCTGTCCTGGACATTGAGTTCTACCTGGATTCTATCCTCTTGGAATTATTTATTTATACATATATATATGTATGTGTATGTATGTATGTATATATATTTATATATTTTAGATATATGTATACATATGTATGTGTATATTAACCACTAATATTATCAATATCTATCTATCTATCTATATATATATATATATATATATATATATATATACATATATATATATATATATATATATATATATATATATATATATATATATATATATATATATATATATTGATTTACAATATGAACAAGCCTTAAATTTTACATAATAAAATCTTACACCACAAAATATGTTATTCTAAATATTTCTAAAAAAATAGATATTATAAGCTGAAATTTATATGGCAAATAAACAAGAAATTAACATCCTCTACCAATTATTCCAATATGAATTCAGATAAATCTTTCGAAAACAAAAATTATGATCTGGAAATGGAATGAAAGCAGTGATGGTACATACCCTGAATCCATCATAAAAATTCAGGATGTGGAATTAGTAAATACTAAACACTTCAAATACCTCAGTATATAGAACAGTTATAACAAATTTGATATAGGAGAAAAAGAAATTAAACATAAAATAGGCTGTGCCAGAGGTAGTTTCGCCCAATACTGCAAATTGCTACAAAACCAAAACATCTACCTAAAAACTCAAATCATGTTCTTAAATAGCCTTGTCAGATAAAGAATTTCATATGGATGTCACACATGGTACCAAACCTGTTCAAAAATATCTAAACTGTCAGTTGAGTACTAGTGATTTCTATGACTGATGGTTAAAAATGAAGCCTTGGCAAAGACTATAATTCTTCAAGCATTGTGAACTGGAACTACAGAATCACAAACAAAGAACTTTACCAAATAGCAGAAACCACATCACTTGAGGATTACCAACAGCAGTAACAACTAAAATGGATTTCATATGTAACTCAAAGAGAAAATAATGGTATAATCAAGATATTGACATTCCACACTACTTCAGATAAAAGGTTAGGAAGGAGACCCCCATTAATACAGGAAAGAGTGATGACAGCTACTGGACTTGAGAAAGCATTTTCATGAAAAATTGTTTTAAGAGAAAGATTTTATAAATTTCAACTGTAAGCAGTACTGGTTGCCTGGTCAGTGAATGCCAAATGTTTCCTTATAGGGAAACAACTAATATTACCATTACCATGTACTATAAATTTTACCAACATTGGTTGCTTAATACCGTTTTTATTGTGAAAACATTGACTTGTGTCATAAATTTAACAAAGTGTATAAAGATATAAATATATATTAAAAAGAAAAGCAAATATACTTTTGTGAAAATTTTCAGTAGAAACTATCAATAAACCATAGTTACTTGAAGAGGATATGTCTTTTGCAAGAGGTTTTTTTTCCAGTATTCTAAAATAAGTAGAACTTGTTTTCTTCTATCAAAACCCATAGGATACATGAACAAAGAAAACTCCAACTTTGGCCCTTTTCATCTCCAGTCCAATACTAGGCCCAGAAGTACACAGATGATTAGACAAGTATGATATGGTTGTGCCAAGAAGCAAAACGTCTTCTTTAATCAAAATCTGTTTATTTACATACTTATCATGTGGTTGACCTGCTCTGTTATACTTGTGGTTGAATAGCTGGCATAATTCCTACAAAACTTGTTCAGATAATTGCATACATGATTATCTTTCTTGTTTTATATCCTATTTACTTAAGAGTCTTGCCAATAATACAAAGAAAAGGATTCAAAAATCACATCTTTTTGGCTTCTGCTGATAAAGCTAAAGGCAAGAGATTAAAGAATTAGACAGAATTTTATAAGAGTAAAACCTGGTAAATAAATGGAAAGTTTTATTGTGGTAATAAAAAGCATGTTACTGTTACCAAGACCATTATGATTTGTGCTACAGTTTTTAAAGTTAAATCTCAAGAAGCAAAAATAGTAATGATGAAATGAACCATTATCTTACAAGAAAACATTCAATATTCATTGATTGAATGGTTTAGTTTGGTTTGGTTTATTTCGTTTTATGGCATATCAACCTCAATGGGTTATATAATGCTAACAAGATTTTCGGATATGTTCATATGAATAAAATATGTATTCTTTGGTTTAGTTTGTTTTACAGTATATCCACCTTAAACAATACATGGACAAAATAATAATGATATTGTTATATATAATAATAATTTGTTTACATGGAAGATTTCCAAGCAACAACAAACTCGTGCATACGAGATGCTGGAAGCGAAAATTGCACCACAGATCATGACATCACACATGACTACACAATTGTTTAATATATTGCAATGTAATTGTCATCTTTGATAATGGCTTATGTAAGCTGAAAGCTTAGATAGGATTAAAAAAATATGTATCAATACAGTGATTTTCTTTCGTCTTTTAATGATAATGTTATTAAGCTTATCATACGATATGAAAAGAATTTACATAAAATAAACAGACAAAACTTGTCTATAATATTTAATGAAACATGCATCAATATATATATATGTGTGTGTGTGTGTGTGTGTGTGTGTGTGTACACTGTATTTTCTTGTGAATAATACAAGAACTTCTGAACAAAAATTAAAGGCTAAAAAGGGGCTTGTATTATACACAAGTACACATTTTCAGAAATTTTTACTCACTTTAAAAAACCACTTATTTGAATCAGTAAGATTGCAAATACACTTAGCATGATAGATAATAAAAAAGTTGTCAGGTGCTGATAACAATGGTTTACAAATGGTATTTGATATGTTGGTAATATTTGTCCTTTGCGAATCAGCATAAGTGAACATCTTTTGTCTCAAAGACAGAAAATTCACTGAAGTTGATTAGAAAATTAGCACAAGATCTGTCATCTTTTGATAACATTAGTGTTACAATAAAGGTTTAACTATTGTATGAATTATGGAGGTTTTTTGAGTTATTTCTGCTTCAAAAATAGGGCAATAATTTCCATGATGAGGCTGTTGTTTCATAGTCTCTCATTTGTTGATACAAAGTATCCACTTAAAAACTGACTTGAGAAAAATAAAACAATACAAAATAAATGTGTAAAGAACCCTGACATAATTATATC
This sequence comes from Acanthosepion esculentum, assembly GCA_964036315.1. Taxonomy (NCBI): domain Eukaryota; kingdom Metazoa; phylum Mollusca; class Cephalopoda; order Sepiida; family Sepiidae; genus Acanthosepion; species Acanthosepion esculentum. The sequence goes on from OZ038475.1 coordinate 149,122,445, forward strand.
TTTATATAAATAGTGTACATTAGTATTTGTAATTTTAAATTTCAAAATATTACGATAATTTATGTGGATTTTAATAGATAATATGATACAACTTTTTAAAAATAATTTATGTAAGGATGGCTGTACTAAGGGGTTGAATTATACGCAGGAATGTAATTTATTCCCTCTTTTTAGCTTCAGAAATATGGGCTTGTATTATACACAAATACATTATATATATATATATATATATATATATATATATATATCTCATGTTGTCTGTCTGTGTGTCTGTCGTGGGATTTGTTACCTCACCCAAGCTGCATTTCTCACCCGATTTGCAAATGGCTGTCGTAAGGACATGATTTTTGAGTTCGGACTCAGGTTCCGAAAAAAAATCGATAATCGAAAAAATCTGATTACAGTAGGAATGATCGCATTTCAACCAAATTTGACACCCTCTTAGAGTCTACCATTAGAAGTGTTGTCCAGAAGTTTCATGACCACGGACCCCTAAACAGCGCAGAAAATCGATAAAACCCAAAAACCGATACGCCCAGATTGCACCTGAACCACATGTCAGTTTTTAGCGAAAACTGACCGGATTTATGAAGAGGCCATTGGGAGTCACCATGTGAAGTTTCACCTCTGAGCACCCTCCAAACAGAGTGCAAATCGACAATCGGTCAACCCGTAAAAATGTTTTTCAGGTTGGGTATTTCCTAAATGCAGATTAATTTAAGATCACGCTATGCACGGGAAGAAACAGGTTAGTGCGTGCAGTGGAGTGGAAGGAAACATTTGACCTCAAATTCTGGAATGGGTGCAGGGCCATTGAAATTCGGCTTTTTTATCCCTGCTACCAGGTCTGACTTTGAGCCACAAATGACATATTCGACTTTGTCAACACTTTTGCTTTAATCATCGCATCTTACCAAAATAAGCACTTCCTTTATTCGCGTCTTTACTGAAAAAAACCCACTTATGTGCTGAGTGAAAATGGTTTCGCCCTCAGCAGTCCATTTTTCAATTCTTTAAACCTTTTCCTCTAGCCCAGGCCGCATCCCAGACCTGACGAGTTTTTGTGCTAAAAAAGCAAGGCTTCCTCCCAATCCATTTCAAAGCTAATGCTGGCAAACGGTTAGTGGCTTTTCGTTGTCGCACAAACCAAAACACGCAAATGCTTCATTGCAGCTCCTTGCATTCTCATCGCCGGTATCACAGGCGTTAGAGCAAAGCTGCATATGCAGCAGGCAGCTTGACCCCATTTACGGCCAAGCCTTGCACTTGCCAAATCATACGCACGTGCGTGAATGCGCACTAGTATCTTCCATTTTGCGTGAGCTCATTCATTGGTCTAAGTCATGGCCATTGTCCAGGCTACACCAATCAATGACAAGTCACGCTCCCTTTAAATACCTTCAGCGCAGCTGCATACGCACTGATGTCTTGATTTGATCGCCATTAACGCATCTGTCCTTGGATTAATTGACAGCAAGTTACCTATTTGCTTAAACGTTTGCATTACCCATTTTATCTCCGCGTGCTGCCTCTACTGCGCAGCCCAGTCCATCTTAGCATTCCATACCTATTTCTACCTTTTTGTAGTTCAGTTTTGCTATTAGACAGTTAACTGCTGTCACAAGTTACTTCTCTTCTGCCTTTACTACGTGGCCCAGTACACCTCAGTGTTTCACTACTTTTTAACCTTCAACGCTTCAACGTTTTGGTTGCATAACCTCTTCCTACAACAACGTTTTCGTGCTGCCAGAAAGTACAGCCCATAGCTAGGAGAAGTTTTTTCCATACCGCTCCACTGCATTTTTAGTTTTCGTATAGAACGAGGTTGCACCGCTTCAGTATCGGCATCAACTTCTATTTGCATTCTTACACAGCATAACTCCAGTTACAGATGATCATATAGCGTCTACTTCAACCTCTGCTTTGCACTCTTCTGCATGCCGTGGAAATGACCAACCCGGCAGCTCTGCAAAGGCTGCAAAAACACCCAGGCGAGGCAACCTTAGCAGGTGTTCTAAAAAAGCCTTAGTGGCTAAGGGGAAATGGGAGCAGGATTCCATTGAGTGCACCTCCTTGGGGGAGAAACGGCTGGTGACTACTTCAACCTCTGCTTTGCACTCTTCTGAGTGCCGTAGCAATGACCGACCTGGCAGCTTTGCTAAGCATGCCAAAATACCATGGCGAGGCAACCTTAGCAGGCATTCTAAAAGAGCCTCTGCTGCAAAGAGAAAGCGGGAGGAGGAAACCGAGGTAGAGGCCTCTTTGAGGCTTTCCAGTCAATCTCAACGGAGGCAGTATGTTTTGTCACATGAAACGCTTGGTGAGCGTAACTACTGTTTGTATTGCAAATCAGTGAACCAAGCACGGGCAACGCCTGACCATGCTGCTAGTATATATATATATATATATATATATATATATATATATATATATATATAGATAGATAGATAGATAGATATAGATATATATAATTATTTGCCAATATTAACTCAAAAGCATGACAAAAATCACTAAACTAACTCTCTTTGTTCTAATCTTACCTGGATATATATATATATATATATATATATATATATACACATACACATATATATATATATATATATATATATATATATATATATATATATATGAATATCCTACTCCTCAATGAAAGTATTAAGTATTACTCTTATTATATTGGTGCATGTCAAAAATATTTTCATTTTTTAAGTCAAATGATTGACTTAAAAACACCAAACATCACAAGAATATCTGTATATATTTTGAAGCTTATGTATTGCTCTTCTTATCTTTTAATGATTTGAGCTCTTCTGAAAATGTTAAATTTTCTTCTAACTTGCATTTTAAAGCATCATAAATGATTCTTCATTTCTGAGCTTTACTGCAAGGGACAAGTTGCCATTCATAAAAATGACTTCACCAGTGTCAGGCTGTATGGTCAGATACTGTTTCAGTTCCTATCACTTCCTGAATTCTGACAACAGCTCTAGTGTCTTTGAAGACCAGTTTAAAATAATACTTCAGAATTGACACAATCTCAATACTTGTATCTGCCATTACATAGAATTGAATACTGTTGATGATGATGATGATGATGATGATGATGATGATGATGATGATGATGATGATGATAAAGTTGTGTTTACTGAGCAGAAGGCAAAAATAGATATAATAATAATAATAATAATAATAATAATAATAATAATAATAATGATAATAAATAACTCAGACAATAAAAATTGTTATTGGTGCACTAGGAATCATTTTGAAAATATGAAAAATTATGTTTCTCGACTACTTGGATTGCAGAAAAAATATAATTGTCACTGACATATTTTCCGCAGTCGTCAATGATGGCCCGTCTATGTTCCGGTTTATCATGACATGAAAACATAACTCACCCACCCCCAGCCTCTGAGCTTACTTTTCTATTTAGCATAAATCTGACCTATATATTTTGTTATTCAAGACATATCCACAAGTCTATTTTTAATTCTGACCTTATGTTCCACCTCCCTTTAACTTTCAGAAAAGAGGTAACATTTCCTTAAAAATCATTTAATCACCAGTTACTTACTATCACCTGAAGAAGTACAATCATAGTATTGAAACATGAAAGCTTTTGTGTAGCAATTTCAAAATGTTTTTATTATCTCTTATAAAAATAATAATAATATATTGCTCTACTTTGTATTGAGCACTTTTTAAAAAGTAAATGCTATGAACAGTGGAATTTTACTCCGTCTTTTCTTTTTCTCATTTGGATATACATATACATATATATATATATATATATATATATATATATATATATATATATTAGGTCATCCCATATGTTCTGTTCGAATTTTAACTTTTTGTTAAAATGATCGAAATTTAAAGAGTATTTTATAATGTCTAATGGAGCTGAACATTATTTTTATGTTTAGATGCATTTAAACTGATCAAATTTTATTTCAGAGGACAATAAAATTAAATTTTGTTTGATTAAAACCCTGCTAACATGGAAGTACCCAAGAATCATTTGAGGCACATAATGCTTTATGAGTTCAAGAAAGGAAACTCAGCAGCCAAAGCGGCTAGAAACATTCACTCAGTTGATGGAGAGGAATGTATAAATGAAAGAACTTGCAGAAGATGGTTTGCAAAATTCAGAGGTGGAGATTTCACCCTTGAAGATGAAGATCGAACCAGACGTCAAGTTGAGTTTGGTGAAAAGCTTCTTGAAGCAGCCCTTGAAGAAAATCCTGCTTTTTCGGTTGAGGAATTGGCAGTGGTTCTCAGTTCAAACCATACAACTGTTCATCATCATCTTCAACAACTTGGAAAAGTTCCTAAACTTGGAAAATGGGTGCCTCATGAATTGTCGGAAAACAACCTCAAATCCCAAGTTGACATCTGCTCTTCTCCATTCTCGCCAACTTGTTTCACCTTTTTTGGATAGACTTGTCACTGGTGACGAAAATGGATCTTTTATCGAAATGTTAAGCATCATAGACAGTGGCTTGGTAAAGGGGAAGGACCCCAGCCGAGAAGGGACCTTCATGGGCAAAAGGTTCTTCTTTCAATCTGGTGGGATTGCCAAGGAATAATCCACTTTGAATTCTTACCACCTAATGCAACAATTAATGCTCAAATATACTGTCAGCAATTAGAGCGTTTGAACCAAGCTTTGAGGGAAAAAAAGACCTGCTCTAGTGAATCGAAAACGGTTGATGTTTCATCAGGACAATGCGTGACCACACACAGCAAGAATCACGTCACAAAAGATCAAAGAACTTGGTTGGGAGAAAATTCCTCATCCACCTTATTCTCCCGACCTTGCTCCTTCAGACTACCATTTATTTCATAGCTTACAGAATCATTTGAAAGAAACAGCTTTTGTAACACAGGAAGAGGTTAAAACTGACATTTGTGAGTTTTTCGAATCAAAGTCAAAAGAATTTTACAGTAATGGAATTAGTAAACTTGGAAGGAATCATAGATAATCAGGGAAAATACATTGTTGATTAAATCTGTAATTAAATGTAACATTTGGTTACTTGTTTTCTTTATTCAAAATTCGGACAGAACTTATGGGATGATCTTATATATATATATATATATATATATATATATATATATATATATATATATATATGTATGTATGTGTTTGTAGGATATATAATAGCATCCAAAACAAAAGTGATGATGATGAGACAAAGTGGAAAACTATAAGCAACACATTTATCCAAGAATGCCTGTAGCTTTTAGTTTCTTCAGTAATAAGTAAAATGCATTGGTATCTTCATATAAATATATATATATACCTATACAAAATATAACAATCATAAATATAAGCATTTACTTTATAAACATGATATATATTTATATATATTTCATCTAAAAGTGATAATATGCCAATAATTTACTAATATGTCACCAATGAAAAATTATAGATATATTTAATATTTTATATTTGCTCCCTCCCCATACATATATATAATTCCACCAATACTAGCATTATTTTAGTTTGATGAAAATTATTAGCTACAGCCTAGCTGTGTTCACATGCACTGTTTTGTTTCTATAAACATTCATCAAATGCCAGTCTATGTCAATAGGGACATTTTTGTGCATGTAGAAATTCAAGGATACACTTCTGTTTTGTATGCACTTTCATGTCAGATGCCATTTTACTAGATGTCTGCTTTGCTAAAAGCAAAATAAAAAATGGGTTATTGGTGAGAAGGTTCAATCTCTAGTGCCATACTGCTAGCATCTTCTCATGTCAACAGAATAAAATAGGTAGCATTACTTTTAGAGACCCCCAGTGTTTGTGTATATATCTATATGTGTGTTTGTGTATGTGTGTTTATACAAGTTGCAGCAGAAATAGCTCCCATATTATGGTAAGACCTTAGCTAAATGAAGACCCCATTGTAACTAATGTCTTACCATTATGTCAGTGGTATATGTGGGAGGTATATCAATGAATGGCCTCTTGAATTCCTATTGTATATAGATTTCTAAAATTTTGAATTTGTCCTTTCAAAGCTCCAAGAATATTTAAAACACCTGAAAATATGACTATAATCATTTCCAGGTTATATATGCATTTATTAATTAAGCAAGGCTGAGCTAATTAATCAGCCAATATTGCCATAGGACTAATTCTTCAGTTCTATATGCTTCTCCTCGGTTTAATCTAATTTACTTGAAGGGGAAGAATGTAGGCCTAAAGCTCACAAAGAAATGTTTAACTGAAATACTTTTTCTACTCTATAATGTTAGAACAATATCATGACTCTGCATCTACTATATATATATATATATATATATATATATATATATATATATATATATTAAGTATTGTAATAAAAATAAATTTTAAAACTCTCCCTTCCCACTCTAAACTCGACCATGTTTCTCACACTATTCCTCACTACCCTCTATGTCAACTTATATAAGCTTAATACTGCCCGTCAAAAGTGTAAATTTTAAATTCATTTTTCGTTTCACCTTTGAAAGTGAAGTCTGAAGATCCAGAGAAAAATAAAATTCTCTGGTGAAATAAATTACAACAAATGGAGCCTTAAAATGGTCTGTTTTTCTTTAAATTAAATTTTATATATATATATATATATTTAACACCTACACTAAATATTATATATATATATATATATATATATATATATATATATATATATATATTATATTACACAACAAAATCCCATATGAGGTAATTTGGGATTTTGTTGTGTAATTTATATGCTCTGTTATAATAAGTACATTGATCTCTTTTTGTGAATCAGTTTTAATATACGATAATACTAGGATCTACTTGGATTATATAGCAATGGATTTATTACCTATACTATATATATATATATATATATATATATATATATATATATATATATATATATATATATAATTTTAGATATAAGTGTAAAAATATAAATTATACATTTCTTCAAGTTTTGATTCAATATGTAAAATATTTCATATCTTGAAATAGTTGGAATTTTTTTGCGTCATGTGAAACAAGTGATAGCCTGAATGTGACATGTCTAGAAAAAAATCCGAATGTGGAAGAATATTTCCACCTGCATGATAAGAATGCAAATAGCTGAATATGCAATTGTCTTTTAGGAAAGCATCTATATTGAGAAATTCTTTTAATGAAATACAAAAAATACTGATCTAATATGTATGGATTATGGTTCTGAATCTGGTGATAATCCCTTTGTGAAAATGGTAAAGTTTTAAAGATTATGATTTAGATTTGGATGAGAATCTCATGGAATCCTAAATTTATAAAACAACTCTTATTTTTATTTTCAGACTATTATCTGCTCTTACTAAATTGGTGTTGAAACAATATGAGATATGAAAATTTTTAGAACAAATGATTATGCAAATAAAAACCGAGTTGAATTTAATAAATTATTTTTATTTTCACAGTGAGATTCACCCTGTAGAAGACCTAGGGTCATCTTGAGGTAGAGGGTTACATTAGGAGGCTGTTTGTATGGAGGGGAAGATAACAGTTAACACTAAACTTGAATAGATTAAGATTGTAGTGATTGAGGAAACATCCTCTTGGGAGTTGGTTCTACAGAGCAGTGGTTCATGGAAAGAAGCTGTTTGAGTGGAATTTACTTCTCACCAATGGAATATGGAGGGAATGTGGGTGGTTTGCTACAATGTAAGTGGCATGGCAGGTCCTTGCTAAGAAATGCAGATTTGGATCAACCCACAAGAAAGATAAAAGGTAAAAAAGGTAATTAAATATAAAACTATATTTTAATTTTTGTGTCTTTTACAACTAATTTTTTTCTTCGTGTGTATGAGTGTTAAAGCTCTTACAGTCCTTGTTTGTAGTTGTTTGTTAAGATGAAAAGAAATGTGATTTCTTTGCATGTATGTTTGAGAAAGAAGAGACAAGGGGGAAAGTGTAAGTGTGACATAACCTGGCAAGGAAGATGAGTGAATGAGCAACAAAATTTCTTTTAAGCTGAATGTCATGAAACTCTTGCTGTCTGTTTCTCCTTCCTCTGGTTTGTCCATCTAGAAACTTTGCTTAAATACCCTTCAAAATATATTTAAAATAATATTAAATTAAAGAAATTTTTTTTAAATGCAGTGTTAAATAAAGTGAATTCCATTTTATATCACAAATGTAGATGTGGTTGAAATAAAATTCATTTGTCTAATTACACTGTTTGATTGGCAAAATATGGCAAAATAAGAGTTTACCAAATTGTCTTATATACTTACTATTAAACATAGAACACTAACCATCAATTAAAGTTACACCACTACTAACCATGGGTATATCATACCCGATTTTGAATATATCAAAAGAAATATTAAATATAAATCTTTATTTGAAATATTTTACATGCAGCCACTTCAAACTTTGTACTTTGAGTTAACATTAATAGGAACTGAAAAACGTATTATTTAGGTAAGAAAATCAGGTATTGAAAATTGTAATTAAAAATAGTAAAATTTGCGCTGGGTACTGTATACCCATAGTTAGTGTTCTAAGGTTAAATATTATGCAAAAGAATGGTTATTTTAATTTATGATTATATACATTTACCATTAAATGATCATCATTAATTAACTAAAATGGTAGTAATTAATAGCCATGTGCATTTTTCTAGTGTAGCATTTATTGGTGCATAAAGTGGGTTTAGTGGTTCAAATTCCAGCCAAGGCCATAGCATTTGCTTTCACACAAGTACCTTCAGAAAGATATGAACCATCTCTTTTCCTTCCAGCTTGGAGTAAATAGTGGAACAGTATTGGCTCTCTAGCCTTGGTTGGCAACCAGTCAACAAGATGGTCAACTCTTAATTCAAACCCCATAAAAGCTTATTTATTATGGAAACCACATCAGCCACACCTACACTCCACAGGAGTGTCTAGATGTTTAACACAATATGCTTCCGATGCTTCTGTCAAATAAAACAGTAAAAGGTGTTATGGATTATTAAAAGGTTAAACAAAGCTTAAGTCTTTGTTTACTTAAAAGAAGCACTAGAAAGAAGAAAATAATATTTTCTTCAAACTTCCACAACTGCAATTTAAAGAGATTAAGTGCTTGAAAGAGATAAATTGAGACAAAAATGGATTCAGAAATAATGTTCATTTAAACTTAATATGAGCAATATTTTATAATCTGAGGTAGGTAGGATTATTCTACAAAGAAAGATATTATAAAAGATATATTAAGCATTCAGTAAAAATTCTCTTTGGAATTAATGCACAGATTATTTAAAATACAGGCATTTGAATACATAGCAATAAAATTCCTTGAATAAGGAAATATAAATGTTGCTTGTAAAACAGTCAAATTATGCCAAAATTCAAAGTTATAATGAACAATGAATGTGACTAATAAAAATGTGGTGTTTTTTATAAGATTAAATTTGTTAGTGAAATGTGTAGCTAAAAGTATATGCAGTGAATGTAGAAAAATCAAATCTAAGTATAGTCTTATGTATTCAGTAAAATGTGGCTCCTCTGGAGGGGGTAAGAAATATGACATCTTCTTGATGAAAGAAACAGAAAAGAAATGTATCCCAGATTGCTGGTGTTTGATTAGTCCACAGATTGATACAGTAGAAAACAGATAACTGTAGAGCTTTTTAACATCAACATAAAAATAATTGTGTTTCTTTTAAAAGTCTTAAACAAGTTTTATAGATTCATTACACAAACCAGAATCCTGAAATTTGACAGGAACTTGTCAATGTATTTAACCCAATATTTCTTTATTAATCATATTGTTCAAACATTATACAGTGAAAATTTAGCTAAGAATTCTGTCAGACATACTGATCTACTTCCTTATATAATATACAAAACCTACATAATAATTCCCATGGTAATAAAGCTATTAAAGCTATATATAAAGCCTAAAAAAACATTTTTTCACAACTACCACCAAGTTATTAATAAATGTGAAGAGCTGTTACACCCATTGACAAGATTGCGATAGTCCTACATCTGTACATACAACATAAATAAACTTAAAACTGACTTCTTGCTGACATGCACTCAATGACTTGTTCCGAAAAATGAACCAACTTAACAAAAACCAAGAACCTAAAAGAAAGTAAAAAGAATTTAAAAGAAAATGAAAAAAAGCTTTGAAAAGTTCAATTATGCTATTTTTCTGGTCAGATCAAATTTAAAGATGTATTGAAAAAATGTATTGTTTTGTCTTTTCAATAAAAATAAAACTTCTAGTCCCAAATTTAGAAAATAGATGAAAGATTCCTGGTTATAAATAGTCACAGTATGGCTAATTATGACTGTCATCTTTGTGGATTTCTAAAAGCATAAAGTAAACTTTAAATAAAATCATAATGCATAATAAATGCTGCTTTTAAGCATTCTTGATTCTAAGAAGAAGTGACAATATTCAATCAGAAATTTGATTCTTTTATAAAGAGTTGCAATTTACAACTCTTAAATTAACTATGAAAAAAGCTGATATGCTAGAAAATGCAGTTAGTGAAGCCATGTATTTTATAGCGAGGCTTACAAAACAAGATCAACAACACTTAAATGTCTTCAGGACAAAGAACAACCAACAATGATCTTTTTTTTTCTTCATATAAATAATATCAAAGCTAAACAAAAAAAAATTCATTTTGAAAATTAATTTTATATTTTACATTTAGAAAGTCATCATCATCATCAATAGAAATGTACATTTTTATTAGGTACTGATATTCAGAGAACTTAAAACGATTACATGGTTACTTATTTTAGTGCATCATTTTACTTACAATTATTGCCACATTAGTACGTTATTTAAACAAATTAGCCATGAATAATCAACAGTGCCTTTTTATAGCCATCTGTCACTTATTGTCAATTCAGACTATTTTTACATTTTCTTTTATAAAGTGAAGATAATTTTAGAAAAAACATTTCATTTTTTTCATTTTATTGTAGACAAAAATGGCAGTAACTTTTTCTCAACTGAATTATTCAATGTCATCTTCATCCTGTTCAGATGAACATAGTCCAATAAAGAAAAGAAATGTGCATGAGGGCTGCAAAAACGATGGCATTTTAAGAAAAAAATTTTAATGGAAGTAGTGCAGTATATCATGGTGGACAGAAGTATTAGAAACAGACAATAGATTGGGGAAGGACAAAAGTCTGCTGAAATAGTCAATTAAATTTGCATAATAAATCTTATCAATAATTTGCATTTAAATTCATCATAAGTAATTATAAATTTGCATAATTTCAAGTTTTTGACATTTGATTTCATTCTTTCAACACACTTTCATAATTTTTTAATCATTTCGCTCTAAGCAAGGCAATAATGCCACTAAGACACAAGGGGTTACTGGGAGTAAAAGAGAATGAGAAAACACAAGTAAGGTGAAAGAACTATAAAAGGACAGTATTCAGGAAGAGATAAAATGGTGATGGATGCTATATTTAAATTTTTAAAGATTGTAGGTGGTAGGGAAGAAATAAACTGGAAGAGAGAGTTCCACAGGTGAGAAGTGTGAGAAAATAAATCATGAGAATAGAACTTACGGTTACATTGAGCTAATTCAACAGTAAAACAATGAAAGTTAGTTGCCTATCTAGTAGTACACCTGAATTCATGCGGTCGAGGTATCAAGGAAAAGAACTCATGAGAACAACTGCCATGAAAATATTTATAGAAAAGTGGCAAGCTACATCATGGTGGCTAGAAAGTGACTGAAGTCAATGTGCCAGATCAAGATCGATAACATTACAGATCCTTCTTCGGATTTTGTTGAGAATCTCAAGATATATGGCAGGAGCACCAAACCAAATATGGCTGCAATATTTAAGGAATGTATGAATGATAGATTTATAAATGTGCTAGACAGATTGTGATGAGATAAATTGTCTGACAGCACACCTATCAATAGATTCAACATAATCACTTCACTCCATGTAAGTGGAAAATATGAGACCAAACAAGAACAATGACTTGCTCTCCTGGAGGTTAGCATCAGCCATGCTGATGGAAGGCAAAATGTTTCTGTATAATGATTAAAAGACAGCAGTTTTGTTTTGGCAGCATTAAAATTTACAAGTTATTTCTTACACTTGCCAGTTTTGAGAGAAGCTGCCAGTTTCACTTTGATCTATCAAACTTACTATTAAGACAGAAGTAAAGAGTTATCATTAGCATAAATACAAGGTTTTAAAAGCTCACATTTAAGTAACACACTAATCAGTTTACTATTTTAGTTAAATTATAAAATAAGTAGCAAAGTAATTATTCTAAGTAACACAGTAAATTGAAATAAGTAGCAAAGTAATTGTTCTAAGTAACACATTTAATTAAAATATTTGCTATGTAATTTGTTGCATTTTTATTATTATAAATATTTTGAATTACCTTTGTACATATATATATATATATATATATATATATATATATATATATATAAAAGAAAGAAATGTTGAAATTCAGATATTCTTGTGTGTTGTGAGCCTCTTTTCACACAGAGTTTGCATTAAAAATAGTATAACATTGTCAGATACAATTTGTAACATATAAAGTAAGTGATATTGCTCAACTCTCTAATATTATTGTTTCATTTTGAAATACTTCTCTTGGCTATTACAATAACTAAATAACAGCATTTATCTCCAATCTAGACTCTTAGCGTAATGGGCTTAATGTAATTGATCTCAGCCAGGGCATTGTGCAATCTTTTTATCAGGTGTGTTATTAAACAAATATCATATCAAAAGACTGGAGGCAACTGAAAAGAACAAGAATTTTGGCCTAACATTTTGTGGGGTCAGGGAGTCAACCAATCAAGAAAGAGGGGCTGAGTAAGTTGGGTTATTTTTTGTTTTTTTTCTGCTATGGGCTGACATTTTCATGAAATAAACATTGTAATGTGTTTATGGAAAGATCTAATGCAACAGCAGAGATACAGTCAGTGCTAGTTTAGGTACAAATTAAACAAATTACTGCTTTGGGTCTGACAAACTACAGCGAACTCAAAAACTACCTTATATCAGAACTTTTTTTTTTAGCATGAGTCCTCCAATCTTTATACAAGCTTACAGCTTCACAATGAATATAGTTAAAGAATAGAAGCTATAAAAGAAATTTTCAGGTGACAAATAAAATAAATGCTTGAATGAAATGAACACATCAGAAGAAGAAGAAATTTTCTGGAGAATATGAAGAACATTGTATTAACAGTTAGAACAAATCATAATAATTTGTTTCTTTAAATGTTTTACAAATGTTTTATAATGAAAAGTGAAAAAAAAAACTAGCATTGTACACTGAGAAATAATTTTTTTTAAAATCCACTCAAGAAAAAAAACATGAAGCTTGTTTCTGTCTGAATTTCTGGCATGAAGAGTTATCATTATTTACACTGTTTATATATGGACTGTTTTCCTAATCTTTGTTGGCTTAAAATTGTCCTACAGGATAATTGCCTAGCGGATTAAAGCATTGGTTTGTGAATTTGGTAACACAGTGATTGTGAGTTCAACCCCTGGAGCGGGCTGTGTGTACTTGCACACAGTGGAAACGGGTGAGCAATAACTGAACAGTACTAAATTTAAAATAAGAACTACATATCCCTAGATATGTCCAAGAAATTTAATGAGTATCCCTAGATATGTCCAATAAATACATATCTAGGGATATCTAGTTCTTAGACATGAGCAGTGGAATTAGAACAGTCTGCAACTTTAGATTGATTCAGTTGAAAATTCCCTGTAGGTTACCAAACCAATATACACCTGAGGAAGGTAAGAGAGCACAATGGCAAAAACATTGTGATAGCATCAACAAAGGTGAGAAAAATAGTCTGAATATACACTCCTGGTCAAAATCTTAAGACCAGATACAAAAGGGTTAAAAAAAATATAAAATACTGTCACTTTAATTGAAATATATTTGCGAAACATTTACATTTAATTACAAAATGTAATTAATCAACAAACAAATGAAAATTTTAAGCTTTTAATTGATTAATTTAAACAAAAATTCAAAAAGTATTTTTTGGTTGGTCATAAAGATAAGACCATGTAAATAAAAATAGAAAATACAGAACAAATAAGTCACAACAACAAGTTAATATTCAGTATATCCTCCATTTTTGGGAATTACTTCAAAAATTCGCTTTGGTATACTCATTAACTTCTGCATAAGGGTGCTTGCCCAGGATGCACAAACTGCAGTATGAAAAGCATCCACAGTTTCAAATTGCAATCCATGTTTATAAAAATCATTTGCCATCCATCCCCAAACATTCTTGATTGGGTTTAGATCTGGAGAGCACGGTGGATGGCTCAAAAGCTGAATGTTGTTTTCCATAAAAAACTTCCTTTGACCTTTAAGTGCTGTGGATTGCAGCATTATCCTACTGGAAAATCCAGTTTTCTCCACATAGATGAGGGCCTTCAGTAATTAGCGATGCCGTTCTTAACATGTCAATGTAACTAGCAGCTATTTAACGACCTTTTACCGCCTGTAACTCAAGAGTTCCATTGTACGAAAATGAACCTCAGACCATAATTGATCCACCTCCACTGTGGCATGTTGAGAAAATTTCTTTTGGGACATCTTTGCATGCCAGTAACCCTGAAAACTGTCTAGGCTATCAAAGTTCAATTTTTTCTTGTCTAAAAACAACACTTTCTTCCATTTATTCACAGCCCAAGTTTGATAATCGGAAGCAAATTGTAAACAGGAGGTTCTATGATGAGGAAGAAGGCAAGGCCTCTGCAGCCGTTTCACATTCTTAAAACCTTTCTTAATTAAATACTGTTGAATTGTTCAAGAGCTGCATTCAGCATCTGCATTCACTTTTATCTGATTTGATATTAGGCTTCAATTTCTCTTAACTTCTCACCTAATGTGTCTGTCTAGAGATGGTGAGATTTTATTGGGGTGACTGCTTGATTAAAAAATCAAGCATACACATCCAGAATGAAGTTAGCAATGACAGTTCTGCTATGGCCAATTTCATTTGCAATGGCTTGTTGCAAAAGACCATGTCTTTGAAGTTCAACAATCCTTCCCTGTTTGAACTTTGTTAAAATTTTACCCATAGGTATTTTAAAATCTGAAATTTAATGCTGGAAATGAGTTAAGTAGATGTCTACATGCCTGAAGGTATGAGCACACTGATTAGTTCTAAAATTTTTGTCCATAATTTTTTTTCACACATGGTCATATCTTTATGATCAACCAAAAAATCCTTTTTCAATGTTTGTTTAAATTAATCAATTAAAAGCTTAAAATTTTCACTTGTTTGTTGATGAACTACATTTTGTAATTAAATGTAAATGTTTCGCAAATATATTTCAATTAAAGTGACATTATTTTATATTTTTTAACCCTTTTGTATCTGGTCTTAAGATTTTGACCAGGTGTGTAAATAATGTAAATAATGAAGTTTCTTCTCTAAGATAAATGAATTGGTTATAAAGATAATGAATATTACTTAGTTTAAATAATGTGACCATGTTAGAAATTTACCATATTTTCATCCATATAATATAGTGCTAAGCTGTTATGTAATATTGGTCCTCCTGTATAGCAATGAGTGTTGGACAATCTCCTTGCAGATAAAGAAGAGACTTGAGGTAATGGAAATGTGGTTGTACAGAAAGATGCTGAGAATAACATGTGAGCAACAAGGAAGTTTTAAGAATAATAGAAACAAAAAGAACACTTATCCTTAGAATCAGAAAGCATTAGTTGAAATTTCTAAGACACATAAAGAGGAAAGAGGCCTCAGAAAATTTGACACTCACAGGATATATTAGAAGCAAGAGACACAGAAGAAAATAGCAAGTAACCTACCTATTGATCTTGTGTAAATGGATGGCAGAACAGGGATAGTCAAAAGACAAATCTTACTAAGGATAAAAAGCTGTGAAAAGTCATGACTTAAAGGGACATGGCATATAGAAGAAGAAGATTTTTCCTAAAAAATTTCTTCAAAAATTAATCTGCATTGTTTACACTTGAGTTACTGATACTAGACTAAAACCTAAGCACCCTTTTTGACAAATCCATTGATGAGCTCAGGATATGATTAAATTATAATTAAAATCAGATAATTGATTCTTCTTCCTCATCATCATCAGCACCAATAGCAATCCCATGACTGAGCATGGTCATAGAGTCGCTGCATCACTGAGACACTGACAAGCTCTCTCCAGATGTCTCAGTTGCATGTAAGAACAGAAGACAAAGACTCAAGTCTTTGCTTTCTGTTCCTATAATCTTTAACATCTTCAGTGACCCCCTTAAGGAACACTAGGGCGTAGTCAGTATCAAAGGTCACAACATCTGTAACCTTTGGTTTCCAGACAACATAGTTGATCTACCCGGCAAAGAAAAGAAATTCTTCTGTCTGGTGAGGAACCTCGATGAAACATAATACAGATATGGTATAGAGATTAATGCAAAAAAAAAAACTTATGACGATATGTGTTTAAAAAGAATTAAATTAAGATTATGAATAAGAATATTGTTAAAATTATAAAGTTAACGTGAAAATAAAATTTTAAAAATAACATGTAAATATTAATTAGACATTAGTTAGATTGTTTATTATTAAATATTTCTTTCCAAATTATAAGAATATTATACGCTGGAGTGTATTATATGGTGGAAATATGGTAGCTTATCTCATACTAAAACAGATTCAGGTAAAAGAAAAATAAATATATTTCTTCTTTGGACACATTAAGCAACATAAAACAAACACTTATTAATAATAATTTCCCAAACCCTGTTTTTAATGAAGAAATTTAGAAAAATAAGAATAAGCAATAATTTTAATATAAACAAAAATAAAGACATTATTAAATTACTTTATTGTAACTAGATGCAACCTAATTATAAACAACATGATAAGGCCATTAAAAATATAATTTGCTTTAAATTCTAAGCTGACAGTTTCTTTTCTCACACTTCTTACTTGTGGAACTCTCTTCTGGCTTCTTGCTTTCTAACCAACTTTGATCGTCAAAAATTTAAATTCAGTGTTGATCGTTATCTTCTCTATTCTTAATTTGTGATCTTTTATTGTTCTCTCTCTTTAATAATGTTTACTTATTCTCACATTCAGTAATCTCCTCCATCTTAGTGGCTTTATTGGCTTGCTTAGGGTGAAATGATTATTGCAATTAACAATCCTAGCAAATAACTTAGATTTATCATTTACTTTAAAAAATTAAAAATTTCTGATATTATTATTAATAATTCAACACCTCAAAATTCCACCTTGTAAAAAATATCCTTTGGGAGATTGTATCTCCAACACTAACAATCAACAAATAACATTAAATTTTTTACTTGACAAAGAATTTCTCAAATTATCTACTATAGGCAAATCTAGCTTGGTGAAGTCTGATATTTAATTTAAGCCTCAGGTATTCAAATTGATGGACCACTCTGGAAATAAACATTGACAGAAAGAAATGATTAATTCTTTAAGAATTTCAGTCATAAGTATAGATCTTTAAAAAACTGATTCTGACCAAAACAATGAAAATAAATGGAAATATATTTTTCTAACTCTGTTAGAAGAGTCAAAGTTAAACCCCAAAATAACCCAATTTGCATTTTTAAATTCTCAAGAAAGAAAACATCATTCTTGTTTTTGTTTTTTAAACAAAGCCAAATTTTTTTAAAACCATTTCCCATCATTCTCCAAACCAAAGAAATGCCTATCAGTTAATTTCTCTATCTGTATAGTTTACCAAGCCAATGATTACAGCATAAAGTTTACATAGCAACTGAATCAGTGGCAGACTTTAGCTGTATCATATTTCTTTGAAAACAAGCAGAAGTTAATTGAACCAAACATTGCATTAAAGTTCTACATTTGGTCATTGTTTGTTAGAGCAATTTGTTCAGCTTTTAAATACTCAAGCTTTCATAATCATTATGTGGAACTGTCTATACATTATATGATGGACTCTCCTGTTGCCTTTGACATATATGAATTCAGCAGCACACTTCTTACAACCAAACAGCCAGACTACCTACGCACATGATTTGATTATAGCAGTGAAAGCTTGTGCAGAACCAAACACACTTTTAGGAAGAATTAAATACAGAGAACTGGTGCACATAGTGTGCCACAAGTTCTGTAAACAACCTTCAAGTTTGAAATTCAGAATTGTCTTTCTCCTAGACTGGTTGCCAACCAAAGTTAAAGAGTTCAGTTTGCCATGCTATGTAACCAATAGTTTGGGCAGGGATGAAGAGCTGGAATCATAATTATTCCAAGAGTATTTTGTGCATAAGTAAATGTAACAATCTCAACTGTAATTCAAATTTAGCTCCCCAAGCCACTGTCCATTAGACCATCTGCCCATATATATATATATATATATATATATATATATGTATATATAGATATACATATATTATTATTATTATTATTATTATTATTATTATTATTATATTCTTATTATAAGATAAAATAAAAACATTTTGAAATCGCTACAGAAAAGCTTTCATGTCTCAATACTATGAATGCATTTCTTCAGGCGATGGTAAGTAACTGGTAATTAAATGATTTTCAAGGAAATTTAAAATGAAAGTGTTACCTCTTTTCCAAAAGTTAACTTTAACTTGTGATTTCAAAATGTTTTTATTATAATCTCTTATAATAAAAATAATAATAATATATTGCTCTACTTTGTATTGAGCACTTTTTAAAAGTAAATGCTATGAACAGTGGATTTTTATTCCATCTGTTCTTTCTCTCATTTGGATATATATATATATATATATATATATATATATATATAATCTGAGAGAGAGAGAGAGAGAGAGAGAGAGAGAGAGAGAGAGAGAGAGAGACAGACAGACAGACAGACAGACAGATAGATAGATAGATAGATAGATATAGACAGTGTGGAATCATAGGAATCAACACTGCATGATGACTGCCTATATCTATTAATAGATTATCTCCAATACAAAGTTGTAATATTTAAGCAAATGCTCTGTTTTATAATAAACAGTATTAATAATCATAATGTGTGACGTCATTGGTTTACATTTGGATACACTTTGAGCAGATATGAATGTACGTGAGAGATTCATGGAAGATTGAAGTTTAAAAGCAATAAAATTGATCTTGCCAATCGAACGATTCTCCATGGCTCGATTGGTTAAGGCAAGTCAGGCTAAATGACAGTTCCATATAGGATACAGGTGCGATTCCTGTCAGAGAACGAATATTTTCTTTGAAAATTTCTTGGACATTCAGGTCGGTAAATGTTATTAATACTGTTTATTATAAAACAGAGCATTTACTTAAATATTTGTATCTATAAAAAGAATGTATAAACATAAAAATGTCTTAAAATAATTGTCGGACTTTGTTCATTTCATGTGTGATGTCATTTGTTTACATTTGTTTAGATTTGGATACACTTTGCGCAGATATGAATGTACATGAGAGATTCATGGAAGATTGAAGTTTAAAAGCAGTAAAATCGACCTTGCCAATCAAATGATTCTCCGTGGCGCAATCGGTTAAGGCATGTCAGGCTAAATGATGGTTCCGTAGAGGATACAGGTTTGATACCTTTCGTAGGACGAATAATTTTTAATGAAAATTTCTCGGACAATCAAGCAGTTAATGTTATTAAAACTGTTTATTATAAAACAGAGCATTTACTTAAATATTTGTATGTATAAAAAGAATGTATAAACATAAAAATGTTTTAAAATACACACACATATATATATATATATGTATATATTGTGTATATATATGTATATATTGTGTATATTTCAGCAGCAATTCTTCATTAATGCATGTTTCATTAAATAATATAGACAAGTTTTGTCTATTTATTTTAAGTAAGTTCCTTTCATATTGTCTGATAAGCTTAATCACATTATCGTTGAAAGACAAAAGGAAAACACCATAGTGACACATGTATGAATCTAATCTAAGCTTTTGGCTTACATAAGCCATTATCAAAGATGACAATTTTAATAAATCAAACAACACATATCAAACAAACAACATATATAATGATAATGGCTTATGTAAGCCAAAAGCTTAGATTGGATTCAAACATGTGTCAATATGGTGTTTTCCTTTCGTCTTTCAACGATAATGTGATTAAGCTTATTAGACAATACGAAAGGAACTTACTTAAAATAAATAGACAAAATTTGTCTATATTATTTAATGAAACATGCATCAATGAATATATATATATATATATATATATATATATATATATATATATATAATATATGAGCAGGATATATATATCAACAGTAATGGAAGTTGGTAGGTGGTTTATATAGCAGCCTGAGAGATCCCATTCTGATACTCAAGCAAGCCTATTCTGCAAATCCTGATTGGCTGCTGATTCCAGTGCGGATACTGTGCTCAATAAATTTCTGATTGTTCAATATATATATTATTTATTATCAGAGATTAAACCAAAAACAAGTTAAAAATTGCTACACAATAACAATTATGTTTCAGCTATAACTATAAATGTGTCTCCTTGGCGATGGTAACTTACTGGTGACTTTTTAAGTAGATAAAATGTAATCAAAGTTAGCTAAATACCGGTGTTCCGATTTTAAATGTTTATGCAAATAGGAACAATTTTCAAACTATTAATGCTTTTAAATTACTGTAACTTAAAACCTATTGTTACCAAAATTAGATGTTTTGCTACAAATCTAAAAATTCCTCCCTTAATACCTGAACATAGCTCATTTAATATGGGGTTCAAAATAACAGTCATCCCAACTAAAACGACACCTTCACTCTTTTCTCACCTTCAGTAGCAGTTACAGAAGAAAGTAAAAAAAGAACCACTGTTTACCTATTGTCAATTTGTGCGTTCTTAGTGTTGTGACATTTGATAATCTTTGTTTTATGCACACACACATACATACCGAAAATGATGCTAAATAGTGTAGAGTCCCCTTTTCTGTGAGAAACAGGCAGTCAATAGCCTCGGTTGGTGGTCATGTCAGTTCACAGACAGACAAACATGAAGAGAGGAAGAGTTTAAATGAGAAAACCATAATTCTGCGTAATCCAATCTGTGATAGAGCCAATCTTTATCATTCCTCTGTGAAAATGCCATACTTCATAATCTCAACTCACATATTCTCTCTTTGTCTCATCCCTTGTTCTCCTCCTCCTTTTCCTCCTCCTCTTCCTCCTCCTCTTCTCAGCTGACAGAAACATGTCTGCTTCCAGGTTACACTATATTCATTTGAGTTATGTCAGGTGCAGTGGAACACTGTTGAAACACTATTTCTGATTGGATCATACAAATTATACAATATTCAACTAAATGGATGGGTTTTTCATATCTTGATTTATATCACAATTTGACAGATTTAAAATGAACAATTAATAATGCAAGCATGTATAATATCATTACATTCGGTAAGTGCATTAAGAGCTATAAGTGCATTATTGATATTTATTAAGCTTAGTTCAGCACTATTAATATTATTAAGTTTAGTAACCCATGGATAAATTGTCATCTAAATTATGAAAAAATGAAAATGACATCTCTTTTTAACAGATACATTTACCAAAATTACAGAAAAATATTTTGAAATACTAAGGAATAACTTTACTTTATTCAATAAAATAGCCATTGGCTTCAACCACAGCCTCCAGATGACTTTGGAATTTCCTGCAATTCTTTGGGGCTATATATATATATATATATATATATATATATATATATATATATATATATATATATTGTCATATACCCAATATATATATATATATATATATATATATATATATATATATATATATATATATTGTCATATACCCTACTTGACGAATAATCAGGAATGCAATCATACGCCGACCAGGAGATATATACCTTATCTCGTCTGTGGAAAGATATGAACTATCTCTCCCAGACCATGACAAAGGGACAATTAGTAAACAAAATATTTGAAGAATACTGCTCGATTGAAATAATCGAACAATAATCTTTCCCCAGGTTCGCTTCGATTTCAACACGAATACCAATCCACAATTCAAGAATGAACAATAAGGCGTGAGAAAATTAGGTATAAGAATTTTAATATATACCTATACATAAGATAAAGGTAAAAGAAAACAAAATGTAAGCATGAATAAAATGTCCAACGACCCTCATTTCAAGGCTTATGTTTGGGATATCAAAAGTCACTCAAATCCAAACAACCCGAATGGATGCAAGCAAAACATATAATGATATGTACGAATAACCACGAATGCCTACGAATGCAGAAATTAATGCATAACCAAAGAGATATGGGGATAGGATTTATATTACTATTTTTGACATGTGGAAAGATGTTTGTGATAACATATTGTTCATGTATGCATGTGTATCTTTCTAGCACGGGTCCAAAATATAGTCACTTATCTTTGTGATCAGTTTTCTCTCCCGCTTATTATCTTTTCTTTTTTTCCTTTATCCACTTCAGCTCCACCACGATCTGGCTGCAACAGAGATGTATACTTTCTTCTCTCTTGTCTTCTCCTTTCTTTCTCTCTTCTTCTCTTGATTTATCTTTTCTTTCTTCAATTGTTGGCTACAGTCTACAAATTTCCTTGTCTCTTCTGTGATAAATACCTCGATTTATTTTCTTCCATCTGGAGTTAACGAACAGAAATATACAGCCTTATATTTCTTATCCGGAGTTGCTTATGATGAATCGGACAAGTTCCGTCATTATCAAAATGAGTCTTCATCAGTTATCAGAGCTATGATTTTGTGTCTTCCTCCTTCAGAGACAAGATAGCAACTGAATTTTTCTAATCCACATGTGACCTACATCTGGCGCGAATTTTGGCTCCTGCTGCGACATGACCTCACGTCCAGTCCCTTGTCTAGACATCTGTTACTAAGGGTCTGGTTCATGTCGACATATTGACCTGCTTCCCCAAAATGCCTCGAGACTCCCACGTGACCTCTTCTGTCGTCAAGTGGAGCTTAACCCCAGTATATGCGTATTTTGGCTATCTGCACTTGTAAAAATATATAAACACACACACACACACACACACACACACACATAAATAAATACAAGATGAGATGGATAAATTGTAGCCTAAATGACACCAAAATGAAAATAACACTGATATCTCATTTTAACAGATATATTTACAAAAATTACACAAAAATATCTTGAAATACTAAAGAGTAAATTTATTCAATAAAATCGCTATTGGCTTTGACCACTGCCTCCAGATGACCATGGAATCCATTCAAACACTTCTGGATGGTCTACTTGTTTAAGTTGGTGAATGCTGTCATAATCCATGCCTTCAGTTTATCATTGGTGTTAAAAGGAGTTTTGTTGGTCTCTTGCTCAACTGTACCCCATACATAATAATCAAGAGGGTTGCAGTCTGGGAAGTTAGGTGGCCAGATGTAAGGGGTAATGTAGTTGCAGAAATTGTCTGACAGCCATGACTGAGTGCTCCTGCTTGTGTGGCATGGAGCAGAATCCTGTTACCAGACATAGGGTCTTCCAGCAGCCACCCTTTTGATCCAGGGCAGCACTACCTCCTCAAGTCACTTGATGTAGGCCTCTGAGGGGTAGGAGTCTGAAGCTCTGTTGGAAGATGAATGGAGACATTATGCTGCCATCACTAGTGATCACTCCAAGCACCATAATGTTGACTGGATATAGCGTTCAACTCATTCTGAATCCTCTGCACTGTCCTCAGATTGATACCCAGACACTCTGAAATGTTTGCATTGAAGTTTCCAGTGCAAATGCCAAGTAGTACAGCAACCCATTTCCAAATTTCTGGCAGACTGAATTGTGCCATTGTG
Organism: Acanthosepion esculentum; assembly: GCA_964036315.1. NCBI lineage: Eukaryota > Metazoa > Mollusca > Cephalopoda > Sepiida > Sepiidae > Acanthosepion > Acanthosepion esculentum. The sequence goes on from OZ038475.1 coordinate 149,146,304, forward strand.
CCCAACTGAGCCTACAGTATTGTGTAGTTGACAAAATCAAAAACAAACAAAATATAAAATGGCAACAAATATATATATATATATATATATATATATATATATATATAACTATATTAAATTGCTGCTGGATTCATGTGTGTGTATGTATATATATATATATATATATATATATATATATATATATATATATATATATATCACAGAAATAAAAGTGTGAAGCGTAATATTACTAGACATATTAAAAGCGAAGTAACCGGTTTCACTCCCGCTTTTCAGGCTTCCATGGGAGATTTAACTTAAAAACACTAGAAAAAAACACTAGAAATGTGCAATGAAAAGGAATTGGGGAGAAAAAAAAAATGAACACCAGGAGCTAGAGACAAATAACAGCGAGTCCCAACAAACATTCACAATGTTTACACAGGGAAGGCTTGCGGGACCCGATATAAAGTGCCTCCAGCACCTTGTGATGAAATAAAGAGTGTGACCGGGACAACAGAGTGAACCCATCCACACAAAAGTTAGCTGCACACTCTCTGCTATTTAAGAGGTGCTCACATATGGTGGAACCATAGGTATTTGGGACACGTCCATTCAACGACAAGCTGTGAATGTTTAGAAAAATTGGAGATATTGTTCAGGTGGAGACAGCCTACATGAAAGCATTGTTGGCATGTGTCCAACATAGATATTATTTTGATCGTTGGAGATGCATTCTCCCAGAGGACATTTAAATTTATAAACGATGTTGGTTTTCTGCAATACGCAAGTGGCTGGGGAAGAGTCATTAAAAATGATTTTGTTAGATTTAGTGGATTTAGTGTAGTATATAATAATTTTTTTTTTTTTTTTACTAGGGTCTGTGGTGGATGTATTAGTTTTTTTTAATTTTTTTAGAATGTTTTCGTCTTGTTTATAATTGACATAAAAGGTTTTATGTTTATGGAAGGGTATTATGTTCTATATGTTTTGTATAGACGTCTCTGACGGAGCATCTTATTTGCTCATCAACAATGTAGTTGGGGAAGTGGTTATTGATGAGTGTTTGTTTTATATTTTTAAGTGGTTTCAGAATATATATGTTTATGGAGATCTATCTTCAAATCCCTAGGAGGAGTTTGATAACAAAAAAACAGACAGAAGTCACAACAGTAGGGGTTTTATTAATTTCTAAAACTTTTTGGCATTTAAAAGAAATTAATAAAACTCCCTCTGTAAAATGGGAAATATTAAAAAAATCAAGAATCCTTAAATCCTTAAATGACTCATATCCCCTGAGTTTACATGAAAATCTGCATATTATAAAGTTTCCTAAAAATACACTTCTCTTAAATCAAAGAAATGAATTAACAGTAATTTGTAGGCATTTTATAATGTTTACTTTGAAATATAGTTAAAAGAATTTTTCAAAAACTTTACAATTGCATATGCATTATTTTATTAGTATATAATATTTACTTAATTCTTTGATTTTTCCAACTTGCCTGGTTGCATTGCCCATTTAATATAATAAGTACCGCATTTTAGGTTCCATATATAGATATAAAAACATTTTTTGATTATACTAGCAACCCTTTTAAGAAGGTTTCATAGTTTAATAAATTTTGAAATTCATTAAAAATAACATTTTGTTTAATATAACCCTGTCTACTTCACCCTATCTAAACTTTGTTTGTAACAGTTTGTCTGCTGTTGGATGTGCTTAAAGTGTCAATTTATCTGGACATGAATTAATAACCCACCCACGACACTCTCAACCTTATTTATTCATTTTGCCTTTTAGCTTACATCTATCTCTTTATTGGTTAATCTGGGCATGCCCACAAGTATGTTCTTTAATTCTGAAATTAGGGTTTTCACCGCTCATTTTAAATTTCAATTGAGGTAATGATTTGTTTTCTAGTTCTCCAAATGAATCTTTTTCATCATAAGTTATCTATCATTGCCCGATGTAGGAATATTATAGTTCTGAAACATAAAAGTATTTGTATAGCGATGAAAAATATTATAATAAAAATATTATAATAATATTTTGCAATGCGAAGAAATGTGGATTCTTAATCTGTCTGTTCTATCTCTTTATTTGGATATATATACATACAAACATACATACATACATACATACATACATACATACATACATATATATATATATATATATATATATATATATATATTTTATTCACATATATATATATATATATATTTTATTCACATATATATATATACATATATATTATTCATATATATATATTATATATATTATTCATATATATCTTATATATATTATTCATATGTATATATATTATTCATATACGTATATTTTATTCATAAAATATATATATATATATATATATATTATTTATATATAGTTATATATATATATTATTTATATATAGATATAGGGTGACCCAAAAAAACGGGAACTTTTTAACAATCCAATAAAACCAAGAGTGATGGAAGAATTCATAGTAATTGAAACCTTAAAACATGCCATTTAAGAAACAATGATTGAATTTTTTATTTTTTTAAAATTATGTCCTGTAGATGGCGTCCTCCTGTATGAATGCATTCTTGAAATCTGCTGTTGAAACCCCTATTTACTGATGCAACATCTCAGCTGGGATATTGTGAATTTCGTTCTTGTTACTAAAATGGCAAAATGTTTACTTGCTCAAGGTCACTGTCTCGCAGTGTTGCCACTTGCTCATGTCTGGCAATACGCACTTCAAAAATTCCCGTTTTTTGGGGTCACCCTATATATGGTGGACTTTCCTATTGTGAATGATAAATGAACGTCAGCATTTGAATGATGCATTTCATTTTACACCTATGCATCCTAACAGGGGCTATTGTAGAAAAAATCAGGGAAAAGGGAAAGACATATTCTTTTGTGCTTTCTTAAGTGTGATACTAGCCCAACCCTGCTGCAGGCAACAAAGCCACACTGACAGCTAAAATTTGTTAAAGCAGGATTTTGATGGCATCTCTGCTTCAGAGATTGACAAAGCTGATCACGGTGCTTCAGTCTACTATCTCCAAAACCCTTTAATTTAATGAAGTATGCCTTATGCCATTCCTTTTGGTTTAATGCTTGTGCTTGCCGGATTTTCAAATCAAAGTTGAGATGTTTCAAGTTGTCTTTCAATTTGTGTTTGTAGTGTAAAAGTGGATCTCCAATTGAATGCTTGGAATTTGGTAGTTGTCCATACAGCACATTTTTTTGAAGCCTATTCTCATCCATTCTCACAACATGACCAGCCCAGCTAAGTTGTTTCTTTGCTAGAATGGTTTCAATGCATGTGATGTTACATTTCTTCAGTATTGCACTATTCTTGATCCTGTCATCTCATTTTATATTACATATGGCATGAAGACAGTGCATTTGAAAGGTGTCAAGTTGATTTATGTGCTTGTGGTACAGGTTCCAAGTTTCAACACCACAGAGAAGGGTTGAGAGAACAACTGGTCTGTATATGTCGATCTTTAGTTTGAGAGACAAGTCTTTGGTGTTCCATAACCTATGCTTAAGTTTACCGAATGCTATGCTGGCTTTGACTATTCTGGATTGGATTTCTGTCCATTTTTCCATCAGAATTTCTATTCCATAAGACTGTTGAGCCATGATATGTGAATGGTTCAACAGTTTTTAATGCTATACCATCAATGAATATGGATATATATATATATATATATATATATATATATATATATATATATATATATATATATATATATATAATTCATATATATATTATTCATATAATATATCCATATATATAATTCATATATATATATATATTATTCATATATATATATATATACATATATTATTCCTATATATATATACATATATTATTCCTATATATATACATATACATATATTATTCCTATATATATACATATACATATATTATTCCTATATATATACATATACATATATTATTCCTATATATATATATACATATATTATTCCTATATATATACATGTATATATATTCATATATATAAAGACATATATATATACATATATATATATATATATTATTCATATATATATATATGCACACATATATTATTCATATATATATATATGCACACATATATTATTCATATACATATATATATGCACACATATATTATTCATATACATATATATATGCACACATATATTATTCATATATATATATATATATATATATATATATATATTATATATATATATATATATATACATGTATATATATATATATATATATATATATATATACATGTGTATATATATATATATATATATATATACGTGTATATATATATATATATATATACGTGTATATATATATATATATATACATATATATATATATATATATATATACATATATATATATATATATATATATATATATACATATATATATATATATATACATATATATATATATATATATATATATATATATATATATATATATATATATATATACTCCCTGTCAGAAGTTCTTAAGCAAATCATATAAATTTCTATAATTCACATTTGCTTTGAAAAAAATTGTCATATTTTAAACAATTTACGATGTCAATATAAAACCTGAGTAAAAATTTATGTAGTATCAATATGTTTTATTGAAGTTATTGAAATTATTTTATGTATTCTAAAAAACTTCCATCTGAGGTTACTAGGCAAAACTAAATAATCACATTTTACTTCAATAAAAAGGTAATAAAATCATCAAAAATTGATTGATGCCTTTAATAGAACAAATAACACACACATATAATAAATCTTTGAATCCTTTACATTTTAATATTGTGACCCTTCTTCTTAATAACAGCCAGTAATCTATCATCCATCGATTTTATTAATTTTTTTTACTTCAGCACATTCAGTTTCTGACGTGGTAGTTTTAATTACTTCCCATAGGTCTACTTTGCTTTTATATTGTTTACCACCTTCATAATTGACCATAGATTTTCAATTGGATTCAGATCAGGACTTTATGGTAATCATTCCATTATCTTCTCTCCTGTAAATCTTTTATACTCAAAGAATTCACGAGTAAGCTTAGGTACATGAGAAGGAACATTGCCGTTTATAAATACACACTTCACTTTGAAACTGCGAGACAGGGAATTGTACCATGAAAAGAAAGTCTTGGTCATAAAATCACAATAGTTAGCACTGTTTATTTTAACTCCTACATCGACTTTAAAAGGTTCAACAATGGTTTGGTCAACAATTCCTGCCCATATCATAACACGACCACCTTTTTGTTGCCTTCTTTTAGCCACAGTCACATCTGAATTGGACAAAATCCATCCTTTAGCCCATCTATCAGGTCCATCAAATGTCATTCATGATTCCTCCATGAATCTTTAAACTTTAGAAAAGTTAATTTACATGTATTTCTTGGCCCAATTTTAATGCTTTAAAATATTTGCTTTATTGAGAGGAGGTTGCCTAGAAGATTTTTTACAGATCTCAATTCACAAAGTATTCTACACTTTTTGTCCTTAACTCCTTCAATTCCAGCCTTTTCAAAGATCTGAGCGCTGGACAAAAGTGGTTGTTTTGCTATAACTCTCTTTAGTTTATGTTCATCTCAAGGAAGCAAGTTCTTTAAGCCTTTTCCTTTACTTTGAGTTCTCAACTTACCTATATTTTCAACAGGGTTCTTTATTGTTCAATGATAATTTTGCCAAGCTCCTTTGGTATCTTGAATGTGGACATTAACCTCACTCACTAACTTTGTTATTTTCTGTTTTTCCAGCAGTTGTTAGATCTTTCTCTTTATCCATGTTTCAATATATATTACGGACAAAAAGAAAAAAAAAGGTTTTATTTCATTTCAGAGGATTTAAGCTAATATTAGTATAATCTGCATTATAACTTTAGTCAGTTCATTCCAAATATCTCAGAAACTAGGCATTAAAATGACAGATAATTTAATTAAATATTTTACAAAAGGTGGAAATAGATGTGTCTAAATTTGACAAATATTGGTTTAGAACTTTTTGAGATACTGAGGTTTATTTTATATGCATAATAACTTCATATATGCTGTATATATATATTATGCATATATTATTCATATCTATATAATAAATTTCAATGTCAGTGTCACACATCTTCACTCAAATGGACATAACCCTCAACAGCTCATCACCTTCTTCATAGAACTTTTAAAAGGTAAGCTTAAATATTAATGTAATACGTAAATGCAGCGATCAGTTTTGAGTTCTTTGGTATTTTATTGTTGCCTATTGCATCTACTACTCCCTAACTATTGTGATGAAGGACCAATCAAGATCCCCTCACAGGAACTATCTTAAATGCCACCTAATAGGGCAGCTTTTAAGCTAGTATATATATATTTTAAAGCTAATATATATATATATATATATATATATATATATATATATATATATATATATATATATGTATATATGTGTGTGAATAATATAAATATAGATATAAATAATATATATAAATATTTATATATCATTCATATATATATTATTCATCTATATATATATACTAGCAGCATGGCCCGGCGTTGCCTGTTCTTGATTCAAAAATCGTACAACTCATACAGCAATTGCTATCACTTAAAATAACAATGTTAATGTTTAGTATAGAGCTTAGAAAAAATTCGCAGTGTGAGCAAAAAGTTTGGGTTACACGTGAAATAGGCAGTGAAGTACTGAGGTGTACTGGTCCGCGTAGTAAAGACAGTACAGTGAAAACTGTAATGTGGAGGTAAAATAGGTTGGGCAAACGATTGAGTAAATAAGTAACTTGCGACAGCAGTTAACTGTCTAATAGCAAAACTGAACTACGAAAAGGTAGAAATAGGTATGGAACGCTAAGATGGACTGGGCTGCGCAGTAGAGGCAGCACGCGGAGATAAAATGGGTAATGCAAATGTTTACGCAAATAGGTAACTTTTGGTAGCAGGAAGCTGTCAATTAATCCATATGCAGCTTGGCTCTAACACACATAATGCCGGCGATGACAATGCAAGGAGCTGCAATGAAGCATTTGCTCGTTTGGTTTGTGCGACAACGAAAAGCCGCTAACCGTTTGCCGGCATTAGCTTTGAAATGGATTGGGAGGAAGCCCTGCTGTTTTAGTGCAAAAACTCCTCGTCAGGTCTGGGATGCGGCCTGGGCTAGAGGAAAAGGTTTAAAGAATTGAAAAATGGACTGCTGAGGGCGGAACCATTTTCACTCAGCACATATGTGGGCTTTTTTCAGTAAAGACGCGAATAAAGGAAGTGCTTATTTTGGTAAAGCAAAAGTGATTAAAGCAAAAGTGTTGACAAAGTCGAATATGTCATTTGTTGCTCAAAGTCAGACCTGGTAGCAGGGATAAAAAAGCCGAATTTCAATGGCCCTGCATCCATTCAAGAATTTGATGTCAAATGTTTTCTTCCACTCCACTGCATGCACTGACCTGTTTCTTCCCGTGCATAGCATGACCTTAAATTAATCTGCATTTAGGAAATACCTAACCTGAAAAACATTTTTATGGGTTGACCGATTGTCGATTTTCACTCTGTTTGGAGGGCGCTCAGAGTTGAAACTTCACATGGTGACTCCCAATGGCCTCCTCATAAATCTGGTCAGTTTTCACTAAAAACCGACATGCGGTTCAGGTGCAATCTGGGCATATCAGTTTTTGGGTTTTATCGATTTTCTGCGCTGTTTAGGGGTCCGTGGTCATGAAACTTCTGGACAACACTTCTAATGGTAGACTCTAAGAGGGTGTCAAATTTGGTTGAAATGCGATCATTCCTTCTGTAATCAGATTTTTCCGATTATCAATTTTTTCGGAACCCGAGTCCGAACTCAAAAATCGGGCTCCGTCATGTCCTTACGGCAGCCATTTGTAAACCTGTGGTGAAAACCGCATCGAAATCGGGTGAGAAATGCGGCCTGGGCGAGGTAACAACGACCACGACAGACACACAGACAGACAACATGAGAAATATAGATAGTAGATTATTCATATATATATTATTCATTAATATATATATAACAAAGGATGTCTGTGTGTCTGTGTGATACCTTTCATTAAAGATCCATCCAACCGATTTTGACCAAACTTGGCATATACATTGTACAATGTAAGTGATAGGTTCTTAGTATAAAAAATCAATAAAAAACACAAAAAATGAAAAATCAATTTCAACACAAATCGATTTTGAGACAAATTTTAAACTGAAAACTCCTTCAATTTTCAAGCAATCTAATACAAACTTCACTCAATTGTTACTTGATAATTGAGCCCACTCATATAATGAAAACCTGCCTAGATAGTGAAAATGGCAATTTTTATTGGTTTATTTTTTATTTTTCATTAATCTTTCAACTAATTTTCATCAAACTTTACAATTGCTTTGTAAATGTATCTTCTTGTACACCCCTGGTAGCACACTGACAAATTGAATTTCAAAAACTCCAAAATAATTGTGGTCTGAAGAGGTCTTCATGTTGCCTGTTTTACCCGTTCATGTCCTTGGCTAACTTCAATTGAATAAATACAGGCTACTTCTGTTATATCAGTAACTGCATTAATTCAAAATGTTTTTTTAATGAAAGTACTCTAAAGTAATTAATTATAGACTGTGTTACATCTAAATATGATGCTGTTTTTGCTCCATTCTAATTGAACACTTTTTCTGATCGACCAGCTGGGTATGGCTGATAGTGTATATATACATACATACATATATATATATATATATATATATATATATATATATATATATATATATATTCATATATAATATATATATATATATATATTCATATATATATTCATATATAATATACATATATATGTATATATATATACATATTATTCATGTGTGTGTGTGTGTGTATATATATATATATATATATATACATACATACATTTTATTCATGTGTGTGTATATATATATATATACATATTATTCATATATATATAAATAAATATATATATTATTCATATATACATAAATATAAATATATACATATTATTCATATATATATAAATAAATATATATATATTATTCATATATACATAAATATAAATATATACATATTATTTATATTATATATATATATATATATGTATATATATATATATATATATATATATGTATGTATATATAAAATTTTATAAGAGTTAATAGTGGAGTGCAAATTGCTATCTAAATTCATTATAAATCGATCTCTCTGTGGAAGCTAAATCAAATATGCTCATGACATGATATTTAAAAGATAAAAAAAAAAATGAGTCCCCGAAAATCAACAACTGTTTGGAAATCTACAACTTGGTAAATTCTGTAGATTTTACAAGCTGTAATACCAAAGGGGCTAAATTTGGTCTTATTTGAAATAGAAATCAACTTGTAATACATATTTTTCAGCAGTTTGGTCAGTAATCCAATGATTTAACAACTGAAATCAGTTAAGGGCTGGTCAGATTATGATATGTACATGATAGATGTATAATATTACAAAATGATATTCGTGAACTTACGTAAGTAATGCAATTTCTTTTCATACAAGTAAGATTATAGGAAAGGAAGCATTTGACCTGAATTAATTAACCCTGATGTTATCTGGAGTTGATTTTTGATTTATGTTTAAAGCTTTTTTTCCCCTGATTTTAGACCTGTTTTTCTCATAGAAAAGTAGTTCTCAACAAAGTTTCAAGAATTTCTGTTTGGGAGCCTGAAGTATCAAGATGCTTCTGCTCCTGCAATATAAAATATCAAGAAGAAATGGTTGGAATCAGGAAACAGTCACAGATGAGAAAAGATATTTTGTTGAGATAACCTCTTGAATGAGGGACTTTAAACATGACAGAAGGTAACAAGAAATAATTGGATGGGAGAAAACTTGAGCAAATGAAGACAGTAGTGAATAAGAGAAAGGGAGGAGAGCCATAAATAAACTTCTTTCTTATCTTCTTCTTCATCATCATCAGCAGCATCATTATTTGTCCCACATTGGCTTGATGGTTTGTGTCAAAGCTATCTACTTTCAGAATTCTATCAAGTGTTCATTTTTTTCCTCTATGTGTTATTCTTTAACCTTAACATATATATATATATATATATATATATATATATATATATATTATAAATTAATAGATTTAAAATATGGTTTTACCGCTACACAGTGATGACCATGTTTCAGAAATGGAAGCTAAAGCCCCTGAATTTAATTTTGTTATTAAACCAAAGACATTAGTTCCATTTCCTCATCAAGCGAATTTTGGAGTAACTTACTTTTTAAAATTTACGGTTGTTAACGGCACAGGAAAGATTCATAGTTTGAGGGTTTCCAAGGTTACCGATAAATCCATTATGGAATATACATATATATATATATATATATATATATATATATATATATATATATATAAAGTAAGTTACTCCAAAATTCGCTTGATGAGGAAATGGAACTAATGTCTTTGGTTTAATAACAAAATTAAATTCAGGGGCTTTAGCTTCCATTTCTGAAACATGGTCATCACTGTGTAGCGGTAAAACCATATTTTAAATCTATTAATTTATAATATTAATGCTCTGTAAATTTAAATTTACATTGAGCACTATTGTGTAAAAATAAAAATATCTATAAGAACACCGGATTTTATATCTTACTGTTCTTTCCTTTTTATTTATATATACATATATATATATATATATATATATATATATATATATATAAAACTTCAGATATTATTTTAGTGGATACTTGTATTTGAGTGAATACTCTATTTACTTTAATCAGTGTTTATTTTTCTAGCAGCCTACAAACTCAAGAAAACCTATCAAAGAAAATGTGTCCTCTAGCAGGACTCAAACTTACTCTGACCATTTGGCCACAGAGAGCCTTACAATCATACAAGGTTCTTTGTTTTTAATCATTTTACCCCATGCAAGGCAATAGAGCCACTAAGACACAAAGGATTACTGTGTATGTGTTATATAGGAATAAAGTGTCACTGACAACACTTGAGTTTGAACATAGATCACCAGTAAGTAAACATAGGCAATTTCATTATTGAATTAAGTAGATCACGTGTCCATAGAGGAAATGTATTTATGGGAATTAGCTTGATGTCTAATAGCTATTTCTATTCTATCCTCTATTAATATTTGGATTGCTATTTCTACTCTATTACTATACAGACTGCTAGTCTCTATACCATTCACTATACTATTTCTCTGTTCGGATCACTATTCAGTGGTTACTTTTTGAGTGAGTATTTTTGAGCAAGTACTATTGCCAACAATTGAGTTTGAACATAGATCGGCAGTGAGCAAACACAGGTGATCCCATTATTGAATTAATTACATCATGTGACCATAGAGGAAATGTGTATATGGGAATTAGCATCTCTATTTCTAGTCTATCCTCTATTACTATACGGACCACTATTCTTTATACTATTCACTCTACTATTTCTCTATTCAGATCACTATTCGGTGGTTACTATTTGAGCGAGTATTATTGAGCAAGTACTATTAGTACGAGTGTTATTTGACGGCATCTAATACCAGTATTGTTCAACAGAGTTACTATAATTGTATCTACGATTACAAAGTCTCTACTACAATGAGTATCATGAAAGTGACAATGAGTATTTGTTGACATTACAAAAGTGGCAACAAGTGTTTGTTGACATCGCAAGGATTCATTGAAATTACACGAGGATTCATTAATATTCCGCAGAGTACAGCAGAATGGAAGAACTAAAAGCTATCATGGTTCTAATGTTGGTACTACAAAAGCAACAACAGTTTCAGTAACAAAAACTATAGACATTTTTCAACTCCTAACAGAACAGGAAGAAAGACGATACCCCCCCCCCCTCAATACCTAATACTTGCCATTGTTGTAGAGGTAAGCATATTAAAAGTGATTGTTTTTCAAGAACAAAAATGTTATGAAAAGTACATGTTGCAGATATAAAAATGGAGAAAAAATAAAACGTATGTGAACATGATAAATACATGGAGTAATGATAAGAAGCCTAAAAGGGAAATTAAGAAGACATCTCAAAAGAGGAAATTTGTTTTTGTGCAAATTAATGATGTAAAAGTAAAATTGAAACTGGATACAGAATCTGATATCACTATCATAAATGAACAGACATGGAGAAAAATGGGTAAACCCAGTTTATTGACTTCTGATAAAGCTGCACATGGTGTCTCGGGAAAGAGATTGAACTTTTTGGGTGAATTCAGCTGTAATATTTCTTTTGTTGGACAAACCAAAAAAGCAGTGGTGTTTGTATTAAAGAATACTGCTAATTTGTTTGGAACAGACTGGATTGCAATGTTTGATCTTTGGGACATTCCAATTAACTTTTTTTGCAACAAGATAAATGTTGTTATCCCTGGTACTAATACGGTAACTGAAAAATTGAAAAGTGTTTTCCAGAAGTTTTCTCAGAAGGTCTATGGACATGCACGAAAGCAAAAGCTAAGTTTGAGTTAAAAGAATGTAATGCCAACATTTAAGCCAAAAAGGAGTACACCTTTTACGGCCTTAGACCCAATTAATAATAAATTGGACAGACTAGAAAAATTAGGTGTGATATCAAAAATAGACTATTCTGAACTGTTTATGTTAAAAAAAAAAAAAATAAAACCCATGTATGAGCTGATTTTTCAACAGGGTTAAATGAAAGTTTAAAACAACATAATTACCCATTACCAAGTCCAGAGGAAATTTTTGACAAACTGAATAAATTAAATTAACTTAAGGACACATGGCACATTGGATAAAGGCATTGGTTAGATCCAGTAACCCAAAGAGTTATGAGTTCAACACTTGGTTAAGGTAGTGGAGAACTTGGAGAGGGGAATTAACAGGAGATAACTGATAACTGACATCCATTAGACATGGCACATGGAACTAGAACAGTCTACCCCAGCGAGCAAAAAAAAGGGTTCAGTTCGACAATTCAACCACCTGAAGAAGGCCAGAGCATACAACAGCTGAAACGTTGTGATAAATATGGCAACAAAGATGAGGACAATAGTCTGAATAATGTATGTATACAATAGTGTATTGTTCTCATCTTGGTTGATATAGATGTTATTATAGGCACAATGTTTCAAGCAAGAACCCTCTGGTCATCAGTGGACACTTGATGATAACTAGAAGGTACTTGGTTGAAACATTGTATCTATAACAACATCCATATCAACCAAGATGAGAACAATAGTTTGAAATAATACAATAATATCTCTCCAGAGGTCATCCAATGACTTACGAATGTCAAGTTACCACAATTTGTTGGGTTAGGGGACAATACTAGACATCTATCCCATGACTTTTGGCATCAGCCTATTAAGATCTGTAACTTGAGAGTATGTAAAAAAAGTAATTGAAAATATATATAGATATATAAGCAAAAAACAAAAGTAAGACTAGAAAAAATTATATATATGAAGCTAACAATATTTCATTCAAAATCATTTTTTTGCATTTTCTGCTCAGATATATTTTTGATGAGATTTAACTAAACTTTTACAATATTTTTGGAGTAACTTGGTCCACACGTCATTGTAAACAACTTTCCAATACTCCCAGATTTCTTGTATCTCTCTGGAGAAAACATTTCTTCAAATTTCATTATAAATTTTCAATCTGAAGATTGACTAGACAAGTGGAACACTTCTATATTATTCCTTATAAGACATTCTCAAATTTTTCACTGTTTTTTTTGCAGACTAATTTAAACAATAGTTTTTTTTTTTGGAATATCCTGCCATCTGTCACCTTCAACTGCTGTGACAAAGAAAAGGAGTTAGTCTCCTATATGTGCTAATACATTGATTTAGTTTTTCTTTTAATCATATCAAGTGATCTAGTATTATTATAAAAATAAACACCACCACACCTTTATGCTTCTGCCTTTGTCTATTACTGTGGGTGTGGTCTCTCTTGCATTATATATATTTAGATATGAACAGACTTGGATAGATAGATCAAATATTTAAATATGATCAGACTTGGATTGATATATCACATTTGAATAAATATTTATATATGTACAGACTGTGATAAATTCCTCCACATATGGTGAGCTGAATTGTGTCCCAAAACTTTCATTTTAGTTTTGATAGTCTAAAAAGCTTCTCAAAGTTTTGTAAGCAATCTTAAGTATCACGTCCATGATGTGTCTGTCATTAAGCTTATTTTTGTGGCTTGCTAAACATTAAACTATTTTGATGCATTTTTTGTTTTAATTTGTTAGATGATATATTTTATATATTTCATTGTATACAGCTTCGACTACTTTCCTTGTCTTTTGTCTTTTTATTTCCACAACATTTTGGTCATGCATCCATCTGTCTTCCTGAAGAGTCTGTTGTATTCCTGAATGTTGCCATATCCTATTTTGGGAGTGCACGCACAACTTTTCCACATATATTAGTTCTGGGTTTTGTGCCCTTTTGTTCTTGGAGTCATCTTACTCAGATCTCCAAACATGTTTCTTATTCACAGGTGCTTTGGTAACTCATGTTCCAGATGCATTTTAAATCTGCTTAAAAACAACTTTCAGACTAAGTTTGATTACCTTTCAGTTTATCACAGTTTGTTCATATCTAAATATATATTCAAATCTTATCACAATCTGTTCATATCTAAATATTTATTCAAATTTGATCTATCACAGTTTGTTCATATCTAAATATTTATTCAAGGTTGATTATCTATCTCTTTATCACAGTCTGTTGGTATCTAAATATTTATTCAAGTTTGATTTATCACAGTTTGTACATATATAAATATTTATTCAAGTGTGATCTATCTATCCAAGTCTGATCATATTTAAATATTTATCCAAGTTTGATTATCTATCTATCTATCTATATCTATCTATCAATATCTATCTATCTATCTATCTATGTCTATTTATCAATATCTAGCTATCTATATCTATCTATCTATCAATATCTATCTATCAATATCTATCAATATCTGTCTATCTATATCTATTGATCAATATCTATTTATCAATATCTAGCTATCTATATCTATCTATCTATCAATATCTATCTATCAACATCTGTCTATCTATATCTATCTATCAATATCTATCTATCAGTATCTAGCTAGCTATCTATCTATCAATATCTATCCAAGTTTTAAAAAATCTCTTTTCATTGTTTATTTCTGCATTTCTCAATTTATTTATTGAATTTATTTAATTTAACTTATTGTCATGCAAGATTCAATCATTGTTCATCTTCAAGTATCAAAGATAACTAGGCATCTCTTTGAGGGAAGGTGACAGGTCTATCCACTTCCAATGGCACTGACAGAGATATTACCATTCTTAGCAAAGTTCCTGAAGTTCAATCCATTAGAATATTCCTTAATGATTTCATTTTTCTCTATTATGTTGGATACTTTACTGTATTGTAGAAAATTACCAAAGTGTTTGAAAAGATTTCACTGTAGGTGCCAAATCTTAGCATGTCTAACAGGAATCTCATGCAGACCTAATTAACTCTTGTAATCGATCCTTGCTGGATGTCAACTACTCATGGCCTTTTTCCAGGCTAACCTGAGCTTAATAATTAAATATGAAGTTTCCATTTCCAACATTGTTAAAGAAAATTCTGGATATCTATTCATTACTATTTAAGTATTTCATTACTATTTAAGTATTTCAATTTTAAGTGTAAATACTTTCAGTTACTTACAGTTTTGTTTATCTCTTAATATTAACTAAAGCTTTTTTTTTTGTTTATTTCTGACTAGCACAGTACCTGTCAAAGAAAATAACAGGATATTTAAGTATGCATCTGCACTTATGTCTAGCAGAGTACCTGTGGCACCTTCCCATCCTTCATCCAAGAAGCAATATAGTATCTGTGTATTCTACTTAGGATTAAATTGTTGCCCACAAGCACTTATGTCTCAGAGCAGAACATAGCTGTCTGAACTTGGATCAGAATGTAGTATCTGTTTTCACTTCCTCTTAAAGTAATTAAGAAGGCCTATTCCCAGGGATTCCAACCCTGTGGTAGCACCGTCCTCATCGTGCTGAAGAATAAGCGCCGGTGGATATCCTATCAGCATGGGGAGGAAGATAAATAGCTATTCTTCTCCTTATCTGTGTTAATGTATTTTGGCAAGACGTCGCACTTAATTCCTGTATTTTTGGGTCCACAGATTCACACAAGACAAGCCTCGTCTTGGGAATTTTATCCCAATGACAACACTTCCTGCCAGCATGATACTGGATTAAGGAAATTTTGTCCTCAGCACACAGGTATGCAAGTAAGAACCCTATTTGAAAATGACCATGTGTCACATCCTACCACCATTGTGGGGGTAGGTAGGTACATAGCAGATCAGAGTGTAGTATCTGTGTTCTTTGAAAAGTGTTACATAGAGATGTTGCTGTAGCAGAACCATAATTCCTTAAATTTTCCCAATATTATTCAGAACATTTAACTCCTTCTTCATATATTTTCTGCTGTTAACATATTTCAGCAGATGCATTCTTCTTCCTTCAATCTAATTTGGGGACAAATGGTCATTAATAACATCGTAACCAAGTCATTCCATTTTTCTTGCATTTCTATTGTTCTCGTTTACCTTTAAGAAGGTTGTTTTACTTTTCAATTGATTTTTTATATGCATCTATTTTTAATTTGACATTTTTATTACTTCAAATGTTATTTTTAGTGGCTACCCATGTTTGAAATAGATTCCCTGTTTTTTTTAAACAGTGTGTATCATATATACCAGCCTGAACACCCGAGAAAACTTAATAAGGAAAATACACTTTCATTTTCCTTAAGTTTTCTCAAGTGTATAGGTATGTGTGTACTGGTGGATCACTAAACTGAATAGGGGGGCATATTTTTTCAGGAATTATGCTATCATTTCAAAATTAAAACCATGCTATTCCCCTATGGTATATAGACTTTATGAATTGTCTAAATTAATAGCAATTAAATTTTACATTTGAAATTGCTAGATGCAACTATAAGATCTATTTTTTTTTAAGCGTTTCACCCCAAGCAAGGCGGGAAGCCACTAGCACACAAGGAGTTACAGAGAATTGGAGTGAGACCAAATAGGAGTGATAGAGAAAAGGATTAAGAGAAGGATAGAGGATAGATCAAGGCATCTGGAGACGTCGATTGACATCACATTTGAATAGTTGGAGATTATAGCTATCAGGGAAACAGGAAAAAGGGGAGGGAGTTCCACAGTCGAGAGTATGCTAATTTTCTTCTATTGGGACTTTCTTATGGATTCTTGTTTCCCTGTCAACTTTGATTGTCAAAAATATTCTTAATTGTTTCTCTTTTATTGTCCTTTCTCCTTAATAGTAATTTTTTCTGTGAGGAACGTGAAGACTCACCTCCCACAAAGCGAATTTGCTTGGCGTGTCAGGTCCTCTTGAAAGATCGTGACCAGCATTAAAAGAGAAATGGATTATTTCGTAATATCACAGGTAGACGTACAAAGGGAGGAAAAAAAAAACTAAAAAAGACTAACAATTCAAACCAGCTTGAATTTATAAAATCAGAAATCTCGGGCAAACGAGAAGTAAGTCTTGTATGCAAATTTTAGTTGCCCTCACCAACACAGGCATAAATAGCGAGTCTGGGAGGAAGACGGGAGAGTGCATTGTTGGCGTACGTGCTTACTAACGAGACTGAGAGAATAAGAAGTCACTAGCAACAGCTCAGACCGGAGGACTGGACAAAAGTAAGCACTTTAATCCATTTCGGTCATCGCAAACAATGGGCGAACTGAATTCATATTCTCTAACACTCAGTAACCTCTTGCGTCCTAGTGGCTTTATTGCCTTGCTTGAGGGGAAATGATTAAAAAAATACTGGAAAGAGCAATAACACTGAGCTTGAGAAACCTATTTTCTTGAAATAAAAACATTTTATAAATTCCAACTAGCAAGACCACTAGCTGCTCAGTCAATGAATGCTGATGTTTCCTTATAAGGAAATGGCTAGTATTGCCATTATAATTATTGATTAGGAGAACATATACTATACTTTGATCCCTGCCCAACGGATAGGGAATGAAGAAAAGTATAACACAAGTAACACTGGATGCTTTTTCAATGAATACTAAATGATTTGTGATAAGAAAATAGCTAATATTACCATTATTATTAAAAAAAGATATTGGTTTGACTAAAAAAGTTTATTTGGTTTATTAAGAAAATTTTCTATAAGTGAATTAATATTTTGGCAAACCCAGTATAATTTCTCTTCTTGAAAATAATCAATGATAAAAGTGCTTGAAACTATCTACATGAAAATTTTTTTACATATACTGGAACAAAATTTCCGTTTTGGCCAGACATTTGGCCGAACAGACATTTGACCAACAGACATAAATAGTAACAAGCAATACTTTAAGTATTTTAATTAGAAGTATTATAAGGTAGAATAGGACTAATAATTACCACTGAATTTCAAGTGATTAAATTACTAAATCTAAATTTAAAGTTAAAAGTTTTCTTATTTCAATATTTGTTTACTGAAATTAGTATTTTTAAAAATATTTGAGTGTATTTGGGTAAGAAGTAGCACCTAATTATTTAAATAATTAAGTGCTACTTTTTATCCAAATACACTCAAATATTTTTAAAAATACTAATTTCAATAAATTTCATATTTAACAGTAAGATAAAAGCTAGTTCATCCCTTTAAGATAATGATCATTAAAAGCGAAATTGAAAGATCTTTCTTATTGTAAAAGCTTAAGATTTTTGCCGTAGTAAAATGTACTTTTTCTCAAAATACTTATCATCTTACAGTAATATTTGAAGTAAAATATAATATATACAGAATAGATTTTTTAAAAATCCTGTCAAAAAAACAAAAAATTATAAATTAATACAGTAAATAAGTAATATAAATATTTGTAGCACATTACAATAAAGAGTGTGACATACATGTAAGTACGCCACAACACTTACGGCTAAATGTCCATTCCGTTAAATGTCCATCAGCCGAGTACCAATATCTGTTATTTTATACAGATAACAGAAGAGAAAATCCCCTCAAAAAATGGGACATCTATTTCAAACACAGGTACCCATTAAAAATAATGCTTGAAATAATAAATATGTATACATGTAGTTCCAGCCAAGTTTAGAGTCACAACCAATTTTGAAAAACTAACATTTTTACATTCATTTAGAAATACTTGTTGCGAAATAAAATCCTCACATTTGCCTTAGTAAAGTCTGTCAGAGGACAAAACGTGTTAGCTAAATTTTCCTTTTGTGTTCATATACATATATATATATATATATATATATATATATATATATGTATATATATATATGTATATATAGTCAACAACAAATTTATTTGTACACCAGGCATTTTTTAATATTTTTATTCACTTCTCAGAATCTCATGCCTGTAAGATGCCAGGTTCTTAAATTTGTTGTATTTAACCTGTTGTTCTGAAAATTGTGTTTCATTCCTCTTTTGTGCTTGTAAAACACCTGGCATCATACAAGCATTAGATTCTGAGAAATGAATAAAAATATTCAAAATTGATGGGTGTACGAATAATTTCATTGTTGACTGTATATATATATATATATATATATATATATATATATATATATATATATATATACTGGCTGTAACAACAAAATTGTTCAAATCATGCAACAGCATAATTATCCAAAAATTACAAAAAGTTTAATATCTAAAAAACACTAAACTAATTGAGTTTGGCGTTTTTTCAAGTTTTTAGATAAGGCATTTAACCATCTTGATACCATTTTTTGTAAGAATCAATGAAAAACCCTTTGAGCTATTCAGCTAAAAAAGGAACAGGTTAAAATTGATTTGTGTCAGATCCACTGTCTTCTCAACTGAGCAATGGTGAGAGGAAAAGATCATTCATGCCTTCAGTAATGGTACCAACATTCATACTCTGGCTTCCATATTCAAAGTCAATTCAAGATCTGTTATATTGTCAAGGTGAATGATACACAGAGCAGAATGAGTGCTTAATATATTTATTCAGCACCAGTATCCAGTGCTAATGATACATACAAAAACAGAACAATAAGTTACAAACAATTAACAAGACAACTTACAAGTATTAGAGGAGGGCCAAATGCTGTATAGCCAAACGAAGTATGATCAGTTTGAATATTAATCAGCTTAGTATCAACTTATTAATCAACCAACTGTTGAAGTCCTTAATTGTAGACTATTTAAGGCTATGAGCTAGGCCATTTGGTAGGGTCCTGAAGGGGTGCAAGAGAACGGTGAAAAATTTTTAAAAAGAGGGAAAAACAGAGAGGAAAACTGGATCAAGAGGTTACAAGAAGAGGTCACAAGAAGAGAGATCATCATTTCAACTTAGAGATAAAGAGATCAATTAGAAAAAATCCAACTCAATTCATAAGATGTTTGGCATGTGAGGGAGGAGTTTCAGCTATAACAGTCCAAAGACAAGTGAAAAAAAAACTTGAAAATGAAAACATATGTGAAAGGTTTGAGGCACCAGGAAAGAAAGTTAAAAGGTTAGAGAATGTGAAAATCATCTTGAATAAGATGGAATATGATCCTGGAATAATATATATATATATATATATATATATATATATATGAAATTTATTTCAATACATCATGTGCTTCTGATCCTTAGTTACAATTAATTAAAGATGAACATGTCGTTTTCGTTTATGATAGATTTCATCACAATTTTCCCGTTAAGCTTGGAGAGTAAATATACATTCTTATTGCTCGAAGTAGAGTCTAATAGTGTTATAAAACCTTGGAGAATTCCAGTAAGCTATCTTTAATCATTTCTAAGATACAATGGTTCAGAGCTAACAATTGGACAATATTGTTGTTACATGATTTCGACAATTTTGCTGTTACACCTGGTATATATATATATATAGTTTACGAAAAACTAGGTAATCTGTATGGGTAGACCCAAGGAGGATAAAATCCAGAGAGCTCAATGTAAATTACAGCTAATAATTTAAATAAAAATAAAAACAGACCACTTTAAGGTTCCATGTAATAAATTATTTCACCACAGCCCTTTTAAAGGGCCGCGGATCATATATATATATATATATATATATATATATATATATATATATATATATATATATATATATATATATATATTTAAATGTATACTGATATACATATAAAGAGATGCACTGTTTTTAATTATATATTGAACAGTATATTTATTTACGCAAATAATCTGTTTAGTAAATAAATAAAAACAGACCATCTACTCAAATATGTGTATCCATTTAAAATAATGTTTAAACAAATAAATTAAAAATATTTCAGATTTAATCCATTTCCTATATATATATATATATATATATATATAATTATACATATATATATATATATATATATATATATATATATATATATATATATATATATATATATATATTTCAGTTGTATGGATATCCATACAACTGAATATGTTAGCTCTATCACTGATATTGAGCACTTTCCAATAAGTACCACACATATATAAAAATTATATATATAAATATAAAAGTGGACATGGAAGTCAGCACTTAGAGGCGACAGTCTGTTTCAGCATGAAACAGACTGTCACCTCTAAGCGCTGACTTCCATGTCCACTTTTATATTTACACACGCTCTATCTCTGATATTGAGCACTTTATCCCATAAATATAGCACACTTCAAGACTATATTTCTTCATATATATATATATATATATATATATATATATGTTAATAAATACACATATACCTACGTTTGATGTGCAACTTGAGTTTTGTTGGTTACCCAAATCATTGGGCACAAGATATAGCTTATTGTTTTTTTATTTTTTTTTAAGTATACAGATGCTCATGATGAGCATCTGTATGCTTTTTTTTAAAAAATAAACAATAAGCTATATCTCATTCCTGATGACTTCGGTAACCAATGAAACTTGAGTCGCACATCAACCATAGGTATATGTGTATTTATTAACATATATTTCTTTGCTCTGTCTAATCACATTGAGCACTCTTATGTTTACACCTATTGGTTAAATTTGGTAATTATTTATTTGCTTACCAGCATATGCATGCCAACACATGCATATAGAGTCGCTAATATCTAGTTACCTCATTTCCCTAACCCTATACTTATATATATATATATATATATATATATATATATATATATATATATATATATATATATATATATTTGAACAGCAGTTACTTTCTTTTCGTGTTTTAACTGTGTGAGATGTATTATTTGTGTGGTTTTTGAATATTAGTACAAGCATTTATTCCAAGCCTGGAATTTGAGGGAATGACTTTTTATTTTTAAAAAAACTTTCTGCACACTGCACCCATTGTTAAACAAGGTGTGGTTGATGACAGCAGAGAGATGTTTGATGTCCAGAGCCTCTCTTATTGCGAGATGTTTTTGGTAATTTGATTTATATAGACTTTTTCTTCAGGGTTCTTGTAGATTGTGGGTTGATAGATATTTTTTTATGGTAAGTGATACATGAGGCATCTACTCAAGGAGGTAGTAGTATGTCCTATATATATATATATATATATATATATATATATGTTTCTTTTTGTGTAGATTTTTATGATATTTCCTAAAGGTAAAGCAGAATATGTTGAAAAGTCTCAATAATATTCCGCACATGCTGTCAACAAATACAAATATGTCAACATCTGTTCATGAATACATTACATCAAATATAGTTTCCTTACTAGAAACTTTAATAATTCAACACTGGTGACTACTGCTGTTCTAAAATCTAAGCAAACATACAGTCTTTTCTCAATCTTCAACAACAGGGAAAGTCTATAATAATAAAAATGAATAAGTTTTGAAATGACTGTGATATAGTTCTATCAACGAATGTTGAGAACACCATGAACAGAGCATGTGATAACTGAGGAAGTTTTAAGGGGTATACCATAGGCAGAGCATGTGATAAATAAGGATGTTTTAAATAAAATACCAGGGGCAGAGCATGTGCAAAAATAAGGAAGTTTTAAGAGGAATGCCATGAGTAGAGTATGTGATAAATAAGGAAATTTTAAGGGGAATACCATGGGCAGAGCATGTGATAAATAAGGAAATTTTAAGGGAAATAACATGGGCAGAGCATTTGATAAATGAGGGAAGTTTTAAGGGGAATACCATGAGCAGAGTATGTAATAAATAAAGAAATTGTAAGAGGAATACCATGGGCAGATCATGTGATAAATGCAGAAGTTTTAAGGGAAATACCATAACATGGGCAGAGCTTTTGATAAATGAGGGAAGTTTTAAGGAGAATACAAATTATAAAGAAACTGCTGGTAACAATCAGAAAGGCAGTCAAAATTTTGGGGGTCACATAATGAGATAAGAATGTTTGGAGAATTTAACACTCACAAGCCACAATGAATGGCAGAACAAGCAAAAGAGAGGTTAAATGGAGTTAGTATTGCTTAAAACAACAAAGGAAGGAAGCTGTGGAGAATGATGATTGCCTACCTCCTAGAGATGGCCACATAGAGAGAAAGAGTGAGAATAAGATCGATCTTTACTTGTGTCTTTGTCCTTATACTGCAATAAGTTAAACTTCTTTTATGTGGCATGTACTTTCAGGACTGTGATCATGGCTCTCCACAACTTCCTTGCTCTAACATTTGACCGTCCTTTACCATTTTCCTTCGTAAAAAAAATGTATTTCCCTGTCTTGAATACATTTTTGTAAAATTTTGTTTGACTTTTTTTTAGTTTTGTTTTTCTGCTTTATTTTACGTACGTGTACAGCGTACACAAAACTAAAAGATGCGTGGTGCGCAGATCATTAATACTGATGTCATACTAACTAGCGGGTTCGATCCTTGCTAGTTGCACTAGCGTTGTGCCGTATTAAGCTAAAAAAAAGTGTTGTAAATAAATACTACGCACACCCACACTCTCATAAA
>OZ038475.1:149177796-149187796 GCA_964036315.1 Acanthosepion esculentum
CTAATGCGTTTAATTTAATATAATTGAATTTGAAGTTTTTGTTTTTGAAACATGGTAATTCCTGTATAGTGATGAAACCATATTTTTAAATCAGTTAATTTATAATATATATATATATATATATATATATATATATACTGTATACAAAATAACTTTATTATGTGTTTGTTTGTGTGTGTATGTGTTTGTGTATATGTTATTCTTTATTGATACCTCCATAAATATGGTTTCTTTATACATATACAGACATTTTAACTGATATAAATATCTAAATTTTCACCTGCATATTTCCTGCTCATTTACCTTTTTAGAGCTAATAACATTGCAACTTAAATAGTTTCTTAAAAATGCTTCAGGCCAATCAGTCATGTACAGACATGCACACATATGCTTAAACACATAAATGCATTTGATACTAACACCGGTTTCATAAACATAAAAATCTGCATAAATCTCTAGTAAGTTAATTTGAAAAATAAAAATTATTTAGATAATTTATATGAACTGACTGGGTGCTTTGAACTTCCAAGAGCATGATTCTCCAATGACTACAATCTTAACATATTCAAGTCTAGGGTTAATTGTTATCTTCCCAATATATCCCCATAAACTGTGCCTCTTATGCTGTAATCCTCTACCTTGAGTGGCTTTTGTGCCATAAACATCATTATAAATTTAAAAAAGTAAGCAGAATAGTATTTTCAAAACTGTTTAGCTATAAACATTTGGGCACATTGTACATGAATTTTTTTGTTTCTTGGCCAAATAACTCCAAGAAAATATTAAATTTAATTTTATATATAATTATGTGTGTGTGTGTGTGTGTGTGTGTGTGTGTGTGTGTGTGTGTGTGTGTGTGTGTGCATACATGTATACAGGCTGCAATGAGTAAATTGTTGCCATTTAAAATTTTTAAATTCACACATATGCACATTGTTTGTTTTTGATTTTGTTGACTGCAAAATATAGTAGGGTCAGTTGGGCACCATCTGTGAGAAAAAGAGCACCATGATGCAATTCAGTTTGGAAATGGCTTGCTGTACTGATTGTCATTCATGCTGGAAGCTCCAATACAAACATTTCAGAGTGTTTGAGTCTCAATCCTAGGACAGTGTAGAGGATACAGAAAGATTTGGATGAGTCTAATGGTGATTATGAATGCACGGTAACTCGGAAAACTCACTCTGATAGTTCTGATAAGAAAAGAACTGATTTTGTTGGTGAGGGACTCAGACTTAAAATGAAAGGCCTACATCAAGTGCCTTGAGGAGTTAGTACTGCCCCGAGTCAAGGGGTGGCTGCTGGTAGACTCTATGTCTGGCAACTGGACTTTGAACTATGTCACACAAACAGGAGAACCCAGTCATGGCTGTCAGTCAATTTCTGCGGCTACATCATCCCTTAATTCTGGCCACCTAACTCCCGAGACTGCAACCCTCTTGATTATTATGTGTGGGGCGTAGTTGACCGAGAGACCAAAAAAATTCCTTGTAACATCAAAGGTGAACTGAAGGCAAAGATTATGGCAGCATTCACCAACTTAAACAAGGAGACAGTCGAGAAGAGTTGCAGGAGATTCCAAAGTTGTCTGGAGGCTGCGGTTAAAGCCAACAATGATTTTATTGAATAAATTTACTCTTTAGTATTTCAAGATATTTTTGTGTGATTTTGGTAAATATATCTGTTAAAATGAGATGTCAGTGTTATTTTCATTTTTGCATAATTTAGATAACAATTTGTCCATTGCTCTCTCTCTCTCTGTATATATATATATGAAGAAATATAGTCTTAAAGTGTGCTATATTTATGGGATAAAGTGCTCAATATCAGAGATAGAGAATGTGTAAATATAAAAGTGAACATAGAAGTCAACACTTAGAGGCGACAGTCTGTTTCATGCTAGTGCAATCGTCAGGCAGCTATATATATATATATATATATATATATATATATATATATATATATGTATGTATTCTGTGTATTTAGACACCAAATGTTCTTTAAGGAAAATACTATTACAAGGAAAATGACAGACATTTTATGTCGATTAATTTTAATGATCGTTTTTTTCAAAGTTACAAATAATCCTTCTCGGGCAAGGAAGAAATTCTGACAGAAATTGAATGAGGTTTATTTTGGAAGAAAACTTCAGGAAATATGGTTTTTAATAGCAGCATAAGTGATCATAGTAACATTAGACAGCTACTCACAAACCATATCAAAATACTAGCAAAATCAAATAGTAAAACAGACTTAGGATTCTTGAAGTAATACACATATAACAAAAACAACCATCAATAAATAAAAGTTTAAGAGCCGTCCTCCTTAAATGGATGTAAAATAAATAAAAGCACTTCACTCTTTGTTTATGCTGCAACACCCACTAGTTCTACAAAACTCACCAATTGTCTTTTCCTATCCTGATGATGACTTAAAAAAGTTGAAAGCTTAAACCATATTTACTCGTTTTTTCTTCTAAAATGAATTTCAGACAATTTGTGATGGAATTTCTTCCTTGTCTGAGAAGGATTATTTATAACTTGGAAAATACGATCATTAAAGTTAATCAACACAAAATGTCTGTCATTTTTAATAATATAAATATGTGTGTGTGAACATGCACATTGCATAACTGTTACTGGTATGGGATGTTAGATTTTTTTTAATCATTTCACCTCAAGCAAGGCAGGAATGCCACTAGTACGCAGGTGGTTACAGAGAGTGAAGGTGAGAGAAAAGACTGGGTATAGGAGGGACTGAGGAAAGGATAAAAGCTGAACAGGGTTCAAGAAGATGGAAGATGGCGATTGACATTGCATTTAAATTTTTGAAGATTGTAGTTGCAGTGCTAGAAGAGAAACTGTTGGAGTAGAAGTGATGGTTCTATTTACCTAATTCAACAGTAAAAGGGTGGAACCTAAATGCCAATCTAGTAGCAAACTCAAACTCACATAGTCCACGCACCAGAGAAAAAAGTTTGTCAGAGCAATAGCCATAAAAATATTTGTAGAAAAGACAGAGGGAAGCCACATTACATTGGTGAGAAAGTGACTGAAGTCAAGATGCCTAGTCAGGATTGATTACATTGCAGATCATTTTTTGAATTTTGTCAAAAAACTCAAAATGAGTAGCAAGTGCACCAGACCAGATATGGCAACAGTATTCAATGCATGGTCGAATGGTAGATTTGTAAATGTGCAAGATGGACTATCAAGAAAAAGCTTCTGGCATGACACAGCAACCCAACTTTCCTTACAGTAGATACAGCTCTTTATTCAATGTAGTCATTCCACTTCCAGTCAATTGAAAACGTGAGGCCAAGAAGGCACACTGTGATGCTCTCCATGAGTCTAGCATCAGCCATGCTGATGGTGAGCAGGAAAGTTTCTGTATAATGGTTAAATGAGAGCAGTTTCATTTTGGAGGCACTAAAATTTACAAGCCATTTCCTGCCCCAGTTAACCACTGATTGGAGTTCTTTTTCAAGAGCAACAGCCTGGTTAATTTTGTCAACTCTGACAGATTTGCTGTTTAGACATGAGTAAATGGTAGTGTCATCAGCATAAATGCCTACTTGGGAACTGATGACATCAAGGAGATCATTGATGAAGATCAGAAACAGCATAGGACCCAGGACAGAGCCCTGGGGGGACACCCGCGTTCATGTGGAAGGATCTGGAAGTGAGCCCGTTCAAAGCAAGTTTCATTTCATGATTTGATAGGAATGATTGGATTAAATCAGACAAATGGTCAGTAATAACGTTGTCCTGGAGCTTACGTAGAAGACCAGCATTCCAAACCCTGTCAAATGCCTTTAAGATATCTGGAACCACAGCTCAAGCTTTGCCTTTATTATCAAGTGCTTCTAATCTGGTACCCTCAGTATGAATAGACATTGCCACCATCCACACATATCACAAAAAATTCATGACAGCACCACTATTAAGGCCTGAGAAAAGGAAAGGAACCGGGAACCTCTTCCTAAACAGGAAACAAGGCCTGAGAATCTACTCTCATTCAAGAGAAGAGTATGGACTGGAAAGCCTATCTACTCCTATTAAAAGAAAGATCAAAAAACAAACAAGAAATACAAAAAAACAAAAAACAAAACAGTCATGGCTTTGATTTCCATTTATTTTGAGGAATGAACTTTCAGATAACTAATTTGAAGAATCAATCAGCAGCCATAAAACTTTTGACCAATGGATGTGTAACTAACATTCTAGTATAGTAGAAGGGAGAGGAGGTAATAGGAATGGGGTAACAGAATTGGTGAACCTTGCATTGTTCCTTGTAAGGTAGTTGCTCAGTGTGGTAGTGTTGCAGTGAGATTGACAGTTTATGGACTGACATCATTTCAGTGGAGCTTTGATATAATTACAGCAAATTTGAAATGAATTTTTCTGATTTCCATAGCCAAAGGCATACGGCTATCTTTCACTAGAGATGGGGGGGTGATGGCTAGGGGTGAAGGACTGTTTTAATCAACCTACTTTTCTTTCAGCTTCTATCAAATGAATTTCATTTCTTCCCAGATACCAAGAACAACCAGTCAACCACAAGCAAGTGCCACTTGAGATTATATATAT
Organism: Acanthosepion esculentum; assembly: GCA_964036315.1. NCBI lineage: Eukaryota > Metazoa > Mollusca > Cephalopoda > Sepiida > Sepiidae > Acanthosepion > Acanthosepion esculentum. The sequence goes on from OZ038475.1 coordinate 149,182,386, forward strand.
ATATTAAGACATTTTTGTTTATACATTCTTTTTTATAGATACAAATATTTAAGTAAATGCTCTGTTTATAATAAACAGTATTAACAACATTTACCGGCCTGAATGTCTGAGAAATTGTCATAGAAAATACAGTACATACATATATACTCCAACCACCCGCCTTCTATAATCAAACAGATACCTAAATCGATTAACCGCAGGCTTTCCGACAATTCTTCTGATGAATCTATATTTAACAAAGCCAAGAAAGACTACGAAACAGCCCTAAAAGATAGCGGATTCCCAGCAACACTCACATACTCACCACAGAACACAAAAAAGACCAACAGAAAAAGAAATATCATATGGTTCAACCCACTGTACAGCAAAAACGTAAAAACAAACATAGGAAAAATATTCTTCAAGCTTTTACACAAACACTTCCCGGAATCAAGCACACTACACAAAATATTCAACAAAAACACAGTAAAAATCAGCTACAGTTGCACCGAGAACATGGCACAAATAATAAAAAAGCACAACAGAAAAATTATTAACAAACCACATGAACAAATTAAACCCACGTGCAACTGCAGAATAAAAAACGAATGTCCCTTAAACGGTAATTGTTTACAAAACAACGTAATCTACCAAGCCACGACAAAATCAGCAGATAATGAAGAAAAAGTATACATAGGAGTAACCAAAGGACCATGGAAACAAAGAAATTATGTACACAAAATGTCTTTCACAAATAGTAAATATGCGAACAGCACAATGCTTTCTAAGTATATCTGGGAAATAAAAAACAAAACACACACCACACCAAAAATATCTTGGAAAATAAGGAAAAAATCATCAGCCTACAACAACCTATCAAAAACTTGCAAACTTTGCTTGGAGGAAAAAATAGCTATCATTACCTTCCCAGATCAAAATAAATTATTAAATAAAAGATCCGAGCTAATCTCAAAATGTAGACATGAAAACAAATTTTTACTACGTAACTTAAAATAGAAAAATAAATAAATATATAAACAAACAACAATAAAATAAGCAAAATAAACTACTCCAAACAAACAAATCACAAAACCACACCTGTTAGAATATGCGAAATAAAATCAAAACAAAAGAACGGACGAAAGTTATAACTGTTATACAAATAAAAATAAAAATAATAAGCAAAACAATTTGACCCAAATAAATAAGCGAACAAGCGATTTCCGGTAAATGGCGGCCATTATAGACTACCAACAATAAGCTATATAAACAAATTTTTACTACGTTAACCAAAAACACCGATCAAAATAAAAGAATAAATAAATAAATATATAAGATAAAAAATAAAAATAAAAATAAAAAAAACAAACAAAAAAACAAGCAAAATAATTTGACATAAATAAATAAACAAATAAGCGACTTCCGGTAAAAGTAACCGCCAAAATATACTACCCATAATGCACCACTGACCCTTATATAAACAGCCGAGAAAAATAACAGCACTAGTCGCCTGACGATTGCACTAGCATGAAACAGACTGTCGCCTCTAAGTGCTGACTTCCATGTCCACTTTTATATTTATATATATATATATATATATATATATATATATATATAGTGGACTCTCTCTTGTTGCAGTCGATGTATGAAGGACAAGCAGCTCAGTTCATAGGAACCGACAGCCCACACACTAGCACCTATGATTTGATTATAGTGGTGAAGGCTTTGCTATGAAACCCATGGCAGCAACATCTAGTGTGCTGAGACTTTAGCCCTATACTAGATGAGGGAGTCTATAGGGCTAATATATACATATATATATATATATATATATATATATATATATATATATATATATATATTAATAATAAATAAACATTTTTTTTCCAACTGGTGACACAACTGTTTCATGCACAATGCAATCTTTAGGTGCTGAATTAAGATTGGCTGTTATATAATATATATTTATATAATATATATTTATATAATATATATTTATATGTTTATATACAGGCTATGATGGACAAATTGTTGCCATTTTAAATTTCACACATGCACGTTGTTTGTTTTTGTTTGACTGTACAGTATAGTAGGGTCAGTTGGAGACTGTCTGTGAGAAAGAGAGCACCATGATGCAATTCACTTTGGAAACAGTTTGCAGTACTGCTTGGCATTCGCACCAGAAGCTCCAATAAAACATTTCAGAGTGTTTGAGTCTCAATCCTAGGACAGTGTAGAGGATACAGAAAGAGTTGGATGATTCTAATTGTGATTACAAATGTAGAGCAGCTTGGAAAAACTCACACTGATCATTCTGATAAGAAAAGAACCCCTAAGACTCAACACGGAAGATTACATCAAGTGCCTTGTGAAGGTAGTACTGCCTGCAAGAGGGTGGCTGCTAGAAAACTTTGCACCATGTCACACAAGCAGGGGAACCCAGTCATGGTTGTCAGACAATTTCTGCGACCACATTACTTCATATATATGACCAACTTACTCCCCAGACTGGAACCCTTTTGATTATTATGTGTGGGGTGTAGTTGAGTGAGAGATCAACAAAACCCCTTATAACACTAAAGATGAACAAAAGGCAAGAATTATGGTATCATTCACCAACTTAAACAAGGAGACTTTCCAGAAGAGATGCAGGAGATTCCAAAGTCATCTAGCGTCTGTGGTTGAAGCCAATGGTGATTTTATTGAATAAATTTACACTTTTGTATTTCAAGATATTTTTGTGTAATTTTGGGAAATATATCTGTTAAAATGAGATGCCAGTGTTATTTTCATTTTTGCATAATTTACATGAAAATTTATCCATCGCACCTTGTATGTGTGTATATATATATATATATATATATATATATATATATATATATATATATATATATATATATATATAGAGAGAGAGAGAGAGAGAGAGAGAGAGAGAGAGAGAAAGAGAGAGAAGATTGTGTGGTGCATGAAAGTCAGAGTTGTGCTAATGATTAGGAAATAAATGTATATTTATTAATAATATATAATTTATAGCTCTGTTATTCTAAGCATCCAGCACTATTTTATTAACACCAGCACTCCATGTATGATATTATATATATATATATATATATATATATATATATATATATATATATATATATATATATATATACATACATATATATGTGTGTGTGTGATGTTATATTTATGGGTTAGAGTACTCAATATCAGGGATAGAGTGTATTTAAATATAAGAGAAGTGTACTTTGAAGTCAACACCCAGGGATAACAACTTCAATGTCAATGTACCCTATATATATCTCTATCTATAAAAGGCAGGATGTGTGTGTGTATGTGTGTGTAACCAATGCATGGCCGCAATTTTTGACAGATTTGCACCAAAATTTACATGCACATGCTCCAAGTTAGTGGGCAGGCCAAGACCAACTTTGCATTTCCCAACTCCCATCGATAGTGGAAATAATAGATTTTTTCATGCTTCTACAGCAGTTTTCATGTAGCTTGTGGCCATTTTCTACTGGCCAGAGTGAGAGCCTATAGCTGGCTGCCACGAATAGGCAGGAAGATTCTATTGGCCAGCGTGAGAGCCAACAGCTGACTGACACGAATGTTAACTAGCATGCTAGCATGCAAAAAAATCAATAGCTGCATTCGTCACAAGTGGGAAAAATTTAAATCTGCATGGCACATTACTTCAATTGGCTCATTCGCTTGCTTAAACTCAACGTTGATTCTGATTCCGCAGAACTGGGTTTGATTTGAAAAAGTATTTGTTGTTAACATTCTTTTTTCATTCGGGTTTTCTAATTACGAGTCCTTTTTTAAAGCTGATCGTTTTGTGTTCATTTTGTTTAGTTCTTTTTTCGTAACAGATTTAATGTTTAGTATAGAGCTTAGAAAAAATTTGTAGTGTGAGATAGGCAAGAAGTAAGGCATGTAGCAACATCAGCACGGCAAAGGGCACTCCTTTAAAGGCAAGGAAGGGCAAAGATATTTTAAGTCAAGTGATAGCGATTGCTATATGAGTCGTACGATTTTTGAATCAAGCACGGGCAACACCGGGCCATGCTGCTAGTGTGTGTGTGTGTGTGTGTGTGTGTGTGTGTGTGTCAATGTCCTAGTACTGATTAATCATCAGTTACATCCCCTACGAGGTATAAGAAGCACCTTGCAATATCCATCATTAGACGAGTAGTCAGAGTAAAGTGCAATAAAGCTTTAGTATAAGTTTATTCACTGGTCATGTTTTTACTACAGTCCTCTTATTTATATATATATATATATATATATATATATATATATATATAAGCATGCACCTGCACACACAAAACTTAACAATAAGTCAGTACCTTAACATGTAGATTTTAGCTGATTCTTTTATCTAGAATCTTCACCATATAACTTGGAACTATGTGATTAATATTCCCCACTGAACTAAGTGCATTGACAAGGAAGGAGATTATATTAATAAAGATTTGTTATATAAAAACTAAAAAAAATTGTTTTTATCATTAGGCTACAGACTTTGTGATACGCCTCTGAAAACATGTTTATATTTATATAACTACTCATGCTTAAAATAAAAATATTCCTGAAATAACAACATATAAACAGACTAGTATAAATTTATATGCTTAGAAAAAGTTATATATAGACAGGCAAAGAGACATGTTTGCTGATATTTTTACTTCCCTGTAGACATATAAATTCCTCACAGTATGCAGAAGTAAATGAACAAATGTAAGTAAAATAATTGGGAATTGTTGGGTTGGGGGCATAAAATAGGGAATCTGAAAACCAAGTTCAAATGTTGGCTAAGGCCATTTGTGTTTACTAAGCACTAATGCCCTTGGGCAAGACAAATAATATGCACTCTCCAGCAGAATTCAAATCTATGTCTCTCTGGGCATAAGGAATCCATTGTTAGCCTTAACCAACTTAGCCATGGAGCAGCCTTGCCAGTCAAGCAAAGTTTGAAGCATACATTTAAGTGAAATCCCTGTTATATTAAATTCCTCAAAACTTTTGTATTTGCTCAGTTTCATATCTGTTATATTCCGTGCTAATAGGAATATATACTTGAAAAACAAGGTGGATAAAATAAGTAAAGGTTTATTGTAAAAAACCAGTACAATAAGAATAAAGGTAACAGTTATGCACAAGGTCGTCAATCCAGTAGTGAGTGCTACTATTGGAAGGTCGGTAGTTCTTGCGTAAGTCTGAGTCGTACTCAACAGATCCCAGCTAGGATATCTAGCTACCCCCCACCACAAGGGTTGCATGTGGCATATGGCCGGGTTTAACGTGGGTTTTCCAAGCCTGTAGGCTTGGTCAAAGATATTCCCTATTCGAACCCATAAAAACGGGTTCAGTGTCAGTCTACCTCCCCGAACAAGACTCTGCCCTTTGGCAGAGCCTCGTCCGGGTTC
>OZ038475.1:149192796-149227058 GCA_964036315.1 Acanthosepion esculentum
CTGAGAATCATATTTCCTTTTATAAAACTGTTCATCTCTCGGCTGATAGATATTAATTTCTTTGATTAAAAAAAAAATACAAGGATGACTACTTAAATACATCTAACTACTAAATATAATACTTAGGTTAATAAGAAAAAAATATATGGTAGAATATAGATTTTAATGTATGTTATATTATAAGGGGAAATGGCACAATATCAGGAACAGTGTGTATGTAAAAATAAGCAGTGTGGACATAGGTATCAACATTGGATGGAAGAGAAAACGTATAACAATTCCAATGTATATCTCCTGAAGAAGCCTGGAGCGTACAATGGCCGAATATGGTAATAAAGATGAGGAATACAGTTCGAATGATGTAAATAGTGTAAATAAGTCAGATTACTTATTGGAGGATTATGTGCCAAATAGGTTTCCTGAGTTGATAAAACGAGGTCTTGAGAAATTAAAATAAAAGATAGTAAAATTCAATGCACTATAATTATATATATATATATATATATATATATATATATATATATATGGCACATCTATTTCACATATGGAATATCCACTATAATAACATTTGAAATAATAAAAATGCCAGGTTAAAAATAAGCCTATTAATTCTTTAGAAATTGCTTTGTTTACATTTTGGATATGAGACTGGCAGATATAAAACTTTCCAAAGAATAAGTTAAGTGAAGAGGATGTGCTTTCCTTAAAAAAAATTAGATAAAATAAAACCTTGTTTGGTGTGAAATTCTTCAATGCCAAGTGGTAAAGCACACTGGATCAAACATCAGTTTCTCCTACAAAGGAGGACACAGGTTTGATTCCTGACAGAGAAGACATTTTCCTTACTAAGTTTTGTAGAATGCACAGACGTAATACGCGGTGTTTAATAAATAAAAATGTGTCGTATATTTTAAATATGAAGTACACACTGTAATAAAATTTGAAATAATATATATGTTCAATATATCAAATGTTTGATGACCTTATCTTACTGACTGACTCCAGTGTTTAGCACCAGATCACTTGATTATCTTCGATAAATTGAACATCTGACCTGGACAAGTGATTTATCACAAAATTCTAGAGTCAATCAATGAGATAAGTCTCTTGAACATTTATCAAAGATTAAAGATTTTGTTATCTTTTTCGGTTATCTATGTTATATTAAGAGTATGGTGGCAGAACAAAGAAGAAACAACAAAAATTTAAAGATATAAGCAACTGCTTTAACGTAAAAATACAACAAATGATAAATCAGTGTAAATGTCTCTTATTGAAAAAAAGGAGATAAGTGGAGTTGTAAAAGGCATCTGATAAGGTCTACAGAAGAAGAAGGAGGAGGAATTGTGACTTACTGAGAGTGACAGCCTTTGACAAGCTGTCTTTTGAAGATGGGAGGTCACTTTCCAATGAAGTCTGTGAACCCAGGCCAAGATCCCATCTAACTGCTGACAATGTCTCTTTGAGAGGTTTTTATGTCCTTTCTTAGGCTCAAATCATCTCTGGTTATTATTTTGTTTATTTAGGCAAGAGTGAGTGCTATTGGGTGGAAATCCGGGATTGTATTGCTTAGTTTTTTCTTTCATTTTTTTCTGTGTAACTAAAAATGGAAGATATATGCAAAGCTTTGCGCAGTTGATGGAATTTTAGTTCAGTTTTGATTGTTCGGAGTGTTCAATTCCAGTCAGTGGTGGAAATTAGCATAGCATGAATCAGAAGATCTGGTTTTAGGAAGAATGTAACATCTAGATATTCATATAAGTTTTACATATTTTTATAGGTGTATTTGACTTGTTTTGTTATGAGTAGTAGACATACACCCTTGTGCAAATTAATTGAAACAAAACAAATAATTCCATTATGAATTACTTTTTTTTGTATTTTTCCAATGAAACATGACCCAGTGCACATGTTAGTGCTTCGTATGTCCATTCCACAAAGTCGTTACTTGCAGATTGACCACAGATTTTCCGGGCCAGTCTATAGTACTTTGATTTGCTCACTGGTAAGGCTTCCCGGTGTGTTCATGCAGCATTACAATTTTTGTATGCTTCCTTGGAGTAATGTCCATTGCAGACAATGGCCATAGGACAACTAATCGACTGTCGAGATAATAGTGTATAGGCATGATAAAAATCTGATGCAATCAGAGATGATGCAATGTTTTTCAAGGCCAAACAAATTTCATCATACACCCCAAAAATAGATTCATGTCACTGCACATCACTGCATATGAACTAATCTAAGGAAAAAATAGAAATCGTTTACACCCTGTCACTCCAGTGGGTCTAAAACTGAGCATATGGTGAAAGAAAGGAAACTAAAGCAGTTGTTTCAATTAATTTGCACAAGGGTATATACATATATATATATATATATATATATATATATACACACACACGCATACATACACACATATATATATGTGTCCGTGTGTGTGTTTTAAATCAGTAATACAAGGTAGTAAAGCCACTAAAACACAAGGAGTAACAAGGTATGGAAGAATTAGGAACAGAAACATTAATAATGAGCAGAAAGAGAAAAGTGTAATCAGGAAGACAGTAGATAGTGATTGATATTCCAATTAAATTTGTCTGGAAAGCCTGGAGCTGGAAAGAAGTTCCACAAGTGAGAAGTGTGAGAAAAGAAACTGTTAGAATAGAATTTACAGCTACATCTAGCCAACTAAACTGTAAATTGATGGGATCTCAACACCAGTCTAGTACTGTGCTTAAGTTCAAAAAATCTAGGTACCATAGTGAAGAGCCCATTCAAACAATTATCATAAAAGTATTTATAGAAAAGACATAGAGAGGCAACCTTATGGTGGTGAGAAAGTGACTGAAGCTGAGTTGTTAGATCAGGACCAATAATATTGCTAATTCTTCTTTGACTCTTATCAATGAGCTCAAGGTAAATTGCAAGGGCACCAGACCATATGTGGCAGCAATATTCTAAGTATAGGCGAATGCTAACCCTCTAACCAACAACAACATTCCTCGGCAGAGTAAGTCACACTTCTTTGTTTATTCCTGATATAGTTGAAAAAGGACACAGGTGTGTACGAAAATTCCAAATTTAAAATCTTTCTCTTCATGCTTCAATTTAGTCAAAAGGTTAATATAATAAATATCATCAATTTTATTGCCAATATTTTTATCATTTTGTTGGCTTTTTATTCTTCAAATTTTATTAACCAGCCTATTAAATCTACATATTATAAGAAGTACACGTGGAGCCTCTTTCGTTCATATATATATATATATATATATATATATATATATATATATATATATATATATATATATATATATATATATAGAGAGAGAGAGAGAGAGAGAGAGAGAGAGATAGATAGATAGATAGATAAGCAGACTGGGAGAGAGAGAGATAGATAGATAGATAGATAAGCAGACTGGGAGAGAGAGAGAGAGATAGATAGATAGATAAGCAGACTGGGAGAGAGAGAGAGAGAGAGATAGATAGATAAGCAGACTGGGAGAGAGAGAGAGAGATAGATAGATAAGCAGACTGGGAGAGAGAGAGAGAGAGAGATAGATAGATAAGCAGACTGGGAGAGAGAGAGAGAGAGATAGATAGATAAGCAGACTGGGAGAGAGAGAGAGAGAGATAGATAGATAAGCAGACTGGGAGAGAGAGAGAGAGAGATAGATAGATAAGCAGACTGGGATAGATAGATAGATAGATAGATAGATAGATAAAGCAGACTGGGATAGATAGATAGATAGATAGATAGATAGATAGATAGATAAAGCAGACTGGGATAGATAGATAGATAGATAAAGCAGACTGGGATAGATAGATAGATAGATAGATAAAGCAGACTGGGATAGATAGATAGATAGATAGATAAAGCAGACTGGGATAGATAGATAGATAGATAGATAAAGCAGACTGGGATAGATAGATAGATAGATAAAGCAGACTGGGATAGATAGATAGATAGATAGATAGATAAGCAGACTGGGATAGATAGATAGATAGATAGATAAGCAGACTGGGATAGATAGATAGATAGATAAGCAGACTGGGATAGATAGATAGATAGATAGATAGATAGATAGATAAGCAGACTGGGATAGATAGATAGATAGATATAAACAAAGACTGAGATAGATAGATAGATAGATAGATAGATAGATAGATAGAAACAAAGACTGAGATAGATAGATAGATAGAAACAAAGACTGAGATAGATAGATAGATAGAAACAAAGACTGAGATAGATAGATAGATAGATAGAAACAAAGACTGAGATAGATAGATAGATAGATAGATAGAAACAAAGACTGAGATAGATAGATAGATAGATAGATATAAACAAAGACTGAGATAGATAGATATAAACAAAGACTGAGATAGATAGATAGATAGATAGATAGATAGATATAAACAAAGACTGAGATAGATAGATAGATATAAACAAAGACTGAGATAGATAGATAGATAGATAGATAGATAGAAAACTAGAGCATTGTATTTTACTTTCTGTTGTTTGAATTTTTGGAGACCTCACTTTATCAGCTCAAGAAAACCTTTTTGGCATACAACCCTTCAATGATTAATCTTACTTGTCTACACTTTTCCTCTTCACCTGAAATGATTGTTATCACGACAAGATGTGTTCACTAAAGAAGATCATATTTTCCTTCCTTGTTTTCTTGATTTGTTTCCTGGGCAGATATCCAGAAGCGACAATTCATATTCATTTCAAGTCTCATAAAGTTGCAAAAGTTCTACCTTTTCACACCGGATTATGTAGCAAAATCTCCATCAGGTGATAGTTGATTTCAATTCATGTTTATTGACTTTGGCATGAGGTTGCATTTCAAGGATTTTCAACAAAAATTAAGCTTACTTACAATAGCTTGTGAGTTCATTCCAGGGTACACTGTGCTGCCATAAGTGCTCCAGTATGTGCTTATTTAAATTGGCAAACTTTCACATGAGGAACATGGTTGGCATAGGGCAGGAGAGTGAGTACTTGCACAAACTACTCTCTCGTAACTACCTTATTGCATAGATAGTAGTAGCAGTAAAAAGCTGTTACACCCATAGTCAACCTTAACAGGAGTCAGTGAATTAAAAAAGTCTTTACATTTGAATTTTGTGTCTCAGTACAGAAAAAAGATACCCTGTGCCCAAGGAAGTTATTTTGTGACTACAACCCGGGCGTGAAAGTTAAGATTTCTTGAAACCATTATCTTTCCTGCATAACCCCATGAACCTCATATTTTGACTTTTCTCATGCTTATACAACACCACACAGTAACTCTCTACAAGTGTCTCTTGGGCCTTATATTGAACATTAGTATAAAAAAATATCAGAGTGAGATACAACCCCATTAAGAAAATGTTCATTATCTAATGTCTCTTCAGAAGTTTTTACAGCTTCACTAACAACTTTCATAAGAATTTAGTCATTATAGCCATTAAACAAAAGCAAGTCGAAAAAATTATGACGACCATAAAAAATAATGATGACCATAACAAATTAAAAAAAGGAAAGATAAAAAAAATAAAAGCTAATGGTATCAGAGGGCATCATTCCTCACTGTTCAAACTCTAAAAGAGTGAGGAACAACTGCCCCTTCATCAGCTTTTGTTATTTTTTTTCAGTTCCTGCTGTCTATGGTAATTATATATTTTTTCTCCTTGCTCTTTTATATTTTAAACAATGTCTGCTTTAATGGCGATAATAAACATTTTATACCTCCAAGAAAATATTTTAGAACTATATTCTTCTTATAAAGAAATGAAATTTTCCGCAAAGTCATCACTAAATTGAGCATGTACATAAAAGCAGCCTTGCTCGTGCCCTGATTCTTCAACTTCTATGTTCTGTGTCCTTTCAAGATATGGGCGATTACGACTCTCTACAGCTTCCTATCCTATGTAGCTCTTAGCAATGTTTGTCTTTTCACCATCCTTTCCACTCCCTGCTCTACCATCCATTCACACAAGCCTATTGTGTAGCTCGCCCATTGTTTTCCTAAACACTCTTGCCTTCAGTATGTCCTATGAGTGTCAAATTCTTCAAACCTTCTCTCTCATTATTTATTAAAGAAATTTCAACTATCTCCTTCTGATTCTAAGTATAAGTGTCATTCATATTTCCTGTAAAAGAGAAAATGGCTTACCTCCTTGAACAAAACATGCTTGTACATGTCTTGTGTTCAAAATACATTGAAGAAAATATGGCTGATCCAAAAGCTGCTATTTAAGAACAATTTGAGCTCAGAGATTTTGCAAGATGGATTTGTGGCTTATACAAATTTCTGTGCCACAGCCACTCAATAAAATGAGCATGAATGAGAGAACATCAGAAGGGAAGATGCCAATGAGTTGAGTCGTTGTGCCTTGTGTGTGGAGTTTCACAGTAATCTCATCGATCATAAAAATGGGGTACAATTGGTATCCAAATAGCTATACTATTTTTACTACATTTCTATTTTCCTTGAAACTTCCTCTTTACTCACATATTCAGTCTATGTTATTCCAAGCATTCCTCTGTAGAACCACACTTCTGTTGCCTCAAGACTCTTCTTCATCTCTAAGTAGATTGTCCTGCATTCATATACAAGGATTGATATTACATAGCAGTTCAGTACTATTTTCTTTGTTTTTAATAAAAATTATCCTATAGATTTTTTGTAATCATTATTGTTATACTCTGTCCTATTATACATTTTAATATTATTTTTATTACTATTTAATATTATTACTATTATCTTTTCTAATATCATAATGATTAAGAAACTGTTAATTAACTGGCATGAAAACAACTAAGGCCATTGAAATGAGTATAAGATGATGTTCACAGATCAATTTTAACTTTCTTTCAAATTTAGTCATAAAGGTAGCTTACTTACTGTTTCTCCGATGTCTCTCTTGTCTTCAATATGTTCTGTATCAAATTCATGGTTCTCCACATCTTCCTACCCTTTCTAACATTTGATATCTTACTGATACTCTCATAAAAAAACAGATACCTAAACACAGATATATATCTCTTCTATGTGCCATGTCGCTTCAGGACATGGGTGATCATGGCCCACCACAACTTTCTATTCTTTCTAACTCTTAGTAATGTTTGCCATCACTCCTAGATTCTGTCCTGCCATCCATTTGCATAAGCTCATTAGTTAGGATACTCACTGTTTCCCTCTGTCTCTCTCACATTCAATATATCCTCTGAGTATCAAATTCATGACCCTCCACATCTTCCTATCCTTTCTAGCTTTTAGTAATATTTGCCATCACTTCTAGATTCTGTCCTGCCATCCATTTGCATAAGTTCATGAGTTAGGTTACTCAATGTTTCCCTCTGTCCCTCTCACATTCAATATATCCTCTGAGTATCAAATTCATGACCCTCCACATCTTCCTATCCTTTCTAGCTTTTAGTAATATTTGCCATCACTCCTAGATTCTGTTCTGCCATCCATTTGCATAAGCTCATTAGTTAGGATACTCACTGTTTCCCTCTGATCCTCTGACTTTCAATATATCCTCTGAGTATCAAATTCATGACCCTCCACATCTTCCTATCCTTTCTAGCTTTTAGTAATGTTTGCCATCACTCCTAGTTTCTGTTCTGCCATCCATTTGCATAAGCTCATTAGTTAGGATACTCACTGTTTCCCTCTGACCCTCTGACTTTCAATATATCCTCTGAGTATCAAATTCATGACCCTCCACATCTTCCTATCCTTTCTAGCTTTTAGTAATGTTTGCCATCACTCCTAGTTTCTGTTCTGCCATCCATTTGCATAAGCTCATTAGTTAGGATACTCACTGTTTCCCTCTGATCCTCTGACTTTCAATATATCCTCTGAGTATCAAATTCATGACCCTCCACATCTTCCTATCCTTTCTAGCTTTTAGTAATGTTTGCCATCACTCCTAGTTTCTGTTCTGCCATCCATTTGCATAAGCTCATTAGTTAGGATACTCACTGTTTCCCTCTGATCCTCTGACTTTCAATATATCCTCTGAGTATCAAATTCATGACCCTCCACATCTTCCTATCCTTTCTAGCTTTTAGTAATGTTTGCCATCACTCCTAGTTTCTGTTCTGCCATCCATTTGCATAAGCTCATTAGTTAGGATACTCACTGTTTCCCTCTGATCCTCTGACTTTCAATATATCCTCTGAGTATCAAATTCATGACCCTCCACATCTTCCTATCCTTTCTAGCTTTTAGTAATGTTTGCCATCACTCCTAGTTTCTGTTCTGCCATCCATTTGCATAAGCTCATTAGTTAGGATACTCACTGTTTCCCTCTGATCCTCTGACTTTCAATATATCCTCTGAGTATCAAATTCATGACCCTCCACATCTTCCTATCCTTTCTAGCTTTTAGTAATGTTTGCCATCACTCCTAGTTTCTGTTCTGCCATCCATTTGCATAAGCTCATTAGTTAGGATACTCACTGTTTCCCTCTGATCCTCTGACTTTCAATATATCCTCTGAGTATCAAATTCATGACCCTCCACATCTTCCTATCCTTTCTAGCTTTTAGTAATATTTGCCATCACTCCTAGATTCTGTTCTGCCATCCATTTGCATAAGCTCATTAGTTAGGATACTCACTGTTTCCCTCTGATCCTCTGACTTTCAATATATCCTCTGAGTATCAAATTCATGACCCTCCACATCTTCCTATCCTTTCTAGCTTTTAGTAATGTTTGCCATCACTCCTAGTTTCTGTTCTGCCATCCATTTGCATAAGCTCATTAGTTAGGATACTCACTGTTTCCCTCTGACCCTCTGACTTTCAATATATCCTCTGAGTATCAAATTCATGACCCTCCACATCTTCCTATCCTTTCTAGCTTTTAGTAATGTTTGCCATCACTCCTAGTTTCTGTTCTGCCATCCATTTGCATAAGCTCATTAGTTAGGATACTCACTGTTTCCCTCTGATCCTCTGACTTTCAATATATCCTCTGAGTATCAAATTCATGACCCTCCACATCTTCCTATCCTTTCTAGCTTTTAGTAATGTTTGCCATCACTCCTAGTTTCTGTTCTGCCATCCATTTGCATAAGCTCATTAGTTAGGATACTCACTGTTTCCCTCTGATCCTCTGACTTTCAATATATCCTCTGAGTATCAAATTCATGACACTCCACATCTTCCTATCCTTTCTAGCTTTTAGTAATGTTTGCCATCACTCCTAGTTTCTGTTCTGCCATCCATTTGCATAAGCTCATTAGTTAGGATACTCACTGTTTCCCTCTGACCCTCTGACTTTCAATATATCCTCTGAGTATCAAATTCATGACCCTCCACATCTTCCTATCCTTTCTAGCTTTTAGTAATGTTTGCCATCACTCCTAGTTTCTGTTCTGCCATCCATTTGCATAAGCTCATTAGTTAGGATACTCACTGTTTCCCTCTGATCCTCTGACTTTCAATATATCCTCTGAGTATCAAATTCATGACCCTCCACATCTTCCTATCCTTTCTAGCTTTTAGTAATGTTTGCCATCACTCCTAGTTTCTGTTCTGCCATCCATTTGCATAAGCTCATTAGTTAGGATACTCACTGTTTCCCTCTGATCCTCTGACTTTCAATATATCCTCTGAGTATCAAATTCATGACCCTCCACATCTTCCTATCCTTTCTAGCTTTTAGTAATGTTTGCCATCACTCCTAGTTTCTGTTCTGCCATCCATTTGCATAAGCTCATTAGTTAGGATACTCACTGTTTCCCTCTGATCCTCTGACTTTCAATATATCCTCTGAGTATCAAATTCATGACCCTCCACATCTTCCTATCCTTTCTAGCTTCTAGTAATGTTTGCCATCACTCCTAGTTTCTGTTCTGCCATCCATTTGCATAAGCTCATTAGTTAGGATACTCACTGTTTCCCTCTGATCCTCTGACTTTCAATATATCCTCTGAGTATCAAATTCATGACCCTCCACATCTTCCTATCCTTTCTAGCTTTTAGTAATGTTTGCCATCACTCCTAGTTTCTGTCCTGCCATCCATTTGCATAAGCTCATTAGTTAGGATACTCACTGTTTCCCTCTGACCCTCTGACTTTCAATATATCTTGTAAGTGTTATCTCTTTGCAAGTTCTCTGATTACCAAACTATGAAACAAGGCAAAAAAAAATCACTTTTAAATATCAAAATCTTTTACTTTCTTATGTTTATCATAAGAGAACATTTCTGGAAATATCTTATAAGTGGAAATATGGTCTTAGATGAATGCCTTATAAATTCTTTTTTTCTCTCTCTCTTTTCTTTCTCCCCAAAACAGTTTTTTCCTCATTATTGTTAAGGAAACCCACTTGGCACATATGTAAGACAGCTCACATATCTGCTGCTTCTCTCAAGAGGAAAGACACTGCCTTTCGTTAATCACACTGGGAAGAAGCCATGTTTTCAGTTCTGTTTATTTGTTTCCTAGGAATGTGTCTTAAAGTCTGAAACAATGCACTTAGATTAAGGACACATGGTGACATTTGAAATAAATATATTTGGAGTAAATTTATCAAAGCATTTTTTACATTTTACTTGAAAAAGAAATCAATAAATGAAAACAGCTATTATCTATCTCAAGCAGCATACACAAAGTATATTTTCTTCGCATCCAAGGTTATTGTACTGTCAAATTTAAAATCTTAACTTTGTCTGAAAATACTTGTTAAGTTATATGAGAAAGCCACAGAATCTGTTGCAATCCAAAGTATGTAATTAATAAAAAGGACAATAGCAAAATACAAAATAGTTATAAATTCCTTTTTATACATTTGCTTTATCTCTTTCTTTTCTAATATGATGATAAACTGGCTCTGACAAAAAAAAAATGGTTTTAGCTTTTATATTTAAAAGTAAAATATATAAAATGAGTCATTTATAACAAAAACAGGGCAAAATTTTATTTAATGGCATAGACGACCCACTTTATCTTCCCAAATATCAGAATTTCATAAATTTGTAATAAATACACCTGCCACAATAGCAGCAGAGATACTGGCTGTAGCAGATATACATAGCAGGTTACTACTATGTATATCTGCTACAGCCTGTATATACATTGAAGCAGCAGCTGACTGAAACCTTTAAAACATTTCCTACTGTCAGACTTTTATTATTCTTAGTTTATTTCATGGGATAAATCATTACAGTGAATATTTTTGACATGTTTATTTTTGTAATCATTTCACTTCTGTAAAGTGCAGAAGACGTCCGCTGGACATGCTTCTGGGCAACATTGATTGGATGATGCAAGAGGGTGCATTGCATTGTGGAAGTGAGGGGTCGACTTGTCTGTCATCTCGAGGTAAACTTCCTACTTCAGTGCCCTGGATTGGTGAGCCCTACTATCATCTGCCCGGCGACCATGTCTTCCGAGTAGTCCACTCGCTGCCCGCAAGTTTGTTCATTCGGACATTTGCTGTTGAACTCGCAATACCTAGCTTGGTCACGTAATCTAACGAGAAAATGCGTCATCGACTCACCTTCATTTCTGTGTCATGGAGTGGAACTTCTGTTGATGGACCTCTTTGTGTAGTCCTTTCATTGTGACCAGTCGTATCTGTTGTAGAAACTCTCCTCTCCTTAGCAGAGTTGAGCCTTGTAGGTCCTATTAATTCAAATAGTAGCCTGTTTGTTTCTGGTGTACAGGTTGCCCGTAGTTCATTCCGGATTATGGTTGGGTCTTCCAACTTGCATATCTCTTTGCATCGGGTCCATGTATCCAAAAACAACGCCCATTCTCCTTCTGTGGTGTCTTGCCCTATCGAGGGTCATTCAGGTTTTTTAACATGTGAACTGTTGGGGTGACCGTGAATCATCTCCTCCCTGAGCTCAATGTTTTCCTGTTGTAGCTCCACAAGTTGTCCCATTAGTTTCAAATACTCTTGTTCCATAGTGACTGGTAATGGGTAAGCCTTGGCGTTTGGTAAATTCCATGATCAGTGACTTCAAACTTTTGTTGCTTTCAAAGTATCCTGTTCACAGCGCCATGTAAAGTGCAGAAGACGTACACTGGACATGCTTCTGAGCAATACTGAAAAAGCAAATGGCCACCTCCTTCTCACTTGTATTTATACACTCCAAGGGCAGATAACTCCGTCAACATCTATACAACTCCAAGCAAGGGGATAAAGTCTCTAAGATGCAAGGGGTTACTGAGTGTGAAGAAAACTGTGAAAACAATACTGAGGTGAAAGGACAATTAAAGGGATTTTGGGAGAGAGAAGAAGACGATGATTTAAATTTTTGAAGATCATAGTTGACTAGAAAGCAAGAAGCTGGAAAAGAGTTCCAGAGGCAAGAAGTGCAGGAGAAGAAACCATTAGAATAAAACTTACACTTAGCAATTTAAACAGTAAAATGATGAAACCTAAATGCTAATCTAGTACTATGCTCAAAATTGTGAAGCTGAAGTACTAAAGATGAAAGCTAATCAAAATAATGACTATGAAAATATTTATAGAAAAGGCACAGAGAAGTGCTTGAAGCAGAGATGCCAGGTCAGGGCCAATTCTTCTTTGGTTTAATAAAGGCTACTCATGTTTCAATGTATTTCTATAGTAAAATTATAACAAGAAACTGATTAGACCAAAAATGGCATATTGTTGTCATATCTGGGCTGGAGTTGTTTAATCCTCATTTTTCAGCCTTGATAAAGTTAAAAATTGATTACTCAGTCGTGAGGGGGGAAGACCTATTTGCTACTCTACAATGTCTTTTCCACAGATGCATTGTTGTCATTACTCTATTGCTATTTCCATGGAAAATGTCCAGATCAACTCCAATCCTTTAATTCTACCAGTTCAGACCCTTACTGAAAGGACAGGCCAAGCTACTTCCACAGAGTCAAATCACCATCATTCCCTCATATTCCAAATGTAAGAAAGACAGGTTTTCCCAAGAACTACCATTTTGTCAAACTCCCACATAAGTGTTTCCATGAACACTTCATTCAGGACATCTTCATGTTAAGGGTGAATTGTAATTTTATCTTCATAATCTTCACTTCTTACAACCTTCTCTTCCATATATATCACACACCTAATCCATCATTACCATTTTTACTGTAACACTCTACCATTGGTGGGGAGTCTCTCAAGGTTTATATTGCTTGAAATTTAGTAAAATAGAAAACAAATTCCAAAGAATTACTATACAAAGGTAAATTTTTTTCAGTTAAACCTCCTAATCAAAATCTAACCAAAAACAATACATCGTAATTTATATAATGTTGTGCAATATGTCATATTTATGGTAATGATAATATTAGCTGTTTCCATATAAGGTAACGTTTAGCATACATTGACTGAACAGTTTGTATTACTTTCAGCTGAAATTTATAAAATAATCCCCCTAAAACAATTTTCAGGAAAATAGATTTCTCAAGTTCAGTAGCTGTTATTGCTCTTTCTAGTATTAATGAAGGTTTTTTTTCATAACCTTTTATTTTATGTATTAGTATTTTTTTTAGCTTAACGGCTATTTAATGTTAGGAAGAATAATGTGTTTTAGCCTTCCAGTAGCACACCGATACTAATATTAGCATTAGAGTAGCCATTGGTACACTAACACTCAATGCGAATACAGAAAGACGAGATACGCGACTGTAACAAAGCAAAACATTTAATAAGGCAAACAACTTACATATTTTAAAAGGATTTACATTTGTCCCAAAACAAATGATTGTTCATACTGTCCAAAGGAATGAGGATGTTTACAGAACGAGAACAAAGAAATAACATACCAACTTTATGGCCTTTGACCATCCAGAGATAAGTGAATAGAAATTGCTTTTTTTTTCCCATGCTAGCCTGTGCACATGTTGACTGGTTTCGATATGTGTGGATGCCCTGGTGGTCAAGAAGGTAAAGAGACCATTCCTCAAAAAAAAATGTAAGCAAAAAAAAGAAAAAAAGGGAGAGAAGAGTTCTCCTCTCTAAAGGCGGTGATCTCCCATGAGCTCAATCCAAGGGAAAACAACTGAGGTCTCCCTACACATGTAATGTGGAATGTCAATGTCAGCATCATGATTATGTCATTATTTTTCTTCAAGTTACATGTGATATCCATTTTGGTTGTTGCTGCTATTGAAAGTCCTCAAATGATGTGGTTATTTGGTACAGTTCTTTTGTTTGTGCCACAAGTCCACAAGGCTCCAAGACTCTCAGGCTTCACTTGCTGAAAGCCATTTTTAAGCATTGATCATAAAAAGTGGTTATATATATGTTATGGGAACTTATCCATAATAGTAATGGACTATCCCGTACACCATAAATACTGCGCCTCAAGAGGAAGCAGTAGTGTGAGACACAGAGTCAGAGTCAGTCAGTCACAGACAGACGATTACTGTAAGACATTGGAATAGTGATACTTCGAGACAACATAGTTCTCTCTAACTAAACCTGATTGTTATTACTAACACTTCTACTTCTTTTGTACATATTCTGTTTGTAATATATCTGTGTTATTCCATACCTGTGTTCATGTTATTCTTCATTGGTTCTACCTTGGACCATCACCATGGTACAAGGAACCTGGACCATAACAATATAGCTGACAGTTTAGGTATTTCTGAACAGGTTTGGTGGTATGCATGACATTCATATTAAAGTCTCGATCTGCAAGATTATTTAAGAACATGAATCAAGTTAATGTTTTGGTCCTGTCGCAATTTACGGTGTTGGGCAAAACTACCTCTGGTGAAGCTTATTCTATGTTCAATTTCCTTATCTCCTATAATAAATTTGTTATAACTGTTCTATATACTGAGGTATTTGAAGTGTTTAGTATTTACTATTTCCACATTTTTATCATTGATTAAAAGTATGTGATATCACTGCTTTCATTCCATTTCCAGATCATAGTTTCTGTTTTGGAAAGTTTTATCTTGAGTCCTATTTCTTGGTATACTTGGTAGAGGATGTTGATTTTTTGTTTAATATCATTTTTATCCCAATTATGACTGCCTATGTCATCAGCATAGCCCTCCCTCATCATCAGTACATTGGCCTCAGAAAGAAAAGCAGTAATAAATATAATCTATCATACTATAGTGCATTAGATTATATAAATATTACAGAAAGCAGAGAAATACAATATTGTGAACTACATTAGAGTTGTATTATATTGGATTTATATAAGATAATGCAATGTATTATATTTATACAAAGGGATGTTGAAATGTATTTGGTTCTGCAAACTTCCCAAAATCTGAGCAAATAACCAAACACCAGAAGTTATTTTTTTAATATTTCTTTGTTGGACTGAAAACTTTTCAGCATCCACTGAATATACTTTGAATATTTTCTATATCTCTATATAACTAAGTTTTGACACATTTTTTTAATAAATCCTACACATGATATCCAGTGTTAAATAAACAGCTTGATTAAATTTTTATTGCAAAAACAGAAAATATAGGAACATTATTTCATGAATAATCAGTTATATTGTGGAAACTTTGTGTTAAATTTGGTATAAGAACTGTTTTTGTTTTAGAGACTATCAGAAAACAAACAACAAAAAAAATTATGCCTAAAAGAGCAAATTGAAATCTCTAGGGACAGTATATACTTGCCCATTGGTCAATGCTGTGGTCAATGTATATATTTTGGCTCAAGCATATGATCTGTGATTCAACATTCATGAGCCCAGTTTTATCAGGAATCAAACAACAAAATAAAATTGAAATCCTCAGAGACTGTTTATCCTTACCCATTGGTCAATGTTCAGATTGTGGCTCAAGTATATTTTCTGTGGTTCAAGCACAGTTTTTTAACAAGGCAAACCTTGTATAAATGTTCATTTCAATCATTTTTTTTTTTATATTTCTGCTTACATATCAAACAATATCTGTTCCCTGCTTGAAATGTTTCATGAATATTAATAAAGAAGCTACTTACTATTATTTGTTTGTCATCTGAATTGCTGAAATGCAAAGATAATCGAGTGTTAAATAATTAAGCTTACTTCAGTCTTTCTTATTTTAAATACTGTCAATGAATACAGAATGACAGGTAAATGAGAAAAGGTAATACATTTGTCATAGCATTAACAACAATGTTAACGCTTTAAGGCCAGAAACACCCGTATGCACCCATAAGTTTCATATACATGTTTACAGTCTAGGAACACCAGAATGTGTTTACATTCAGGTATATCAATACACAGTGTTAATATAATATTGCTGCTATTAAAACTGGAAGTATACTTTATAAATTAATATGTAAAGTATTATGTATAGATACATGTGTACCATCATAGCAGCAGTAATAAAAACTAATATTGTAAAAAATTGACTGCTGATTGAAATAAATCTCTTAACCTGAAGTTGTTATGCTGAAAGGAATTAAAAACATTTCTTGTGATTAAGAACATGGTAAATTATATACAAAGTCGGATTGTGTTCATTGTTTCATCTCAAGTGATTTGAAGGTAAAAATTTGTACAAGGAGAAATATGATGAATGAATCAGGTCATGGATTGTTGTGTGTCTTCTAAAGAGCATCAAAGCAGGATTTTAAGCATGAAAACCAGTTTTTTATAGGGAAATAGCCAGCTCCAAAAGGGGTTTAATTTGTTCACTGATTGGTTAATCATATTTCCTGATGCTGAGAACATCATGGATGGAGCACATGAGAAACAAAAAGTCTTAAGGAAAATGGTAATAAAAAATACATTTATAAACATTTCTTTTAATCATTGGTTTGTTTTGTTTTACGGCATATCAACCTCAATGGGTTATTTAATGCTGACAACTTTTTCCTGGTAATATTTTGTTTTGTCAAAAATCTATTTCTGGTAATATTTTTTTCCTCAAAAATGTATAGCGAGTAATATTATCTTAAAAAATGTATTGCTGGTAATATTTTCTTTCAAAAATATATTGCTGGTAATAGTTTTTTTCCTTCAAAAATTTATTTCTGGTACTAATTTTTTACAAAGTATTTCTGATATTAAAAACTATTTTTACACTTTCATAATGCTTTTTACCTCAGTTTCGGGGTTAACTATTTGTCCATAACTGGGGCCCTAACAGGTGCTACCACCCTGGGTTAGGGTGGACCTGCAAATACCAGCAATTAAGAGGTGGTTCCATGCTCCTTAGAACATCCCGATTAGAGGCCTTGCTGTTGGACGTAGTTTATCGTATTACCCTGGACACGGATGTAGTTTATCGTCATACCCAGGATTTTTTTTTAATCATTTCACCTCAAGCAATAAAGACAGTAAAACACAAGGGATTACTGAGTATGAAAGTGTGAAAGAATATGAGAAAAAGAAAAACATTATTAAGGAGAGCAAAAAATAAAAGCACAGGAATTAAAAAGAGAGAAGATAACGATTGACAGAATCAAAAAAAGACTGCTGAAATTTCTTAAATGCATAATGAAGAATGAAGGCTTGGAGAATTTGACACTCACAAGACATATTGAAGACAAAAGAGAAAAGGGGAGGTAGTAGGCCAGCTTATGTGAATGGATGGTGGAATAGGAGGGATGGCAGAAAGACAAATATCAATAAGAGCTACAAGAGATAGGAAGTTGTGGAGTGCTATGATCACCTACATCCTGAAGGGACACAACACACAGAAGAAGTGATAAATGTTGAAATTCTAATTTTCTTCTGTCATTATTGATGTTTTTCAGATTTAGTAAAAATAGCATAAAATTCTTATCTACAATGTATGAAGAAAGTTATTTGATGAAACTCTTATACTTGAATCATCATCTGTCTCAGTAAAATATCCTAGTGTAGTTAATGTTGTGCTCTTCATAGCAGTAGTGAGTGTTCAATTCCTGTTTAAGTGATTATGTTTCAAATTAAATATACATGAGGCCTTGTATTTATTGAAATAGCACTGGTAATCCAATACAATTTAATTTTTGAGTTTGACTTTGTTTTCTAACACTTGTTTTGTAAGCAACAGCTTAATAAAAGAAATATCCAGATTTATTTGAATATATTTGAAAAGAGCTTGATAAGTCCCTATATTTTTATCAATAGCATAAACGTTTTAAATATATTATATATATCCGCAGAATTGAGTTTGATTAATCCAAAGTATTTTTCTTTTTTTAAAACAACTTGAAGCTTATGAAATTCTCTACATGAATTAATATTCAATAATCTAATCTCTTCTAAAAATTGTTCAAGTTCTGCTGCATGAGTTCTCCTCTGTTTTGTGTTTTAAAGCATCATAATCAATAACTGATGTTTCTCTACATTTGGGCTTTATCTCAAGTGCCAAGTCAACATCCTTTGCACTAACATCCTTGGGAAAGATATGAATACTTTTCTCTCTTCAGCTATGGGTAAATAACAGGACACTTCCCAACCTTTAGCTTTGTAAGGCAGTATATCTTGAGTGTAAAGTGAACACACCAGCCCTATAAAAATTCACTATTGCTGTCAACTATAGTTTGATCTCCATGGATCAATGAAGAGAAAATGTGCTGTGCAATGCAAAAAGCAAATTTCTTGTTTGTTTGTTGCTGTAATAATACTTTAAAAAAATCCAACTTAGAAGAAAACCAGAAAAGTCATGTGATTTAAGTGGGTCAAGATTAATAACAGCCACAAACATTAATTTGAAGGATTAGAGAGGATACAGATAATCCACAATGATTGATGTAATTCAACAGATTATTTAACTCATGCAAGGTTGTACACTAACCTTGAATAAAACTTAGTGGATTTTTCTACAATCTATTACTGTAATTTTTGTTCCTTTACACACAAATAACAACAAAATGATCACTTTATTTTCAATAGTACGGCCATGATTTTCAAAGAGAAATGAAAAACATATTGTCATTCAGTCAAACAAAAATTTACTTTGAAAATGGTTCCTGATAAATCATGTTTGTCTCATGAAACATAAGTATCCTGTAATAGCAAGTCTAATCTAATACAAAGATCTGCACAACACTAAAAATAATGCACTGGCTTCTCCTGACATCAGAAAATATTTTATCTTTACATTTTCACCTGGTTTGAAGGTCATTCTGTTGAATATATCAAATACTAAATACATATTCACCCATATGCAAGAGAATAATTTTAAAGACAAATATATAACTCATTCTGGTTATAATGACAACATACTGGAAACATTCAGTATTCCTTAACTGAAAAGCTATTGCTACATCTGATTAAAATTTATAAAAATTTTCTATTAAAAGAATTTTTCAGGAAAATAACTTTCTCAAGTCCACTAACTATATCACTCTTTCTAGTATTAATGAGGTTTCCTTCCTAACCTTTTGTTTGAAGTAGAGTGGAATGTCAGCATCTTGATTATGTCATTATTTTCTCTTCAAGTTACAATTTAGATGTTGCTGCTTTTGAAAGTCTTTAAGTGATGTGGTATCTATTATTTGGTATAGTTCTTTGTTTGTGATTCTGTAGTGCCAGTTCATTACATCTGAAGGAAAATGGTTCTCACTAAGACATACAGGCTCCATACACTCAAAGCTATTTTTAATCAACGATCTGAGAAAATATTGTATACAATTGACAGTTTAGACATTTCTGAACAGGTTGAGTTCCATGCATGATATTTATATGGAAGTCTGTATATGATGAGGTTATTTTGGAACATGACTTGGGTTCTTAGGTCAATACTATTCATAGGAAATAAGTTTGGATTAAAGAAGATCAGTTTCAGATCTTATTAGAGATCAGTTTTAATATAAAGGTAGTAAATTATTACAGATTTCGATTCTGGAGTGTATGGGAATCAATATCAATAAGTAAATGATTCAACCAAATACGGCATGTAACTTCAATTACCTACTCAAAGGTGATGATGCTGGAATAGGAATATACAAAAATGATCAACTCACAAAACTAAATAACAGATTCATCATGAGAAAGCCAATAAAAAGAGGCTGAGATTAATGCCTTGAATGATACAAGGGATAAACTTCTACTCTTGTTCAAAAGACTAGGGAGGAGTGTGAACCAGATGATAGGTAGACCTATCTACTCCTATTAATAACATTAAATCATTACAAGTTACTGATACACATTCCAAAAAAAATTTTTCTTTACCATATTCAAATTAAAGATCTTCCTGAGAGTAGAAAATTTAATTGTTGCTAATAAAATATATTTATTAAAATGGAAGAAAATAGGCAGAAAAAGAGGAAAAAGTACAACCACTATAAATGATTTGAAGAAAGAGGAATAAAAACTGATCAACCTATCCCTTTTTATTTTTTATCCCCACTTTCATTTTTGTTTATTTAGGGGGTTTTTTGCTTTCTGTCCAGTTCCTCTCATTTTAATAAATATGTCTGTTTTAATAGCAATAATCTAAATCAAACTACTGATAAATTAAACTATTCTGTACCATATTCAAATTACTAATAAGTTTAAAAGGAAAAAAATGGAAATATATATAACATTGTTAAGATGGTTAATTTGTTTCAATGAAAAAAAAAAAAAAAAACTTTAATATTATTAAAGACCAGAAGAAAAATAGAATTGTGATTTGAATCTGGGCTGATAAAATGGAACTCTTCACAAGGGAAAAGATCATTCTTTATCTAACGAGAAAAAGGTGGATGATATGGATTTACCTAAAGCAAGAATTGCATCATCACCACCTCTTGAAATAATATCTCAGTTCATCAGAAACCTTTTTTTCTTTTAGCTTAATGTGTCACAAGTGAAAATAAAACACCTGGTCCTAATCAAATAATGAGTGTAGCGAGTAAAGAATGTGCTCTCCCACCACTCTCTCTCTCTCTCTCTCTTTCTTTTTTTTTAGGACAGACCACACCCATCTGGTTCCAAGCCTGTCATTATTAAAATGGCTCTCAAGAAGAAAGCTTGGGGGATGCTAATTAAGAAGATTCCCAAAAGATGCATGTGACACAAGATCTTTTCTCTCATTAGATGTAAAAATCTACCCTGCAGTACAGTAACAATTAACAGTAACAGAAATTAGGGAATCATCATACCCACCCAATTTTATAGATCCCTTGATCAAAAGCTATTATTAATAATACCATAGAGTATAGTGTATATATATATATATATATATATATATATATATATATATATATATATATATATATATATATTGTGTTAACAAACAAAGGAAGCAAATTACACTATTTACATTGTTCAGACTGTTGTCCTCATCTTTATTGCTGTATTCACAACATTTTCTTTTTCTTCCAAAGGATATTTCGATTTCACTGTTATATTAAACACAAAATTTATATATTTATATAATACCAGGAGTAATCAATGAATTATAGAAAACATTGAATGTCTAAAAAATATAAAAGGAATGGATTAATTAAACAGTTCATTGGCCTCTGATTTAGTTGTGAATTCTTTATCTTCAGTTTAATTAATAAGTTCCTTTACTCCTATGTTTCTTAGATTGCAGTCTTATTTGTTCAAGTCTTTCATGTGAGACACTCAGATACCTTTGTCTATTAAGTAACTGTCTTGCTTCAACTTGGTTTTGATATAGGCTTTGTCATTGCCATTTTTGTTGTTCTGTTGTTAATCATTTTCTTCCAAGAGATATTTCTATTTCACTGTTATACTAAACATATAAAATTTTTGACATGAAAAGATATTGAACAAAAAGTGATTTATATAATACCAGGAGTAATCAATGAATCACAGATACCATTGAATGTCTAAAAAATATAAAAGGAACAGATAAATTAAACAGTTCATTGGTATCTATTTTAGTTGTGAATTCTTTATCTCTGCTTTATTGAATATCAATATATTGTTTGAAGACTTTTGTTTCATTGCATCTCACTATTAAAATTTTCTAACAATTGTTGTCATCTTTGATGTTATGGGTACACAAGTCATAATAATAAAAACAGCACCAACAATAATAATGATAATGATAATATTTGAGTTTGTAAAATTATTTTCACTTGCATTATTTACATTATTTGAACTTATTCTCATCTTCATTGCCATATTCACAGCGTTTCATCCATTGTATGCTCAGGCCTTCTTCAGGTGATTGGAATTTCAAACTGAACTCTTTATTTCATCCACTGGGGTAGATTGTTCTAGTTCCACATGTCATGTCTTATCTGGATGTTTCAGTTATTTTCCTTTAACTCAACTCTCCAAGTTTTAGCTCACCACTGTTGTGGCCTGGTATTGAACTCACAACTCTTTGGGTTTAGTCACTGGATGTAACCAACTGGGCCATGTGTCCATGAAACATGGCTCAGTGGATAAAGACATTTGTTAGAACCTTAGAACAATGTTCAAGATTAATCTGCGCCAAACAGATTCACTTCACATACTTTAGCCCTGTTACCATAGGAACAGTCATGATACTAATTGATCAGACCTTGGATATGGTAATGATAAAATTAGTTGTTTCCATACTAAATGCTTACTATTAAATCATAATGAAAACATACTGTTTCTTGCTTGATTCCTGAAGCTAAGCTATGTCAAACTTGGCCAGTATTTAGATGGAGTCCCACATGGGAACACCAGGTACTGGAATCAAATTTCTATAATCCAAAAAATGTCTCCACTATAAATAACTCACAAAGGATTGATAAGACAGAAAAAAAATCAGTTCATCCACACTAAATACTAAAATAATTAAATACTAAATATTTAAAATACCTCGGTGTATCAATCAGTCATAACGAATTTAGTATAGGAAATAAGGAAATTGAAAATCAAACAGACTGTGCTCGGGGTAGTTTCACTCAGGACTGCAAATTGTTGTAAAACATTAATCTTAAAAATTTATTCTTAAATAGACTTGTCAGATGAAGACTTTTATATGAATAACATAAATGGCATCAAACTTGTTCAGCAATATGTAAATCATTTTCTCAGATTGATGTTTAAAAATGGCTTTGAGCAAATAAAGCCTGTAGTTCTTAGTAAGTCCCAACCTTTTCAAACTTTGTGTACTGGTGCTACAAAATCACAAAGAATTGTACTAAATAAGAAAAAAACACATTGTTTAAGGAAATTCAATAACAGCAACAACTAAAATAGATATTATGTGTAACTTGAGAAAATAATCACATAATCAAGATGCTGATATTCCACACTACTTCAAACAAAAGTTTAGGAAGGAAACTCGCATTCATCCATACTGGGAAGAGCAATAACAATAAATGGACTTGAGAAACTGGTTTTCCTGAAAAATTGTTTTAAGAGAAAGATTTTATAAATTTCAGCTGAAAATAGCAATGGCTGCTCAAATGTTTTCTTATAAGAAAACTACTGATATTATCAATACCATACAAGAAACAATTGGTATTCACTAACCAAACATTTGCATTACTGTCAGCTGAAATTTAGTAAATTAGATTTCTCAAGTTTCCTATTATTACTCTTTCTAGTACTGGTGGAAGTTTCCTTCCAAATCTTTTGTTTTTAGTAGTGTGGAAAGCTAGCAATTTATCTTATTTTCTTATATACTACTCATTTTTGTTGTTGCTTCTGTTGGAAATATTCAAGTGATGTCGTTTTTGTTATTTTGTATAGCTCTTCCTGATTTTGTAGTCTATAGGGTCTGATGAAGGATAGTATTCTTTAAGACCTAAAGGATTCATTCACTTGAATAGACATTTTAAATCACTGATGTGAGAAAACGGTTATATGTTGATGTTAATTTAGACATTTCTGAACAGGTAGAACATGATGCATAACATCTATATGTGAATCTAGATCTGAAGAGGCTATTTAAGAACATGACTCTAGTTTTCATATGAATATTTTAGTTTTGTTGCTTTGTATAGTGTTGGATAAAAGTACCAACAGCACAATATCTCCTGTTGTCAATTCCCTTATCGCCTATGCTAAATTTGTTATAAATGATCCATACACCAAGTTATTTAAAGCATTAAAATGTATTAATTGTATATTGAGTTACATTTGGATGAGAATCTGATGGAACAGTAAATATATGAGACAATTTGGAACACTTTTATTTTGACATGTGTTGATAATTTATTAGCATCATCAGAAAATGGATTTTATTTCAACCAAATCAGTTGAATTTGGTTGAAAGGAAATCCATTCTTCTTCTGATGCTGCCTGATCAGTGAAACATGTCAAAATAAAAGTTTTCCAAAATGACTAATTTTACATTCTGAATTTTTATTCTGTACAGATCACTCAATGGCATCTTATTGCCAGCTGTGTTATCTCACAGGAAAGTGTTTTCTCATGCATGTGCAGTAAAGTTCCTTCTGATTAGTTGCCAAGTTACATCAGGTCTGCACAACTAGTTGTTGTGATATTCAAATTTTAAATGCAATGTCAGTCATCATTTTCTGTTTTGTTTAATCATATTTTTTATTGTCTTTTCTCCTCAATAATGATGTCACAGTTTCTTTCACTCTTAGTAACCTCTTGTTTCTTAGTGGCTATATAACCCTGTTTGGTATGAAAAATAATAATAATATTTGGTATAAAAATAATAATAATATTCTGGTTAGATCTCATAACTGTCCAGAGGCAAACATTCATAAATTTAATTATGATCTCTTGAGGAAATTTTGGAATATTTGTTCATTAATTGTTTGAAAACTCATTTAGGGTGAAAGGCTGCAAGTTAATATTTTTATTATTCTATCAAGGTATAAAGGAATTTTTTAAAATTTATTTTTAATTGAAAATCATTAACCCTAAGGTTAAACCTTAGATCTTCTCATCAAGGTTTCATTCTTTTCTGAGGGTCTTCAAAAATCCAAGTTAGATTGAACAATTTTCATATTAATAATGCAAGAAATTCTTTATTTTCAGTATTTAAAATTTGAATCTTTTTCTTTTATGTCATACCTCTTTTGGGTGTGGGTGATCATAGTTCTCCATAACGTCTTGTCTTTTATTTCTCTAAGTAACTTTTGACCATTGACTATCTATGTTTTGTTCTACCATTCATTCACACAAATACGTTAATTGCTGTTTCTCTTTGCTTCTCTCTTTTCAATGTCAGTGAGTTCAACATTTTTCAGAACCACATTTGAATAGAAATTATAAATAATAAATTTTCCAGAAAGTTGATTTTATATCTAAATGAATCTACATTAGAAAAATTTGAAATAAATATTTTGATACACTGAAGAATTGTGAATAAAAGCAATATTTTAATATGCTGAAGAATTGAGTATCACATTGGTTATAATAAAAGCAATATTTTGATACATGAAGAACTGTGTACCATGTTGGTTATAATAAAAGCAATATTTTAATATACTGAAGAATTATGCATCATGTTAGTCATAATAAAAGCAATATTTTGATACATTGAAGAAAGCTGACAATAATAAAAAAAACTTTTATCTTCATATTCAAACCTGTAATTATACAAGATATATATTCAAATATATAAATTTATTTAAAATATATAAAGATCCTTTACAGAGATTTAGACATTGCCATGCAGTTGGGTCATATAGAGGAAGCTAGTCAGGTGCTCAGCTGCATAGTGACTTTCCCACCACACCCAGTCATGGTACTGATAATGATGATGATGATCATCATCATCATGAATTACACAAATAGATATTTTTTCATGAAGAAGAAAATAAAATAGAACTAATCTCACCTACTATTTATAGCTGGTTCTTTTTTTGTCAGTAATTTAGTGTATAATGTTTAGTTCATTTTCTTGAAAGAAATAATGTTTGTTAATGAAGTGCAACTTTTCCCATACACCAGGACGACATCAAATATTGCAAAGAAAAAGAATTTTTTTCAAAAATAAAACCCAATACTTGAAAGAAAAAATAGAAATTTCTTTGTTACTTTTCATGTAATTAGGATGTTTCCTTCTTTTACAATGTCAGGATGTGAAGCTTTTTGGCTGGGCAAGATATGATTTTCTTACAGAGCCCAGGAATTATTTATCTGACCTTAAATGCCCTTTGACTCTTTAAAAAAGATATTCAAAATAAGTTAATGAATTACCGTTTCATTTTCGCCTCATTCAAACTGATGAAATATGTTTAAAGAAGCTGGTTATCGAAAATGAAAAATTCAAAAGTATTTATTAATAATACAAAAGGCAGTTTTGAAATTCTCCTAAAAATAAATTGTATTTTTTTAATTTCTAGATGACTATAAAGTGATACTGAAAGTGATGCTGATCATTAAACATTCAAAATAGTAAAAATTAAACATACAATAATCTTATTCTGTCAGTAGCACTTAGAATAATTCCTGACCATCAACAATTACTTTCTTCCTGATTTTCAATTCATCTCATACAAACTGAGTAGCAAAACTTGCTAAAAGAAATTTTGGTTAAAAAGCCATCTTCCATTTTGAAGTCCTAGTGTCATGATGAGTTTCACTCATTCATGACAGCATGAAAGACATTCACTTTTTTTTTGACTGAACAATGTAATAATTACATTTCTATTGCTTTAAGCATAAGTTAATCAGAAATGTGCTCAGGACCTAAAAGAGCAATGACAATTGTATGATGATAAGTAAAAATAATTTAGAAATTAAATTTCAGAAGGCTATGATTAAGGCAAAAACATTCAACATTTAAATTATTTTATCTCTGAATTTCTGGGATATGGGAGTGAACTCATAGTTACTATACCACCAAATTCATGTACCAAGTCTTTATTCCTTTTAGTTATTGTCATATGGGAGTTCAATCCCAGGGCTGGGTAGTATGTAGGGACATTATTATAAATTATTATTATAAATTATTATTATTATAAATAGATAAGAATAAAATATAAAATAATAATAATAATAATGAATATTATAAATAAAATATAATGAAACAAATAACATTTTAAAAACATTTAAAATAAATAAAAATAATAAAAATTCTCCTACCATGCAACAAAAACTGTTCCTGCCAGAAAACGAAAATCCTGCCATAAGATGTTGAATTCACTCACTTCACTACGAACACTTGAATGGGCAACACGTGTCTCATTTTTCTCTCTCTCTCTCTCTCTCTCTCTCTCTCTCTCTCTCTCTCTCTCTCTCTCTCCCTCTCTCTCTCTCTCTCTCTCTCTCTAACATTGCGTGTAATAATATGGAGTGACTTCTCCCTTTTATCACATACAACCATGAAACATTTGTAACCAAAAATACACACATTAGTACACAAAAAAGATAAATAAATTGTATTATATTAATATACAATTTAACATTTCCCTGTGAAGTATGTTTTTATTTCCCAAGCACATAAGACAATTTCTGCTGCTATGATGTGAGTGACCCCACAAGTACAAACTCAGTAGAAACAGGAGTAGCAATAATTGAATAGTACTAAAAAAGAAAAACATGATGAAATACTCTCAGACATTGACAGTGAAGCAAGAACAATCTACCTCCATAGAGTAAATAAAGGGTTCAGTTCAAAACCACCCAGAGGTTATCTAGATTGACAGATACCTGAAGAAGGTGGGAGAGTGCAAGGGTGAAAATAATTTAATAACAAAAATAAGAACATTAATCTGACAGTAAGTAATGTAAATAATTTGAATTATTAACATCACATTCACTTTACACTAAATCTACTATGGGAATTTTGAACCTTGTTACATTCCTGAATATATTTTTCAGATTTGTTGTGTCACTATGTAATCGTTAGAGTGAGCAAATGTTTAAGCATACAAGGGTTGGCTGAAAAGTTCATAGTCTGACCAAGATATAAATATAAGTAGACATTTTCTGTTTATACATTATTTTTATAGATACAATGTATTTAAGCAAATGCTCTGTTTTTAATTAAACTATTAATCACATTTACTGGCATGAATGTTTGAGAAATTTCTATGTCTGGCAACAGGACTCTGCACCATGCTACACAAGCAGGAGAATTTAGTCATGGTTGTCAAACTCTTTCTGTGACCACATCACCCCTTACATCTGGCCACCTAACTCACCAGACTGCAACACCTTTAATTATTATGTGTGGGATATAATTGATTGAGAGACCAACAAAACTACTTGTCACACCAAAGATGAACTGAACACAAAGATTATGGCAGTGTTCACCAACTTAAGCAAGGAGACCATCCAGAAGAGTTGCAGGAGATTCCAGAGTCATCTGGAGGCCATGGCTGAAGCCAATAGCAATTTTATTGAATAAATTTACTCTTTAGTATTTCAAGATATTTGTGTAATTTTGGTCAATATATGTTAAACTGAGATGTCAGTTTATTTTCATTTTTGCGTAATTTATATGACAATTTATCCATCATATCCTGTATATATGTATACAGTTTAAAAACCTATGAATTAATTATTCAGTCAAACTAACAGTCCTATTAGGAATATCAACTCATAGGCCAGATCTAGCAATACATTCAGCCCAAAAGGATGTTAATATTTTCCTTATACATGTTAAGCACCAAATACTGTTAATTATCATCCCCTTCTTGTAATTCATGCTTTGCTCATTTTATCCTCTGCACTCTACTATGACTAAAATCTGCTTTTCCTTCCAATTTAATGTCTGGAAAATCCCTATTGTTCTTCTATCTTTTGCCTATGCACATCAACCAAAAGAAAATGTTAGGACTGATGTTCTTAAATACATTAAAACTTTTATTCCCTTTCATTACTACATACTCTGTATCTCACATTAACTTCAGAATTTATTGATATATACAATAAATATTTATTGGCATCTAATGGTTTATTAGATGAATGATGGTGACATTCATCTGTACTGTTGGAATGAAACAAATCAGTACTTGTTATAAAGGGCTTAGACAAAGCAAGTGATTTTCAAAATTGTTTTTAAAGTTGGTCAAATAATGCATCCCATTTATCAACATTTTTTTGTGCACCAACATAGTCACTGTCTTAGTTTTGTCCTATCACCAAAAATGATTGATTCATACTAAATATACTAAGGAAATACTGATACATGTTTATTTCCCATATTCTTTTAATATTTGAAAAAGGGGATCTTCTTTATCTGCCTATATTTCTGAGATGAGGTATTATGTACACTATATTATTCGGACTATTGTCCTCATCTTTGTTGCCATATTTATTACAATGTTTCGGCCGTTGTATGCTCCGGCCTTCTTCAGGTGGTTGGAATGTCGAACTGAACCCTTTATTTCGCTCACTGGGGTAGACTGTTCTAGTTCCACATGCCATGTTTAATGGATGTCAGTTATCAGTTAATTCCCCTCTCCAAGTTCTCCACTGCCTTAACCGGGTATTGAACTCACACTCTTTGGGTCCTGTCACTGGATCTAACCAATGCCTTTATCCACTGTGCCATGTGTCCTTGAGAGGATCTTCTTCTTCTTCTTCTATGTGTCATGTCCTTTCAGGATACAGGCGATCATTGCTCTCCACAACTTCCTATCCTTTGTAGCTCTCAACAATATTTATCTTTTTGCTATCTCTCCTAACCCCTGTTTTGCCAACCATTTACATAAGCATATTAGGTAAGTTATGTGCTTCTCCTCTTACCATCAATATGTCCTGTGAGTGTCAAATTCTCTAAGCCCTCTTTCCTCATTATGTGCCCTAGAAATTTCAACTGTTTCTTTCTGATGCTAAGTATAAATGTCATTGTTGCCCACATGTTCAGTCATGGTATTCTCAGCATCCTTTTGAAGAATTATATTTCTAAAATGGTCAATTCACCATTGAGTAATGGTTAATGAGCTAGTCTAGATAACCATTACAACTGTGTAATGAGTTCAGTCATCACTGAGTACCTCATAATACTTGTTGCCTTTTACCAAAACTAAATTTTTCTTAATAAATAAGTAAAAAATAAAAAATTAACCATTTTTTTTTACTGTGGTATTTAAAGTATTGCAACTTTATCATAGTTAAAATTGAGACCCATTTGAAAGACGTCCCAAATGTGCAGTAAAGATGAACACTTGCAAGTCTTCTTCAGGTGTTATAGTAATTATGTTACTTATGTAAAGTTCTCCACTTTAAACCAATTTAGTGATACTCATGATCAAAAGTTATCTTGAGAAAGTAAAACGTGATTCTAAGTTAAGAGCTTCTTCACTTGGCAGTGAATTAAATCTATCATTGGGAACAAATAAATGTAATGGCTTAGAGTCTTCAAGGTGCTCGTCTAAAGATCAATGAATATAAAAAAAAGTCAATGAAAAGTCAAGTTGCTCAGCATTTCTTGTGTCAAATGTTTGGCACATCAGAATCACGCTTTCATGAAATAAAAAATGTCATTTTCTATTATTTGTTTAATGAAGACATTTCATATTTTGAGCAGTATCTACCTTGTGTAACGAAAGGGAAAATCATCTACCTCAAAAAAGAGTTTGTGTTTTGTGCATGGTCTGCTGAAGAAAAATTAAAGAAAAAATTATTAGCAAAAAAATCTGCTACTTTAAATATCAGAAAAACTATGCTAATGTTCTTTCCTCCCTGAATTGTGTGGCCAATCAGAAAAATCACTCGGTGAATAAAGGCCGTTGCTTTTTTGCTTACTAAGACAGAACAATTTTGAGTTTGGTGGGTGAAAGTGTGTTTCTGCTGTTACAAGAGGAAGGTTGGATTTCTGACCCTTGGGCTGTTTACAACAGATTTGCAATAGAACTTAGTGTTGGCATACGGATTTCTTTTTGTTTCTACTGATCCCATTGGTTGATACCCAAACTGAAATTGCTGCAGTAAAAATGGTTGTTTGTATAAAAGTCTTCAAAATTTCAATTTGTAATAAAAGTGAGCCTAGATTTCATTAGAAACAAAGAGTGTTAAATTGTTAATTAATATTCCCCGCTAATTGTGATGGGATGTAACACAAGGTCAGTTTAATGCAAGTGCATACAATCCTTACAAATGGTCAGCAGAATAAGAACACTCTATTCCACTATAGATTAAATAAAGGTTTCAGTTTAAAATTCCCTGAAGGTTTCCTGGATTGACTAGTACTTGATAAAGGCTGGAAATATTGTGATAATAAACACAAAGATGAGGACAATAGTCTCAGTATAAATAATGTAGATAAAGAAATAATTCTTTAGATTATCATCATCTTTAGATATTCTTTTTTTATATGTCCTGGCCAATTCAGGACAGGGCCAATCATGGATCTCCACAAATTCCTGGTTTTGACCCTTTACCATTCTGCTTAAGATGAATTATACTACCTGTGTCTTTTTGACAGTTAATTTCAACATGTCTT
Source organism: Acanthosepion esculentum (assembly GCA_964036315.1). Taxonomy (NCBI): domain Eukaryota; kingdom Metazoa; phylum Mollusca; class Cephalopoda; order Sepiida; family Sepiidae; genus Acanthosepion; species Acanthosepion esculentum. The sequence continues at coordinate 149,223,962 of OZ038475.1, forward strand.
CAATTCTTCAAGCTATATGTAGGTTTTGTAGCATGGGAAATTACTCTGAATTCTATGATTCTGCAACTGATTCAACACACAAAATTCTGTGTCCTTCCTGTGTTTAGTGATATCTACAAGACTAAATTGATCTGCCATTTACCGCTGATATCTTGATTCTTGTACTGACATCTGTCATCTTCTATTCAGCTTTCACTCAGAATACTTTTCAGAACCTGGATCAAATATTCTAGTTAAAAGCTTTTATATAGCAAGTCATGGAGGTCAATATTTGAATTTTACTTCTCAGCAAAATAGATATTTTTATTATTTATAGTTATATTCCCTGTTATATATAAATATATTTACTAAGCTTAACAGGGCTTGATACAAGTTTATATCTAATAGGCTCTGTGTAAAAAAGGAACTTACAGTCATTAGCTTGTGAGATCAAATGACAAACTAATGCACTGTCATGCAGATCAAATAAATGTCTTTGTCTTATTTTAAAAGTAATTATACTGTTTGAACTTCTTTGGTCAAGTATTGTTATTTATGATTAATTTTTTACTAGTATTTCTTTCAGCTTTCTCTTGCTTTTCCATCAAGTAGACTTAAGTTGTATGAATTTCTTAGACTCAGTTATCATTCATTTATTTTTATGAATATTTTTTTTAGATTTCTTTCTGCTACATTTTATTGCAACTCCAGATCAGTATTCTATTGTTATTAATTGTACTGATTATTTCAATATATATATATATATATATATACTTAAAGAGACAATTTTGTACTCATTTTTTTTTTCCTCTTATGGACCTAAGTACCTTTTGGCCAACACTTCATCAGGGATCAATGTTGGCAAAAATGATATAACTGAATTGGTCAGTAAGTGTATGGAAATTGGAGGAAAAGTTGGACCATGTCTAAAAAATAAATTCATGATTAAAATATATATATGTAAATTTAATAAAAGGATGTAAAGACTCTAATGTGAGTATAAAACAAGAAAATGCATATGGTTCGGTCTAAACATCATTTGCAAGTGTTAGAAGCTGTCTGTCTTAAATTACAGCAGCCATCTCTTTGTAAGCAAAAGGAGAATTTTTTGTGATCTCTTTTGAAGGTTTGCGAGTAATTATATTTTCTTGTTTTATATTTTTTACTTTTGAGCTCTTCTTTGCTATGTGCTCCAATGCCAATGTTGTCTTGATATACAATTATATTTTTAATACCCTCTAAAACTTTTGGCTTTTTTGAAAATGTGACTTGACGTTTTTACTCCAACTGTCAGACAAGTCCATCTTATAAATCCAATAGGAGTGTTCATTGTGGTGACTTCTTGAAACTTGCTATCAATTTTTATCTGATTATATACTGACTTAAGGTCAACTTTAGCAAAGTATTTTATACCAGCAAACTTGCGGCATGCTGTTTCAATGTTTGGCAACAGGAATAAAACCGAACAGATCTGGTGTTTCATGCCCACCTTATAATCACTACAAATTCTTCAATCTCCATTGGGCTTGCATATTACCATAATGGGTGAATCCCAATTGCTACCACACCAGCTGACTTTTTTCTAATATTCCTTCTTCAACCATTTTGTTCTGCTTAACAACTACCAAGGGTAGTATGTGAACAGGAACTTTTTGTGTTTGAAAATACATGGGTTGACTGCTTTTTAACACCCACCAATATGACTATTGTTGGATTAGCTCCCTTGCTTGAAAACATTAATTAAAATGTATACCTTTCTTGTTAATGTACTGTCAGGTTACATCCGCCTAATTTTCAAAAACACTACTCAGGGACGCTTTCAGGACTATAAACACTCTGGGATAAAATATTATCACTCTCTTCTTACTTTTCTGCTTATACAACGTGTAAATCTCTCATGAAAGAATGCATTCCCTTTTGGGAAATGCAGGAACAATATATACATACACACATATGTATGTATGCATATTCACTCACGACACCTACTTTGGACCATTAGGTTTTCACATTCATTTGACACACACACACCTTTGTCTTTGTCACCTGTAATCCTTTGTTGTTAATACATTATTATTTGTTTGAATATATATAATGGTTCTTGTTGTTTCTTTGCATTTCTTTATGTGTACTCATATCTGGTCTGCCATGTTTGTTGTGGACATTTCAGAACACACATGTTTATCTTTCAGTGCATACACTGGCCTGCTTTCTTTAAGCTGAATAATCGCCTCATATTCCTCTGGTTCTACAGATTTAATGGAATTTATTAGCTTGGATGTATCTATTCTTAACATATCAATTCCTAAAAGACTGTGGTTTTTTATGTTTTCCAACACTATAATGGATATTATCTCAAATCTATTTTTTGTCTCAAACGTGCTTTCAAAACATCCTAAAATTTTGATGATTGACCCATCAAACTGTTTCAACTGGAGATTATTTTTCTTTAACTTTGGTCTACCTATTCTTTCCCCAAAATTCCTCGTATCAACGTAACATCACTTCCAGTATCCACCTGCATGAGTAATGTTACTCCATTCAACTTCACCATTTCCCTATTTTTATCCTGTGCTTTTATCTCAAATACTTCCGTACTTTCAATCAGAAGGTCGATATTTTCCACTCACTTTTTTATATGTGCATACTGTCTGGAAATGATTCTCCTTTTTACACTTAAAACACCTTTTCCCAAAGACTGGACACTTATTTTTGTTCTTTCCATGTTCCTTATTGCAATATCTGCATACAAGTAAGTTTTTAGTAGCACTCTAAGTTTCTATGCTGCTTTTGCAGACATTAAATTTTTGAATCAATTCCAATTGTTGTAAGAACTCCACACATGCTTCCAGATTCATATTATGAGCTTGAAGCTGCTCTAGAATTTCATACTTGTACAAGATGTCAAATATTCTTTTAATCAGACTTAGCAAAATTAACTCATCTTCAATTGACATTTGTTTCAAACCCATTCTCTCAAATTCCCAGTACCTCAACACTTCTTTCAATCACTGTACATATTGTATAATAGTTTTGTCCAGTCTCTGTCTACTTTTGAGAAATTTATTTATTTCCACTATAACCAATCTCTCTTTTTTTTTGTTGTATATTTGTTTTTATG
>OZ038475.1:149227258-149232258 GCA_964036315.1 Acanthosepion esculentum
ATATAAGAAGTTAAACAGTCAAGTATATTGTCATTGTTAATGTCTTCCATCTTAACCAGTAGAATTTGACCTTTCATATCAAGGAAGATTATTTCTTGATGTCTAGGAACTTTCCTTTTTTTTTTTTTTAATATAAATTAATTATAATTGTTGCTTCTCTTTAGAGTGGTTTTGGATAGCAGAAGTTGTTTTTTGAAAAAATTGGAACAGCATGAAGCAAACTTTTGCAGAGTGTGTGTGTTGTGGGTTACTCATAGGTGTGTGCATGTGAATATATATATGATAAAATGACTTATATGAAATCTCCAGACAATGTATGCAAGACGAAATACGTGAAAACCAGTCAGATGTTCAAAATTTTTATTCTGTTGTCAATGTTTCAATTAATAAGAACATCATCAGAAGATCTGAAAAAAACTCAGGAAAAATCATTAATATGGTAAAACCTTGTTACTTAGAATCAGTGTGGTTAATTTGAAAATTTAACAGTTAATAAGTGTAGCAGGAAACCTGGGATTCTATAGCACAGACACTGGAAACACTCTCACAATGGCTCCTGAGTACACACAGACGCCTTTTTTGTACATTCTTGCCAAGCCAGAGAATTTACATATTGGGCATGCTGCCAGCCTTGATGTGACTCCATGACACATGCACCTCGTCATTCCAGTGCCAATGCTCGGACGGTTTGCCTCGCTAGCAATTCGCTTGCACATTTAGGTTACATTACTCTAGCCCTCTTGGACCTCCGTGGTAATTCTCCAGCACAATAAAATTGAAAATAAATATTTGTGAACAAATTGATAAGATTTGATGAATGTAAGGGTAGTGCAATGGTTATCAGCATTAAAGTTGAAATCATTGAACTGAGTTCAAATGCTGGTCTATTTTGTTTTGTTCATGTGTTGATACTCTTCAAAAAGGCATGAATCCATCTTCCTCCAGCTATGGGTTAAATAGCAGAGCAGACTGCATTCTCTTGCCTTGGTTAGCAGCCAGTTTAAGAGAAGAAAGTTCAAATTTGTGTTAAGGCTGTTTGGAGAATTCAAACTTGTGTTAAGACTGTTTAGAGATTTATGGCACAATGTACACCATTTTTCTGCTATCAGTTCTGAAAAGTGTGGCTGGTTCTACACAAGCCTTTATCATGATGATCAAATCATCTGTGTGAGTTGTCTCAGAATACACTGCTCAAACTGAACTGTTGAGCTCTGATACATCAAAAGCTATGAGAACCCATGCCATATATATATATATATACATACATATATATGTATATTTTAATGATATTTTTATTAAAAATATTTTACATTGCAACATGGAAATTTCTATGTTTCAAGACTTAGTGTTTTTATCTCGTCATCAGGCAATGTTCAGTAACTTTGGTGAAAATGAGTTACATTTGAAAATAGAAAACAATATGTTTGCTTATTAAAGAGTTAATATGGAGTGGGGAAAGTAAATGCTGGAGAGCTGTAGATTCTAATCAGTTTGTTCTTCCTCTTCATTTGTATATATATATATATATATATATATATGATGGACATTCCTATCGATTTCAACATATGAAGATCCAACAACCTCATTCAGTTTTTATGTTTGTGTCGTATGTGACAATTCAGTCCCACTAATGACCTGCATACAAGTCCACAGCGAGGATCTTGGAACATAGCCACAGGAATAGTTGCTGATGATTTTCGCCATGGTCTTTCGTCTCTTATTTTATATATATATATATATATATATATATATATATATATATATATATATATATATATATATATAGATAGATAGATAGATAGATATAGATATAAATATATATATATAGATATTATATATATAAAATATCCAAGTATAAGATTGGTGTATACAGAATAAATTCCAATGACCAAAAAATACTATTCTTAAAAGAGTGCTCAATACAGAGTAGAGCAAATATAATTATTTATTCGAAAATTATAACATAAATATGTTATAAAATCACTACAAAAATAGCCATTTTGTTTCAACACTTCTGGTGTCTTACCTTAATATTAATTAGTTAGAATGAATTCTATTTTAGTCTAACCCTAACATTAAAGCATTAATTAATTATTATAACCAAGGTTCGTAGTCAAGTTTTTTGAATTTTCATATACTTGTATTTTGATTGGTCATTCCAGCTTATGTAACAGCGTTTCCCCTAGCATAGGGTGTTTGAGCTACATTCAACACCATCACTTGATAAGATACCAGAAAACAAAATATAATTTTGAATAAATAATTATATATATATATATATATATATATATATATATATATATATATATATATATGGTATAAAATGACAATTGGAAAAATCTTAGATTTTGCCGATGCATTTCGTTTTCTGACTTTTTCAAGGCAAAAATGAAATCGAAATATCTCTGTTGTTATAGTTACATTAAAAATCCAAATTAAAAAAATAGATGCTTCTGTCCAAGGCTTTTTTCTGGTTAATGTAAATTACCTTTATAGTAAGAGATTTCTTTTTCTTTTTCCATGTTGACAATACAGTTAAATTCCCAGATCAATTCTGTGGACAAGACAGATTGGTATAAAATGACAATTGGAAAAATCTTAGATTTTGCCGACGCGTTTCGTCTTCTGACTTTTTCAAGGCAAAAATGAATATATATATATATATATATATATATATATAGAGAGAGAGAGAGAGAGAGAGAGAGAGAGTAGAGCGAGAAAGATAGATAACTTTGAATTATTTCACTCCTTTACCTACTTGTTCCTTATTTAATAATTCTTTCTGAGTTAATCTAGATTTCCAACTCAGATAGATAAAATGTTGATTTCTATATCAATATAAATAAATAATAATTGGATCTCAGACAAAGAGAATAAAAGATTTTTGCAGCTACTAGTTTAACAGGTATGATGGTTATGAGAGAGTGGTTTATCCAAGTGTTCATATCTCTAAGTTTCTTTGTCAGTGATCATGGCATACCAGTGATGAGACATTTTCTCAAAATATTTGGCATTGTGACATAGCACAGGGAAAATAAATTCATATCTATTTGTTATAACTGGGATGTGATTTGTTGATGAGCAAAAAGACTTGAGTTCTGTTCGATGTGTTCTGGAATATTTGTTGAAAACACCTTTAGAGGATAACATTTAGGGGTACAGGTATGGTGGAAAAAAAGAGCAATAAATCAAAAATATAAATTGTACATGTAATCTTTTCTTATATATCAACTGGAATAAACGAAAAGGATAAGACGTTTATGGTTGTTAGCAAAAGCAACAACTCAACAAGTGAATTACAAATTGGAGATACCCAAATCAACGAAGTACAAAAAATTTAAATATCTGGGAAATGTTTTAAAAGAGGACAGAAAGTGCAACACTAAAGTCTGAAGATGCATTGGGATAGCAAAAAATGCCTTCCAAAAGCTAAGCAGAGTATTAACAAATAGAAAAAATTTGGTAGAAACAAAGAAAAGAGTGCTGAACTGTTACATAATATCAGTCCTACTACATAGCAGTGAATGCTGGACAACTTCCTCATAAATGAAGAAGAAACTTGAAACAACAGAAATATGGTTCTACAGAAGGATGCTGAGGATACCATGAACCAAACATGTGAGCAATGACAAAGGTTGAGAAAAAATGGAAACCAAAAGGAAACTTATAACAGGAAGAGACAGTTGAAATTTTTAGGGAACATAATGAGAAAAGAGGGCTTGAAAAATCTGATACTCTCAAGACAGATTAAAGGCAAGAGAGATAGAGAAAAAAACACATAACCTACTTAGTGAGCTTGAGTAATTGGATGACAGAAAAAAGTTTAGGTAACATAGCAAAAAGACAAAATTTATTAAGAACTATGAAAGGACAGGAAATTGTGGAGAACCACGATTGTGTACATCCTGAAAGGACACAGCACATTGTAGAAAGAGGAGTGAAATAAATAATGGTGTATGTAGGAAGAGAAAAATTGTTTAGTGTTTCTTGTATGCACATGTGTGGAACTATGACAATATCACTTTACATATGTGTGGGTTTAAGCTTACCAGGGGTTTCTCTCCTTTTCTCGGACAGTCTACATTCCCAAATATCAAATATATATATAGCGTTTACATATGTGTTTTTCTGTCAGTATTAATTAGCTGTAAGTGGTCTGATAGAATCAAAGTCAGTTTTATCTTGAAATAATCCAAGCACACACAATAATCCAGAGACACATTGCCTTATTTTGTAGTATGTCCCAAGGGCATTATTTTGAAGTGAAAATAAGTAACCTGAGACAAAAATCACACTCAGTTCACCCTATAAGTTTTTTTTATATTGAACACTGTTATACCAAATTATCGATCTATCTAAATCTCTTCATATCTATCTATTTTAATCTATTCATGTCTATCAGTTTCAATCTATTCATATTTATCAATCTACATAGCAATCAGTCTGTTTGTATCTATCTATTAGCCTAGCCCAAACAATCTCATTTTGAAAACTAGAAACTGAAGATGCAGTTGAAAGCCATTCTTCATTGGAAACTTTTATTCACACCTATCTATGCACACTTCATTTTACATTGGCATCCAGTCTATTTTGTTTTTCAATATGCTAAAGAAGTACTGGGTGGAATCTAAAGGTTTATTTGCTGAATAATGCTGATATCTATCTGCAGAGTTATTTTTTTTTAGCTTGTTTTGATTTTTTTTTTTAAAGATTGTCAACCCTTTGTGTGTTATTTAAAAGCCAAAACATATTTTAAGATTGTAAGAATATTTGGGTTTTTTTTTCTATGAGTAAATATTGCATTAACAATTGTTTTGGGAGATAACAATGTCTTTTTTAGATACAAGTCCTCACTATCCATTGCACCATCTGCACATCCACCACATTTAGGATGTAAACAAATGACTAGCATTTGACTGAAATGTACTGAATTAAAAAGTCTCAAATTAATGGTCATGTTGTGAGTTTGAAGCTTTAAAAAACTTATGAAGCTGATCTGA
>OZ038475.1:149237258-149267258 GCA_964036315.1 Acanthosepion esculentum
ACTCCATTTTCAGCCTGATCTGTCTCTTACGAAGGTAGAGGATAGTAGGAGGAGGAATCAGGTACTTACTGGAGCAGTACAAAGAACCAACCATTTTTCCAGCATTTTTATGGATTGTATTTATGAGTTGTATTTGAGGTTTGGGTTGAGTTTTAAGTCCCAATAGGCACTCAAAACACAGGACCTCTCTAAGAGAACAAATGTTCATCACAGTAGGCTAAAATTCACGGTCCACTCAGTGATGCTAGTTTAGTTTTCAAGACAGTGAATGTGACCAGCCAGTTTTTACCCCACTGAGCTGTTAGAGCTAGGTCAAAAGAGAGTTCTGATGCCAGGCTCAAATGTTATTGAAACTTCATCCATTTTCCTTATTTGGCTCAGTTAAAAATAAGTTTCTTTTTGTGCATTTATTAAAAATTTAGGAAATTCTAATATTTAGTCTAAAGGTACAGTTTATATGCTATCAGTTATATTGCATGTTATATTATACTAGCTGCCATACCCAGGCGGTCAATCAGAAAAAGCGTTCAATTAGAATGGAGCAAAAACAGCATCATGTTCAGATGTAAGAGTCTATCTTCTTCAATTACTTCAAAGTACTTTCATTAAAAAAACATTTTGAATTTATGCAGTTATTGATATAACCGAAGTGGTCTGTGTTTATTCAATCGAAGTTAGCCGAGGACATGAAGGGGTAAAACGGGCAACATGATGACCCACTTCAGAACAAAATTATTTTGAAGTTTTTGAAATTCAATTTGTCAATGTGCTACCAGGGATGTAAAAGAGGATACATTTATAAAGTTAAGTAATTGGTTGAAAGATCAATGAAAAATAAGAAAGAAACCAATAAAAATCACCATTTTTTGCTATTTACATAGGTTTTCACTATCTGGGTGGACTCAATTATCAAGTTAAATCTGTTAAACAATCAACTTATTGTTGGCTACAATTGAGTGAAGTTTGTATTAGATTGCTTGAAAATTGAAGGAGTTTTTAGTTTAAAATTTATGTTCAAATTGATTTTTTCATTTTTCATGGTTTTTCACATTTTTTGTTTTTGCTAAACACAGTGGCATAGGAATAAAAATGAGGTATCATTGAGATACAGACAGACACACAGACATTCTCTGTTTTTATAGATTGAACCTGACTGAAATTCAAACTTAGCTCTCCGATTAACAATTCCAACTTGTTAACCTTTACATCACCCACACATCTAAGCTTACAGCATGTGATATTCCAAGCTAGGTAGTGACCAGGGTCACTGGTGCATAACTTTGGTAATCATATATGAATTGGTGTTTCAACATGATCTGGCCATAAGCGCATGGCCATGTAATTAGGCAAACTATAATAGACCATATCCACACTTAGCAGTTGCAAGTACTTTAAAAATCCAATGTGTAATAGCAACTTTATACTATTACTGACAAGATAATTTTTTAATCACTTCCCCCAAGCAAGACAATAAAGCTAATGGCCAGTTAGTTGAAATCTATAAAAATTTTCTATTAAAACAATTTTTACAGAAAAGCACCTTTCTCAAGTCCCCTGTTATCGCTCTTTCCAGTATTGATGGAGGCTTCCTTCCCAACCTTTTGTTCATAGTAGTGTGGAATGTCAACATTTTGATTATGTCATTATTTTTTTTTTGAGTTACATGTGCTATACATTTTCAGTGTTGCTACTATTGAAAGTCAAGTGATGTGGTTTCTGTTATTTAGTACTTTGTTTTTGATTCTGTAGCACTCGTCCAGGAGGTTCAAAGAAGGATGGACTTCTTGAGGATTCACTTGAAACCATTTTTAGTCGTTGATCTGAGAAAACAGTTGTATGCAGCTAACATTTTAGATTTCCATGTGTCAAGTCAAAATGTCAAGATGCACTTATTTAAAAAGATGACTTGAGTTCTGTGGTTAATGTTTTAGTTTTATTAGCAACTTGCCATGTTGGACAAAAGTATTCCTAGCACGGCCTAGTCTACATTCACTTCCCTTATCTCTTATGCTAAATTTGTTAGAACTGATCCGTGTGTGTGTGTGTGTGTGTGTGTGTGTGTGTGTGTGTGTGTGTGTGTGTGTGTGTGAGAGAGAGAGAGAGAGAAAGAGAGAGAGAGAGAGAAACCCTTAAAACTTTTTCAGTCTTATGTATTCTGGAGATAGAAGAAACTTGATAACTAAATTACTTGATTTTCTTAATCGTATTAATATTGTTTTCATTTCCCCTATTATCAAAATAAAGATTCAGAATCACCAACTCTATCATTGAGAAATCCATAAAGAATGTTTTTTACATAATTTCATGAAGTTTGATTTTTCCTTATGCTGACTGACAGGAACTTGAAAAAAAGCCCTCTAAAAATGGTTACTTTCAGACGAACTGGTTCCAATGGATGAAGTTCCAGATGAAAATCAAGAGATTTCAAAAGAGGCACCACCAAATATATCAAAATTAAGGAAACTCATAAGAATGAGGTAACTTTTGCACAAAACACAAATCGTAAAATCCCTTATAACAAAATTTCATTTCATTTCTTTAATATATTTATGTAGTTTTAATTTATCTATTTGTTAACAAATTTGCTGTCAGGTATGCATTCACACAGACATATATATAAGGCGTATTTAGGCAGCAAAATTTAATCCAATTTTATTAAATTCCACTCACAAGATCTGTCTATTCAACCTTTTTATACCTTTTCAATTTCTAAGTGCAGTGTTGTACATTGAGATTGTCCATAGTAATTTCTAAATAGATTTTTTTTATTCAATGTTATTTGTTTATTTCTATAATCGTTATTTTTAGTGGGTATATCTTATTGTGTTGTTGTCCTTGTTTTTTTTTATTTTTTTAAACAGTGAAATTAATAACAACCAGCTTAGATTGAGACTATGTATGTCAATGTATTGTTTTCATATGTATTTCTATTTCTATTTTCCTGTCGTGTATATTGACTTGGAGGGATTATTGTCAATCATGACCTGAATCTCACCTGTAAATTCAGGTGTTCTTTTCTTATCGAAATGATCAGAGTGAGTTTTCCAAGTTGCTGTACCTTTGTAATCACCATTAGACTCATTCAACTCTTTTCAAATCCTCTGCACTGTCCTCAGATTTATGCCCAAACACTGTGAAATGTTTGCATTGGAGCTTCTGATATGAATGCCAAGCAGTACAGCATGCCGTTTCCAAATTTCTAGCAAAGTGAATTGCATCATGGTGCACTTTTTCTCACAGACAGTGTCCAACTGACCCTACTATACTGTGCAGACAACAAAACAAATAACACACATGTGCGAAATTAAAAATATAAAATGTCGACAATTGTGCATTGCATCCTGTGTGTGTGGGTGTGTGTGTGGTTTCTTTCATTACATTTGATGACTATCCAATTTCAGTAATCAATCAGAATTAGACAAATGAACCTATCTTATCATACTGATGACACCTAGTTCTTGACAATGACTGCAATTATTGAAAGTACTTGATAAATCTGAAAAAAAGTAATTTTTTGGATAATTTATTTGTAATTTTCATCTTGATATATAAACTCTCATTAAAAAATTGGAAAGACACACATATATATATATATATATATATATATATATATATATATATATATATATGTATATATATATATATATGAAGAAATATAGTCTTAAAGTGAGCTATATTTATGGGATAAAGTGCTCAATATCAGAGATAGAGCGTGTGTAAATATAAAACTGAACATAGAAGTCAACACTTAGAGTCGACAGTCTGTTTCATGCTATATGCAATCGTCAAGCCACTCGTGGCCTGACAATTGCATATAGCATGAAACAGACTGTTGCTTCTAAGTGTTGACTTCTATGTTCACTTTTATATTTATATATATATATATATATTTGCAAAAGAATGTTTCTACATTGAAATAAAAATCATTAACTGTCTATATCTCTGAGATGAGGTATTATGATTACTTACATTATTTACAAATAATGTAAGTAAATATCATTAAATTTAATAGAATAAAATGTCTATTCTTGTTAACAATAATAGTTTCAAGAAAGATTTGTTGCATATATATATATATATATATATATATATATATATATATATATGCAACAGTTGCTGCCTGTTCTTAGCCAGGGTCCCTACTCTAAACCTTAGCAAATAACCAAGCATAAGAATTCTTTTGGAATCCCTTCCTGGTCAAGAGGGAAACTTTTCAGTGCCCACCCCCAACATATATTCCTACCCATGATGTAACAAAGATCATTTATTAAATTTATGATCCAAAGTCACTCACTATTACACAGTAAATTTTTGCACTAAAATTTTGGCAATATCTATATTATGAACATGATTTATACAACCAAAGTTTCCATTTCATCTGCCAACTGACTTTATAACCCCCTCCACACACCTGCAACACCTTCTCTTTCATCATTTTTGTATTAATAAAGTAAGTATTTCTTGTAGTCATAAAAATGTCTGATGTTTATGCACCAAATTTTGTACTTTTTCAGCTATGTTATACAAGATCAGGAATGGAGGGATTATAAATGGTCAGGATTGCTGTCAGAATAGCGCTGCTATATGTATAATTTAAATACACAGTAAATTATTTTACACTTAACTACCATTTCATAGACGCATGCCCTGAGAGGAAGACAATCACTTGAATAAAACATTTGAGTAAATAGAACGGATAAACACATGTACGGTACTGATAATTATGGTGGTGACAAATGAATTGAAAGAAAACCTAAGAGTAACACCTAATAATTTAAATAAGATACTGTTGCCTGTTATTGTACTAGATCTGCCTTCAATAAGCACTTATATTCAACCTAATTACAATTATCAGTTGATAAAGTAGTAACAAGAGTTCAATTATGATGATCTAATTGTTCAATGAGCCCTGACATACTTGTCAATATATTGACTATTTTAGTTGAAAGTCAGGAACAAAAGCAAACATTACTATCCTTATTTATGTGGTCATGCCTCATTTTGCACAACTGCACCACATAGATGTTGATATATATCTAAACAAAATCAACCAAACCAATCAACTGCTCCAGTCTAGATTTCACATAACGATTAATTCCAGTATTGCAGGATTGTCTGCAGTACTTACCATTTTGGATAACCTCCAAATTTTTGGCTGCATTTCAATTGATCTTATATTTGAGTTTATCTCTGTATCCCAGAAGGGGTCTTCCAACATTATACTCATCATCTCAAAACTAACTGCACATTAGGAATTTTGGAAATCTATGATCAGGGATTCTTATAAAATGGCTCACATATCTTAATTTTGACTTCATCAACAGGGTTTCTATGCTTTGCATCTGACACTTAGCAAACAATTCCTTATTAGAAATTATATCTTTCTATATGTACCTATATATACTACACAAGCATCTTCTATGAAACAAATCAAATTTGTTGATGTGCATTTTATATGGAGTCCATGATCTGATACATACATTAAAGTTAACAGGACTACAACATGACAAACAGAAAATTTTGTTATCAAGCTCAGGTGTCTTCCATTCCAAATGCTTGAACAAAGTTTTCCTGAAACATCTCTAGGCATAGCCTATTCTGCTTGTGATTTTGTCAGTGAGTGAATCAAATGAATTTAGTTTTATTTGAATTTATTTTACATCCTAAGTATAGAAAAGACTTTACATAAAAATCCTTCCCTCTCTCTCATTTACATACACATCTTTCCCTCTCTCTCCCCTCCTTATATGTGAACAATGAAAATAAATTAAACTCAAATGTTAAAATAAATTGATACAATGATTGATTTTGTAAAAACAATCAATAAAGAAAGGATGTCCTTTCTTGTGAATGTTTTGCTCATGTTTGTATTAAAACTCTTTTCCTTTTATTACCAAATATACATTTTTGAAGAGCCAATTTGCAATGTAGATATTTTCTTTTATTCTTTGTTTATTTCTTGCTTGCATTTTTTAAAAGTAATTCTGTGGCAATCATGTTAGAAAATCTCTTCAACTTACCTTATTTTTTATTCTCCTTAATCAAAACCATTAAAGCCATCTGCATTGCAAATGGACCAATTTAATAAAAATAAATAGGTTAATAAGACAATCAAGAGAAATACAATTATTTTGAATTCTGAGATAAAAAATACTTCATCTCGTAATTTAAAATAATATTTTAGACTATTACACAGGAGTAAAAACAAACAATATAGCATGAGGTTTATGGCAATCAAGTGATAAAATGAAAGTAGATATGTGTCCAATTTAGGGATATACATCTACTTTCAATTTCATTAAGCTTTTCCACATCTAAGTTGGTTTATGTCTGAAGCAGCAAAAAGCTATAAAATCTACAGTGAATCTTGAAAGAAGGCAATATGATAGTAAGATATTTAAATTATAAAGATAAACATGCATGAATTTTACAAATACACATACATACATACACACACACACACACACACACACACATATATATATATATATATATATATATATATTAATCATTTCATCCCAAGCACAGCATTAAAGCCACTAAGGTCCTAATCTGGAATCTAGTCTACAATCGCTTTTCCACAGATGTGCTGTGGCTTCCCTCTGTCTCTTCCACAAGTATTTTCATGGCAACTGTTCCAACGAGCTACTTTTACTGGTTCCCAGACTGCATGAATTTGAGCGAGCTACCGGGCTGGCATCTCAGTCCCACCCTTTCACTGTCAAAATGGTTAAATTTAACTGTCTCTTCTTCTCAAACAGCTTCTTCTCTCGCACTTCCCATCTGTAGAACTCCCTTCCTCTTACTTGCTTCCCCGATGACTATAATCTTCAAATATTCAAGTGTAATGTCAATTGACATCTGACTCCCTGAGCTTGTTCCCTGTACTTCTCTGGATCCTTTCCTCAAACACGCCTCTTTACTCTTGTTCTCAATCCTCTGTAACCCCTTGCATGTTAGTGGCACTGCCGCCTTGCTTGGGGTGAATTGCTTTAAAAAAAGAAAGACACAAAGGATTACTGAGTGTTAGAGAATATGAGAAAAAAACACTATTAAGGAGAGAGAACAATAAAAGAACAAAAATTAAGAAGACAGAAAATAACAATTGACTT
The DNA here is from genome assembly GCA_964036315.1 of Acanthosepion esculentum. Classification (NCBI taxonomy): domain Eukaryota; kingdom Metazoa; phylum Mollusca; class Cephalopoda; order Sepiida; family Sepiidae; genus Acanthosepion; species Acanthosepion esculentum. Next base: position 149,244,371 of record OZ038475.1, read on the forward strand.
TGCATTTAAATTTTTGAAGATCAAACTTGGAAAGCAAGAAGCTGGAAGAGAGTTCCACAAGTGAGAAGTGCAAGGAAAGAAGCATAGAATTTATGCTTCCATCTAGCAATTTCAATTGTAAATTGATGAGACCTTGCTGCCAATCAAGTACTGCACTTAAATTCATAGTCTAAGTATCATAGAGGAAAGTTCATCAGAGCAATTATCATGAAAGTATTTATAGAAAAGGCACGTGGAAGCTACATTATGCTGGTGGGAAAGGGACTGAAGCTGAGATGCAAGGTTAGGACCAATAATATTGCAGATTCTTCTTTAGATTTTATCAACAATCTCTAAATATATAGTATCAGATCAGATGTGGCAGCAATATTCATAGTAAGAACGAATGGTAGATTTATAAATATGTAAGATAAATTCTGAGTAGAAAAACTGTCTAGCACAACACAGTGAATCAACTTTTCTCACAGCAAAGTTAACAACTGATTCAATATAATATTTCCACTTCATGCCAGCAGAAAACATTATCTCCTGAAGGTGCATTGAGTTACTCATATATATATATATATATATATATATATATATATATATATATATATATATATATATATATATTGAGAGAGAGAGAAAGAGAGACAGACAGACAGAGAGAGAGGGGGGACAGGCACTGTCAATATCTTTACAAACTCTATCTCTAACATTGACCTCTATAGCAGATTTTATATATTTCGGATACAAAACTGAAACTAGCAGATATAGATTCATAGAAGTTGCAATGAGAAATGTGATTTCCTTAAATTGGTAATTACAACCTTGACCTATCAGACTGGTCTTTGTAGCTAAACTGGTGGTAGAATGTCTTGGCCAAAAAAAAGTGGTTTCCCTCATGGAAAAAATGCTTTGATTCCTGTCAGAGGTACTATTATTCTTCTCAATCTTGGCCAGTTGTTATTAATAAGAAAAAAAAAGTGATAGCAACTCAAATATGTGTACCTACTAAAATAAACATTAACAAAACCATTAACATTAGCATCTGCAGAGTGCGATGGATAAATTGTCGTCTAAATGATGCACACACACACACACAAAAAAAAAAATGAAGATAACATTGACATCTCATTTTAACAGATATATATATATATATATACCAAAATTACACAAAAATATGTTTAAATACTAAAGAGTAAATTTACTCAATAAAATTACCATTGGCTTCAACCATAGTCTGCAGATGACTTTGGAATCTCTTTCAACTCTCTACACATACAATAACATCATTCAATAACCCTCTACCTGAGTGGCTCTTTGGCCTTGTTTTGGGTGAATATTGAGTAAAAAAAATGCAATATTTGTTTATTTGATGAATGTAAAAAATAATAGTCTTTGAATGACTTAGATGAAGCATTGTGAATTATTATTAATTTTTAACCAGCATTCCTTTTCTCTTAATTTCTGCTACTTTTATCACAACCCCCGAAATGAAAGTTTGTTGGGGGTGCCATGGTATACAGTCACAGCATAAAGGAAAATACTGAGAGATGATATTAAGTATTTGGATTGTGAGGATATCTGGACTGATGCTAAGCTGGGGGTTAAAAAATAAACGTGCAGACTTTATAGAACATTGAAGATTATTTATGTTTGTTTCTGCTTACCATTCTGTGGCTCAAGTGTCAACCATGTTGTCACAGATTTTGCAGGTAAGTTATAAATATACCTTAACATCTTGGTAGTCATTTAGGAAACCGAAATGATAAGCTTTCCTATACTGAAACATAATTATATTTTTGTCAAAGCAGACACCTTCATGAGGCATAGATTATTTTCTGGCAAATCTAATAGGCATATTATAAGCCCTTGTCATGGGTGAAAGAACCACTAATAATATTATGAGGCTTCTTGCTTTGACTCATTATGCTTGTAGTTATATAAATTAATCAGCCATTCTTTTAATTAGTTTTTTTTTCGAGAGGCACCAATTTCTTCTCTGAAGATTAAATCCAAGAATTTTCTTGATAACAATAGACAATCTTTCATTTAGATGAAATCTTTGATTAAATGGAATGTTATAGATAAGAGAAAAGTATATTTGTAGCATTGTTAAGAGGTTGAAAAATGTATTCATTTTCTGGTTGTATAAAAAAGAAAGAAAGGTAAAAGCAATCAAAGTAAGAGAAAGGTAAAAGCAATCAAAGTAAGAGAAAGGTAAAAGCAATCAAAGTAAAAGAAACGTAAAAACAATCAAAGTAAATCAAAGTAAAAGAAAGGTAAAAGCAATCAAGGTAAGAGAAAGGTAAAAGCAATCAAAGAGAATGATAAAAAAAGTAAAAGTAAAATTTCTTTTTTCAATCCCTGGGCTGGGCAGTGTGTATTTGAACTCAAGCAATAACTAAACATAGCATTCTCTACACCCCGTAGATTAAAAAAAGGCTTTAGTTTGGAATTCTCTGTAGATTACCTGGATTGATATACATATGAAGAATGGGCAAAATGTGATAACAACAACAAAGATGATGACACTAGTCTGAATGTAAATAATAATTCTCCATTTATGTTTACTCACATTCCTTCCCAGTTTATTTCTAGAAAATATTTTCAAGGCATGTGAGAAATAATTTGGTCATAATTACCTCCCTTTCTTTAACTTCTTTTCCAATATTTTTGTGTAGTCAATTTAAGGCAGTTCTGTTATTGTGTGTGTATGTGTGTATACACATATATATATATATATATATATATATATATATATATATATATATATATTCAATAAATCTTTTTCGTGCGTGTGTGTGTGTTTTTGTGTGTAAGTATGACAATAAATGGTCAAAATTTTGACCTTGTTGTTCGGGATTTTTATTCTGAAATGAATGTTTGTTCTGAAATCTAAAATATGCTGAATTTGTTATTGTTGTTGGTTATCTCATTATTTTCGAAAGCTTGGGTCAATTTTCATAAAATAACGATGTCTTTTCCAAAAATAATAATTGGCTTATACATATGTAGACAGATTGATTTCAAAAATTAGTTCCAGTTGTTGGAATAAAAAAAAAAAGAAACATTTAGGCATTTTAAATTTTGCTCAGCTAGAAAAGGAAAATCTTTTACTATATCTAATTATTTCTCTGTTTTATACATTATATATATATATATGTGTGTGTGTGTGTGTAAAAATTTCAGATAGAGTAAAACCTGTAAAAGGACAATATGAATAAAGACAAAAGGAAAACTTATCTCTGAGAGACTTTATCAAGGTAAATGTAAGAATTTTCTTTCGTGACATGTATTTCTATACAACAGTAAAATGCTTTTGGTTTTTCAAAATGTTTTGGTATAAAGGTGCTCATGATTATTCATCTGGTTAGTAGAAAAGTCAAGCAAATATCACCTCACATCCACAAAATTGCCTTGGCTAAGTTTTCCTTTTGTCTTTATTCATAATTTTTTTTTTTTTTTTTTTAAGCTTATCACCCCAAGCAAGGCTGGAAGCCACTATCACGCAAGGGGTTAAAGAAGGGTTGGAGGAAGAGCAGATAGGAGTGGTAAAGGAGAGGATGTAGAGAAGGAGAAAGACAGTGGGTCGATCAAGGCAATGTGTGCGTGCGTGCGTGCGTGTGGTTAAATAATTTAGACATATTATGTCTATTTATTTCCCGTAATCAATTTTCTACAGCCACCAAGAAATTAATTCATGGACTTGAAAGGATCAAAAGTAAAATAAATAAACAGAATACATCTAAATTATTTAACCAAACATGCTTGAATGAAAATATGCTGTCTAAATATACATTATATATATATATATATATATATATATATATAAAAGTGGACATGGAAGTCAGCACTTAGAGGCGACAGTCTGTTTCATGCTAGTGCAATCGTCAGAGTCGCCTGACGATTGCACTAGCATGAAACAGACTGTCGCCTCTAAGTGCTGACTTCCATGTCCACTTTTATATTTACACACGCTCTATCTCTGATATTGAGCACTTTATCCCATAAATATAGCACACTTTAAGACTATATTTCTTCATATATATATATATATATATATATATATATATATATATATATATATAATGAGTTAATGGATTTTGATTTTTAACCCAATATATTTTTATTACTTCAAATGCTATTTTAGTTGTTACTCATATCTGAATACAACTTCCTGTTTTTTAAACAGTGGTTATTTCATCTACCAGTCAGTGCATTTGAGAAAAATTCATAAAGAAAATATGCCCTCCAACAGGATACGCCCACCTTTGTAGAAGCCACTGTCTGATCCAGTGTGCTTTAAACCCCTCAGCTACAGAGAACCTCAGACAAGCAAGGTTCTATTTGGCTTAAAGCACAGCTCCTTGTTCAAATGTTTTCCCAATAACCATATCACCTCAGTTCTATATCAGAAATATAAAGAAAGCAATTTCTAAAGAGTTGGTGCATTAATCCAACATTTTTATTACTTCAAATGTTACTTTTAGTGGATACCCGTATTTGAGTAGGATGTCCTATAGGCTCTCAATAGCTGAATGGTCTAAAGCAAGCCAGATTAGGTGGTGGTTCCTCTTATGAAAGAGGACACTGCTCCAAAACCTACCAGAGAACACATTTTCTTTAAGTTTTCTCAAATGCACAGATCAATAGATCAAATAGACACTGTTTAAAAAGCGTGACATTTAACTTAAAAATGTGTATCCATTAAAAATAGCATTTGAAATAATGTATGTATGTATGTATGTATGTATGTATGTATATATATATATATATATATATATATATATATATATATATATATATATATATATATAAACAAAGAATCTGCTTCAACAAAAAAGAAGTAAATGATCGTAAATTCAATTTTACTGTCATACTCTGTGACAAGTGGATACTATCACCACAAAATAAGGACATATAAGTTGAACATTTAATTTTATTTGCTTATATATGTGTGTGTGTATGTATATATATATATATATATATATTCAGACATTCGAACAGTTTGTACATAATTTATCATCTGAAAAGAAAAAATGATTAGATTGCATGAAAAATTGTATAAAAAACAATATCAAAGCAGCTTGTCTTTCGTATTCAGTGAAATGTGCATGAAAGAAGGATTGCTGCCTAAATACACAATATATATATATATATATATATATATATAATGTGTGTGCGTAAAGATTTCAGTTAGAGTATATCTATAAAAGGACAATATGAATAAAGACAAAAATAAAGCTCATCTTAGCCGACACATTTTATCCTCTCAGGTACTTTTTCAAGGCAAATGTTTTGATGGAACATGTTAGCTAAGATAAGCTTTCTTGATATATACATACATATATATATATATATATATATATATATATATATATATATATATATATATATATATATATATATATATGAAAAATTTCTCAGAGTTAACCTGTATAAAAAGAAATAGGGAAAATCCTGGGCATAGGTTAATATTTGGATAATATTCAATGGTGTCACTCTCGAGGATTTTCCTTCTGAATGAGGTATTTTCTTTTTTTTATGAGTGTAGCATTTTTAAAATCAAAATTGTGGTTGAATTTATTTCTATGTATGACTAGTGTATTAGTTAAGTTTATCCAAATATTAATCTACACCCAGGCTTTCTCCCTATTTCACCTTTCCTAACAGAATTACTACTCTCCCAAACAAACGTACACATTTATATCAAGAAATCAAAAGAAAATGATTGAATCTGTCAACACAACAATAAAAACAATATTTCCACACTTGACATAATTTTTCATTTGACAATATGAATATAATAGCGTTTTCTAAAGTTTTCCATTTGCTAAGGACATTTTGTTATTATTAGTTACTTTGTTTTAATAGATTCATTTTGTTTTTTGCCTTGAAAAAGTCCACATTGAACAAAACACATTGGCTAATATTACAGTTTTCCTATTGTCTTTTACATACATATATATATATATATATATATATATATATATATATATATAAATAGTAAGGTAAAAAAATCTGTTGGTATATAATCCAAGTGGATCCTTGTAATATGAAAATATTAGAATTGCTCTACAAAAAAGAGCTTGATGTATTTTATTTAATTTATACAGAGCAATATAATTAATAATCAATAAAATCCTTTTACCTCATATGGGGAATAGGCTATTCTGCCTGTAAGGCTAGAGGAATCGGGATGTAGCAGGTGACAGTGAGGAATTGAGATTGGAAGCTAAAGAGTCAACTTAAACATTAACTTGCTGAAAACATTTAATACACATTCTTCAGCCTATGTGAATTGTGTTTTGGCTTGACTTTTTATATATGCTGGTCTATGATAATTGTATTATAAATTAACGATTAAAATAATTTTGGAAAGTTCCAAAAGGGTATAAAATGGAAAAAAGTCAATATATTTATAATTAAAATCTATTTTAATTGAGTTCCAATTTGTTCCTCCTTATTTGTTATTTATTAATGCATCTTTGATTGTTTCTTGCTTCACCTTTTGAAAAAGTGTTGGCCAAAAGGGTCCTAAAGGTTAAATAAGGACGTCCATTTTATATATATATATACATATATATATATATATATACAAATGAAAATATAAATACAAGTCGGTGTAATAATAATAATAGTAATAATAATCAACAATGAATAATAAAGTAATCAATCATAAATAATGAGTAAAAAAAGTTAACAACCAACTTGATATATATGCTCTATACTTGATATTGAGCAATTTTAACCCATAAATATAAGATAGCTAAAAACTATATTTTTCTCATATATATATATATATATATATATATATATATATATATTAGGATATTAAAAAAAATATGTAAGGATCGCTACGCAATTGCAGTTGTGTTTCAACACATAACAGTGCATCTCCTCAGGTGATTGTAGATTACAGGTGAGTGAACGATTAATTTGGTTTCAATGCAAAATACATCCTCATTTTATGAAAAAAAAATTTATCATTTATTATTTTTATCCTTTTTTTTTATGTAATATCCTAAAATAAATAATATTGCTCTACTATGTATTGAGCCCTCTTTTAAATTAAATGTTATGAATGTTGAAATTGTACTCTATTCATTTTCATCATACCTGGATATATATATATATATATATATATATATATATATATATATATATATATATATATATATATATGTATATGGGTGTGCTGAAAAGATCCTGGCCTAAATGATAAGGGATTTTTAAAAAATCTGATGTTTAGTTATTTGGTCAGGTTTTGGGAAGTGGGAAAGTCTGAGAATTTTTCAGCACCCCTTTGTACAAACCATAAATTTACTATATCTGCAAACTTGTTTTTCTTGATTTTTTCTGTTTTTTTTTATTTATTTATTTTAACTTTTTAAATTGTTTATTAGTTCAGAATGAAATAGTTTTACTTATATTTAACACATTTAATATACTTTTATTCAAAATTATTTTTAGATCTCTAATTCCTAGAGGTCTACTTTGTTGGTTCATTAATATTCTGCAAACAACATTTATTCTGGGCATCAGTCATTGGTACGACAGTTTAGTAGAAGTTGCTATAACAACAGTTTTTGCAGAATACAAAGCCATTATTACAGTTTTATTATTAAAAATAACTTTCTATATATCTTTACATGGGATATTCTTTACTTTTCTCTGTCTTTATCTTTTCATATATGAAGGGGTGCTGAAAAGTTATTTTGGCCAGACTAAGAAGCTCTTCCCAAAGAAATTCTTTGGTTTGATCATATTTCAAAAAGTAGGTCTGACCAAGTACTTCCCTGCACCCCTGAATATGTTTCAAATTAAACATTACACATGTGTCTGTACTCATGAATATACTGTAAATTATTCAAGAATATTCATGAATGGGTTTATGGATGCTGGCTTTTCCTACAAGCTGCCTGAGTTCATCTTAATTAAGGCTTATATCTGATATACAGAGTGACCAAGTTTTTAAAGTAGTCTGTCAGATACAGTTCAAAGAAAGCTATATAATATGTGGGAATATACATACATGGTGGTTGCGAACTCGCGTCCGAGTACAGCCATTACTACATATCTTTTTGGAGAATATCTACTGATATGCGGAACTAAAGTGGATCCAGAAAGGGACCTACATGCTATGGTACAAACAGGGCACTTAAGAGGACCAACAGCAGCTGGTAGATTATCATGGAATTTAAAATGTTGCATGAAACAACTTCAGGACCTGCATGTCTTACTGCAAATATCACATTTCAGTTGCTGAACGTCTTCAGCTTTATAGTCAATTACCACCCTCCATCGGTGCGCTCTCAAGTGACTCTTTAGATCAGCCATCAACAAACACGCTCTACCACAATCTGTACACATCAGATCGAGCTGCCTGCAGGTGTCTTCAGGAAGTTCAATGGGGATGCCTTTACGCACATCTCTTTTAAGCCTTGCGTGCCTCCTCTTCACCTCCTCAAAGTGACACCTTTCACTCAGAGCAGCCTCGTTCCAATTATAAAAAGTCAGACGTACACTCTTCCCAGTGCTCATAAGGAAAGTTGCATTTCTTGAGCAGATTCATGATGCAATCCTTAAAGTGCATCTGAGGTTTGATGGCATTTCTCTTCCCTGTTCACAGCTCACCATAAAAAACAATTGCTTTGGAATGGCTGTCATATATATACATATATACATATATATATATATATATAGAGGGGGGGGTACCAGATATTTTGACAACATAATGTAGTGTTATACAGCTTGCACTAAATTATAATATTCCCATTTCCCTTTCAGAAATATCAAGGGCATTAACATGGCAATTTCCAATCTATTCTTTTTTTTTTATTTAATACACTTTAACTAATACAAGGCCCAAGAATCACTCAAGGTAGATAGTTACTGAATGTTAGAGTAGGAAGTAGGAAGTGAATAAATACAAGGATATGGTAGATAAATAATGATTGAACCTGAAATTGAAGAGGTTAGGATTATCATGTTTAGGGAAGCAGGCATTTGTTCTATAAAGTAGCAGTTCTTGTCAAGAATCTCTTGGCGTGGAATGCTTTTCTTATCAGAGGAATATGTAGGAAATGAGGGTGATTCAACCGTGTGTACATAGTAAGACTGGTCTTAGCTGTAAGGGAAATTAAAAGGCATCTAAAACTTATGGTACAAACTGCGAAGCCAAACAAATCTTCTTGAAAGTGGCTAGGTCCATTGTATTCAAGGTTAGGAATGAACCGGGGACTTTTAGTTGGGATATGTCATCCCTAACCAAGAGAAAGAAACATATTAAAGATAGTCAAGTCTGTCCATCAGGTCTAGTATATTATTAACCACAAAATTATGAAATTAATAAGAGCTGTCACTGAGTTGCTTTAGATGAGTCCACAATCAAACCTGTAGTGCTCAAGATCATCAGTCATTCATGATGATAAGATGTAGTTCATGTTCAACAAGAGCTGGGTGATTTATGTGATCCTATTGTTAAACCATTTCAAGCACTTTGAAGAACCAGTCTTGTTCTAATTTAGCGACACAACTGACTCAGCCCACTACATTGACAGTTATTGCCAACATTATTTCAAGTTACATAGTTAATCACATAGTGACTATGTTATACAAAGTGGTGATCTTGGATAGGTCATACATGTTTCATTAGGATCATGTTCCCTCTCATATGGTCAAGAGGTAGCTGGCTGAGAATTGTCAATTTCATATCACTCTTAACAAGTAGCTTCCTAGTTATCTAGATTATTATGTCTGAGAAATTGTCACAAGAGAGACTAAATAGAATTCCTACAATTGGGAGGGCTAACATGACTGAGAACAACCTGATGTGGACATATGGCCACTTTCAAAGACATCATCAAAACTAATGGTGATTTTATTCAATAACCATTTTGTTTTTCTTAGTTGAAAATATGTACAAGTCCTTTTTGAAGACATACGAGGCTAAGTCAGAAATTATCTGCACTCTCACCATAACATATCTTTAGGTTTGTCACTGCCCATGCATGCTTATAGTTGTCATGTGATCAAAGTTTGAGTTTGATCATGCCTGTTTTCTTGCTGCTACAGTGTAAACATGGATGCTCCATGTAATTAAGTTACAAATCTAAAATGAATTGGAAATTATTTACATTATTCGGATTATTATCTTTGTTGCCATATTTATTACAACATTTCGGCTGTTGTATACTCCAGCCTTCTTCAGGTGGTTGGAATGTCAAACTGAACCCTTTATTTTGCTCACTGGAGTAGACTGTTCTAGTTCCACATGCCATGTTTAATGGATGTCAGTTATCAGTTATCTCCTGTTAATTCCCCTGTACTGCCTTAACCGGGTATTAAACTCACACTCTTTGGGTCCTGTCACTGGATCTAACCAACGCCTTTATTCACTGTGCCATGTGTCCTTGAGGACAATAGTCCAAATAATGTAAATAGTGTACATAATACCTCATATCAAAAATATCGACAGATACTGAATTGGAAATCTTTTACTTTTTCTATTTAATAATTAACATTTACAATTTTTGTCAAAGCAAACATTGCCAACCTTGCCAACTTAAACTAAAACATCTAGAGACAGAAATAGACAATTTGGTACAAATAAGTTCTTTTTTTTTATTCTTATGGAGAGAGAGAGGATGGTTATTTTGGGTTTCACCAAACTTTAAACACAATCTTGAGCAACTTTCTTAGTCACATTGATTTAAGTGAATTACAAATTATATAACTTAAAATTAAGATTCTAGATTTGACCCAAAATTTAATCAAAAGAGAAATTACTACTCAAAGAACATATTAATGTAAAGTTTATTCTATATATTTTGTGGTAGACAGCCATATTACATTGAAACATCAGTTTTCATATGATCACCAAAGTTAAGCAATGTCAAGCCTGGTCAGTACCTAGATAGGTGATCACTTATGATACCAGGTGCCATAAGTTTGTATACACAGGTGGTATAATGGATAATGACTCAAAACAAGAAATCAGAGAGATGAGTTCCAATTCCAGTTGGGTTCGTTATATTCACTTATGCACAAATACCCTTGGGAAAGGTTAAAACTACCTCTTCAACCAGCTATAGGTTAAATAGTAGGTCTTGTATTAGTAAATCATTATTATATCCAAAAAAAATCTTACAATTAAAAATATTTTCTGCCTTTAAATGATCTGCAAAAGGTTGATAAACTGTAAAAACCAATCAATCTATATATTTTGAGTACGTAATAAGTAAGACATTTTAATAAAAACTAGACATGTATTAGCAGTAAATGTTTTAGACAATTTAATAAAATAAATAAAAAATCAAATTAAATCAGTTTTAAAGAATAATACATATTGCAATTAAAAAAAATATCTACTACTTTGTCCTAGTTTATTTATTACTTAAAATAGTCAAAATTATTTGTAGTAGTGAGGAACATAAATCTAAATAAATAAACAGCAAATTCTGGCAGTCTGTCCGTCTGTGTGTCTGAAACCCCCTCTAACTTGGGCCACACTTGCTCTACATAGACATATTATACCTTTTTGGAATCAAGATGATCCTGGAATTGAAAATCTACCCTTCATCTGGTGCTTGAACATCCAGTATTGGGATTTGTGTCCGGATAAGGAGGGAACAGTTAAAAATCCAAATTTTAAAATAACTTTAAAAATTAGTGATTTTAAAAGTTTTAATTCATATTGAGTTTAAAGTAACACAAGAACTTTGTGAATTTTAACATTTTTGTTTTAAATTCAGGTTAAAATATCTCCAAAACATTGTGAATTAAGGAAATCAATTTTATTTCTTCAAAATGTCAAGGAATCAAAGATAAAGTTAGAAGTTTCATGACATAAGGTTTTGAAGTTCTGCAGAGTTTGTGATTTGAAGAATTCAACTCAATAGAAATTCCACAGAGTTTGTGATTTCAAGAACTCAATTTTTGGCCTGAATTGGCATTTTGGCCCAAATGGATGTTTTAGCAGAAACTGAACTTATAGCTCAAATCTGAGTTTGAGGTTTTGAAGTTCCACAGAGGGAATTGAGCAGCTCAAAATTATTTCTTCAAAATTACTATTGCTGTTTTCTTTAAGCAGGAGCAGAGATCCTTTTAGTTTTGGGCCAGAGGCCCAATATACCTCTGAAGGAGCTCACTAAAAAGTCCACTCAGAGTGCAGCTTTTAAGATAGTTTAAAATAAAGGAATGGTTAATATTTGCTCATAAATCTTCATGATCTCTCAAAGGTGATCAATCATCACTGAACATTTATCTTTCATTTCATCCTTAGGACATTCTAACAATTTTCTATAATATTCAAATCTGCAAACTGACTTGGCCAATTTTTGAAATGTATGCTTTTTCTTTTAAATAATTTCCGGTTGACGTCAAAGTAAGACAGCTTCACCATCCTATTGAAAAATGTATTAATTTTCACATATTGAGGATATGACTTCATCAAGTATACACTGATATCATTTGAATTTACATTTTCATTGCATAAAACGACAACCTTTTTTCTATCTTCTTCCATTGCTCCTTGATTTTAATTACCACTAACCTTTTTACAGTTGTCAAAGTATATTTAGTTCACTAAATTATGTATGGGTGAAGACATCTCACATATTGTCTCATACTTGGAAAAGCTTTATTTGATATTTGTCTGAGAAAATAACTTTATTCCTGTTTGAAATGAACCATTTAAATATTTTGGAAGCATATCACATATTTCAGTGTTTCATTTGTTTTGATATCAAAATCTAGCTGAAATTCGACCAAATCAAGTATTTTCTCATAGTGAATGTTTCATAGTATCTATATTCATAATATTTGTCAAACTCAAGTCATTTCAAATTGATTGGCCATTTTTCTTGTGTGTTTATACAATTCAATAAGGATTCTTCTTTCATCTCTTTGGAATGATTTGCCCTTACAACCAAATTTTAGTCTCTTTAATAATATCTTTATAAAATACTTTCATGGTAATTGTTCAGATGAGCTCTTTGCTATGGACCTAGACTTTTTAATTTAAGTGTAGTACTAGACAGGCATTGAGATCTCATCAATTTACAGTTGAGCTAGCTAGATGTAACCATAAATTCTATGCTAACAATTTCTTTTCTCACACTTCTCACTTGTGGAACTCCTTTCTGGCTTCATGCTTTCCAGCCAACCTTAATCTGCAAAAATTTAAATACAATGTCAGTCACTATCTACTGTCCTTCTGATTACTCTTTCCTCTTCCCACTCATTATTAATGTTAATATATATTTACCCTAAATTGTGTATGGGGTGAAGGCTTCTCACGTATCGCCCCATACTTAGAAAAGCCCTATTTGATATCTGTCTGAAAAAATAAATGTTTAATATAATTTAAAATAATGTTTCTGTTTCTAATTCTTTAACACCCTGTAGTACATTGTGTCTTAGTGGCCTTACTACCTTACATCAAGTGATATTGATTAAAAAAAATTAAAAAATCTGGCAGAAGGAGAAATCTGCAGACTGTCCTACTCTGATCTTTGCAAACAAAGAATAAGTCAGCACAAAATAAGCATATTTCTTGCTGCTGCCATCATCATCTATGTCTATTAAATTTCTCTCTTTTTTTTCCAAAATTAAATTAACTAGCATGACATTTTGGCAATTATTTAAGCTGAATTGCTAGATATACTGACAACACTATACTGTCACATTTGTGACATACAGTTATTTTGTAATATGAGATACTAGATACCTACTCAATACGTGATCCCAGGGTTTATCATCATTGTTATCAGTCTCATGAATGGGTGTGGTCATAGGGTCACTGTACAGCTGAGCACCTGACCAGCTTTCTCCATATGTCTCAGTTGTATTTCCATATCTAAGTCTCTTGGAATGATCTTGCAGTGACATTGTCATTCCATTTTTATCTGAGCAGATATGAACCTTCAAGAAGATCTGAACAAGGGTAATTGAACTTTGCTGGGCTGTGAAGCTCTCTATGACCAAACAGTGTAAAACACACTTGATCAGATAGTGGTTCCCCCTACAAAGGGAGATGCATATTTAAACCCTGCTGAAAGGCACATTTTTTTTTTATTAAGACTTGTGAATGCACACTGTTTGATAAAAAGGAAGTCTACCCAAATATGTGCATCCAATAAATATAACATTTAAAGTCAATATTGGGTATGTAAAAAGTATAGGAGTTATTGTTGTGGTCTATCAGCAGTTCCTCAGGCCCCGGTGCTGCATTATAGACTGAATGAATGATGGAAAATTTTCTTAGGTTTCTTTTTTTCATTTCAGGTGTGTGTGTGGGGGGACATTAGTAGTACAGCGTTTCTTGGAGGAAGTGAGAAAGAGATGGAGACAGAAAGAATGAATCTTAACATGTTGGTGAGCAGCTAACCATCACCACATGGTGGTTTGTCTCAATCTGCTGAAGCTAGGTATGTCAAGGAATCTGGGATAGAAAAGTGTCTGCTGCCACCATGCTGTGTTCGTCTTGTCAGGTTTTTGCATATCTGCATGTTGAGAGCGCCTTCCTCAACTGAGAAAAAACTGGTGTTATATAGCTCTCCCAGTCCCATATCTATGCTGACTATTGGCTAATACCTGCCCAGTATCGTTCATAGTCAGTGCCACCTACTCTAAGTAGAAGGTCTTCTCTCAACAACCCATTGTGGAAGAGGATGCAACTCCTGGTGCTTATATCACCACATACAACCAACTTGGAGTCTTTTATTGGGCTGATCTGGTTATCTGTTACACATTCTGTCTTTGCATATTTTTCAGTTTTCTATTAAAACTTAAGCAAATACAATCCATCAATCTCAGAATTCCATGCCTACAGAGTTCCCCGGTTAGTTTGGGTCCTCTAAGTTCTGACTAGCAGAATGGGGCTTTACAAAGTTTTTGTAACAGAGTATTCATTTTCAAAATACTTTTAGGAATTGCCAAAGACTTTCATATGGATGCTATGGTGCATGCTGTCAGACACATTCAAAAATATCTAAACTATCAGTTCTATAAAAAAAAATCAATGGTTAAAAATGGCTTTGAGTGAGTGAATGCTGTGGATCTTGGTGAAGATCATCCTTCTTTGAGCATTCTAGACTCCCAATACAGAATGAAAAAGAACTGTACCAGATAACAGAAACCACATCACAGCTAAAATGGATAACAGATGTAACTTGAAGAGAAAATAATGATATAATCAATGAGTTGATGTTTCACACTACTTCAAATAAAATGTGAGGAAGGAAACCCCCATCAATAATAGATAGAGGGATAACTGCAGCTGGACTAGAGAAACCTATTTTACTGAAGAATTGTTTTAACCGAAAGATTTTCTAAATTTCTACCAGAAACAGCACCGGCTGTTCGATCATGCGAAATGTTTTTTATAAAATGACTAATATTACCATTATAGTGATTGTATATTATGAAAACACAAAAAACTGTAATATATGTTGCTTTATATGTTTCATAACACACAAGGTAATATATCAGTGAACTTCATTGGGCTAAATCTACCTGTTTACCAGTTGTTACAAGGAAGTGTTTAAAGTTCGTGGTATAACAAAGAAGCCCTTCCAAAAAAAAATCTGATGTTTGGTCATTTGGCTAGATTTTGATAAGTGCGTTGGGCCAAGAACTTTTCAGCACTCCCTCAAAAGTATGTTTAAAGTACTCAAACTAAAAGTTTTATTTATCTTGTTTCTTACTGATTTTTTTTATACTAAAAGAACTTATATGATTTTTTTACAATTAATGTTGTAGCACACACTAATAGAAATATAATTTATTAGCTGTCTGTGTTCTTTAATATGAGAGAAATGGCATTCTGGTCAAACAAATAGGAAGTTAAACTACAAGTTATGGTAGTAGTTTTATGTTCAACATATAAGTTTGATGTTTGTGTTTATCCTTGTCTATGATTTTTAATCAGACATGCATATATATCTGAGCCCAATATTGTTCTTTATGTTCATATGTATGGCTGATATTTAAAACTCTTAGAATGAGTGATAATGGTTAGAATACAGCCTGTGATAAGGAACAGATATTCAAAATAATGAAGAACTACAAACAAGAATTTTATGAGTTTCAAAATGCTGTTTAAAATTATTATATTTTATTTTGATTATAATGATGTTCATGATACTACAATTAAATCTTTCCCAGTACCAGATTTTCATATGCATGTATGTTAGTTAAAAGTATTTCTTGATAAGCATATCTTGTAATGCATAAATTATTGGCCGATATTTGGTAAACAGGAAGCAGATGAACTCATTACAGAACAGAAGTACAGGATCTCAGCTCTTTGGGTATCTTTTATTTTGGCATCTGTAATGTGCTTTATATATTAAATATTGAATTACCTCTCTTAGATTTCTTTACCTAACCTCATATTCTGAGCAAATATTTGTTCTATAAGCAAAAAATTAAATTTAATTCAACTTCTGTAATGAATAAAAGTTTTTAAAGTGAAAATTAATAATTAAAGTAATAAAAGTCAAACATACATCTTCAAGATATAATACGAATGAAATAAAAATGTTGTATTTTAGATATTATTTTTTTATTTAATTTCTGATGCAAGACTTTTTAAAGGAGGACCATTTTGTCTTATTTATTTTCATTTTACCAATTCTTATTGATCATAGAATTTAAAATATGGAAAAACACTCAATATGAGGCTAAAGAATTCCATATTTTGTATACAAAAAGGGCATTTCAGACACTCTGCCAAATGTGCGACAAAAGAACTATTTATCACTACATTTCGGCTGTTGTACGCTCTGGTATTCTTCAGATGGTTGGAATGTCAAACTAAACCCTTTATTTTGCTCACTGCGGTATACTGTTCTAGTTCCACGTGCCATGTCTAATGGATGATTATCAGTTATCTCCTGTTAATTCACCTCTCCAAGTTCTACACTGCCTTAACCAGGTATTGAACTCACAACTCTTTGGGTCCTATCACTGGATCTAATATATAGACAGATACAAAAGAAATAAGATAAAGAGAAGTAAAGAGAACAACAGGAATACCAACTAAGTTTTGTAGAAAACAAAAAAAGGTTTTTATTATAATTTTAGTGATTATGGTCAATGTCTAAAAAGGAGAAAACAAAGGCAAGAAGTTAGAAATACCTCAAAATAAGTTCAGTTGGGAGTTGCTGGGTTTTTGTGGTAGAATTTACATGGATAAGAAAAGGACTGCTCTGAAGCAGATTTCTACAACAACTGACTTCACTGGCCAACTTGCTTAATTTTTGATGCAATTTAAATTCATGCAGTTTGAGAAATAGCGAAAGTAGCTCGTTGGAGCAGTTACTGTGAAAGTATTTGTAGAAAAGACAGAGGAAAGTGACGGCATGTCTGTAAGAGAGCAACTGTAAATGAGATGCCAGATCAGGGCCAATTACATTGCATATCCGTCTCTGGATTTTGTCAAGGACCTTAAGACAAACAGCGGCGGCTCCAGATGATATATGGCAGCAGTATTCCATGCAAGGGTGAATGGTTGATTTATAGATTTGAAGGATGGACTCAGGCAAGAAAAACTTTCTGGTGCGATACAGAGAACTAACTTTGCTTGCAGTAGATGAAACTATTGATTCAATGTATTTGTTCCATCTCAGATTCATTAGGTGGGTGTCTTCAAGTCGGAAGACCTGATGTGAAGATGCCTACCTAACAAAGGTAAAACATGTTTGCAATTAAAAGGTTTTCCACTTTGTTTGAGTTCTCCGTTTATGTTTGGATTCTCTATCTGACTAATATGCATAATACATCTATATATTTCTTACATAGTAAAATATTTTAAGTGAATATGAGGTGTATACAAAAGTTTCCTATGTGTGTGTTTTTTTTAATTTTTTGTCTATTCAGTCTCAAGTATTCAAATCAGAAAGTACTCAGAACTTTTGTGCACAACTAATATGTAATCAAAATCAGCTTTCGAACAAAGTACAGACTGTACAAATCACTGGTAGTCTCCATTCTCCTATATGGATATGAAACGTGGACACTATTGGCAGATACAGAGAGAGGAAAGCAAGTGTTTGAGAACAAATGCATAAGAAAACTCTTTGCTGGTTTCTATTGGGAAAAAAAGCCAATGAGTTTGTGCAAAAAATGGTTGAAAGTTTTGTGGGACACCAGTAACCTCTTCTCGCCACTGTCAAATGGAGAAAAATGGTGTTGTTTGGACACATTACAAGGCATGACAGCCGGTGCAAGACCATCATGCAAGGTACCGTTGAAGGTGGACGTAGGAGAGGACACCAATGCAAAAACTAGTTGGACAATGTCAAACAACGGACAGGCATGATAGACCATTGTGGAAAAGAGTTAGTGTGGCTTCTACATTCGGATTCACCCTACGATTACAAAAGTCAAGGGGATGATGATGATGATGATGATAATGAATATGTAATGGTCCTAGGGTGCTACTCACCATATCTTTTCCTCTGATTTTCAATGTTTAAAATACAGCTTGAATGCCAAATTTTGTTAAAATTTGTAATATTTGGTCCTCATCTCAAATATTTTCATAATTTCCCTATTGCCACAAATACTTTATTGCATTAATATCTGTAATTTTTGAAAGGATTTTTTTTATTCTACATTAGGTCAGAGGTTATTAATTTCACTTTTTAAAAATATAAAAAACCAGGATAGCAACTGAAACTCTTGTACCCACAAAAAATTAACGTTTATATTAATAAGAAATTACTGTCTGTGTAATCATGAGAGGGAATTAAATTTTTAGTATGCTTATTTATTCAGTGAATATCTAGATATATCATCTTCTATATCCCATGTCAAATGTGGCTGATCATAGCTCTCCACAATCTCCTACCCCTTATGGCATTTGCAGCATTTCTCCCTTTCTCAGGCTTCACACTCCTTGTTCCATCACCCAAATCCACTGACTTCCTCTCTTTCTCTTACCCTCGATATACCCTGTAAGGGGTAAAGTTTCCAAACCCTCTTTCCTCATTATGTGTCCATGATATTTCAGCTATCTCTTCCCAATTTTTGTTACCATTTTCTTTAAGATTTCCTCATTGATTACTCACTTTATCCATGGAATTCTCAGTATCCTTCTGTAGAACTACATTTCTATTGCTTCCAGTTTCCTCTTTATCTGTGGTGAAATTGTCCAAGATTCACTGCCATACAAAAGGATTGTTTTGACTAATATATTCCACTTCCTTCAATTTTCTTTTATTCCTGCAACATTCCCATATAGCAGATTATATCTGAAGAGAGAAGCCTTTTTGGAATGAACTCCAAATAAGAGATAGGGAACATTGCAGGAAAATAAGAGAATTGAAGGAAATGGCATATGTTAGTCAAACAATATTTGTATTGTGGTGACCGATTACATGTACAGTGGTTATAATAATGTTAATATTAGCCATTTTCTTACTAGAAAACATTTGGCATTCATTGACTGAGCAGCCAATGCTACTGATGTTATACTTTTCTTCACTTCCTGGTAATTAGGATGGGATCAAAGTGTAATATATGTTCTTCTTGTCTATAATTATAATGACAATACTAGCCATTTCCTTATAAAGAAACATCAGCATTCAATGACTGTGGCAGCCAGTGCTTATGCAGGTTGAAATTTATAAAACATTTTTATTTCAAAAGAATGTTTATCAAGTCCACTGTTATTGCTTTTTCTAGTATTTTTTAAATCATTTCATCCTAAGTGAAGCAATAAAGCCACTATGATGCAAGAGGGTACAGAGTGTTAGAAAGCACGAGTGAAAACAAAAACACTGTTAAGGAGAGAAAACAATAAAAGAACAAGAATTAAGATGACAGACGATAATGATTGGCACTACATTTAAATTTTTGAAAATCAAAATTGACTGGGAAGCAAGTAGCTGGAAGAGAGTTCCACAAGCAGAGAAATTGATCCCAAAATACTACAGTATTCCTTATACCAAAACAACACATTCTTACTTACCATTCTTACTATAGCCACTATAATACCTCAGAGTCTCTATAAAGTCCTAACTCATTCCCATATGTACCATAAAGGAAAGTTCATCAAAACAATTACTATGAAAGTATTTATAGAAAAGTCACAGAGAAACTACATTATAGTGGTGAGTAAGAGATGCCAGGTTAAAACCAATAACATTGCAGATTCTACTTGATTTTATCAAGAATCTCTAAATATATAGCAGGAGCAGGAGACAGGTGGGAGGCAATATACAGAGCAACATCTTCTTTCCTAACCTTTTTTTTTTGAAGTAGTGAAAAATTTCAACATCTTGATTATATCATTATTTTCGCTTCAAATTAATGTGCTATTCATTTTAGTTGTTGCAATTATTGAAAATCCTCAAGTGGTATGGTTTCTGTAATTTGGTACAGTTCTTTGTTTATGTTTCTGTAGCACCAGTCCATAAGATATGAAGATAAATGGGCCTTGCTAAGTATTATATACTTCACTCACTTGAAAGCCATTTTTAACCACTGATCTGAGAAACAGTTGTAAACAGTAGACCAATATTTTTTCTCTAGATTGCATTTTTGGAAGGAATTTTTGCTCACACCTCACCAAATTTTATGTGATAAAAAGTATGTTTAAAAAGAGAGAGAGTTAAAGGGAGATGAATGTGGATCCAAAGTCAGAACATTATCATTGATAACTCTCTCCTCCAATTTGCGGACCCTAGTTACTATATTCTTAACACTTGATATAATGCAAAAATATCACAATGATAAAAATTGGTCAATAATTATTTATAACTATTTATACTGGCACTCATGCATGTAATTACAAGTAATCCATAATAATATTTTAAATTTTGAAATAATATTTATTTTGGGGAAATTAATTTTTTTAAACTGTTTCTAAATCTTTGATTGTCTTTCAATCATTCTGCCTCACCTGCTATACTCTTCTGACACACCTTTTGGGAACCACTGCAGTAGACTATAAAATTAGTACATTACTGATACCAATTATTTAATTAAGATTTTAATTTCTGTGCCGTGTGTCCTCGAGGAGACATGGCACAGTGGATAAAGGCATTAGTTAGATCCAGTGACAGGACCCAGAGAGTGTGAGTTCAATACCTGGTTAAGGCAGTGGAGAACTTGGAGAGGGGAATTAACAGGAGATAACTGACAACTGACATCCATTAGACATGGCACATGGAACTAAAACAGTCTACACCAGCGAGGGAAATAAAGGGTTCAGTTTGACATTCCAACCACCTGAAGAAGGCCGGAGCATACAACGGTCAAAACGTTGTGATAAATATGGCAACAGAGATGAGGACAATAGTCTGAATAATGTAAATAGTGTAAGATTTTAATTTTTTTCTAAAAATATCCATTATTCCATAATACCAGTATCCTAGACTCATGCTAGTGATTTTAATGTTCATTGCTAGCAGTTGTAAAAACAGTTTTATGACATGGTAAAGCTGTACTCAATGTTTCCTATTCACAAAAATCCAATCTGTTCATCATAAAAGCAAATCCTTCCCATGCAAATGCAGACCCTACATTATATAATTTCAAACAATTATCTTAAGGCTGGAAAATAATTAAAGAATCTTTTCTTTTTGCCATATAACAGGCTTTGAAAAAAATGTTTAACTATAAAAGGAACTAATTGGTTCTAGTTTTAAAAGGTGCATAATTGCTCTTTTTGCATCTTTAGTCTGAAATTTTCCCTTTCATCAACACCCACACATCACAGGTGAGAGAGGTGGAAGGTTTCAAATATGGAAATCAAGGAATACAGAATGCAAAGCAAAAATGAAATAATTTAAAAGGTATAAATAAGAACAAAATATAATTTTTCTAACAAAATACACATAACCACAAAGTACGATCAGGAGGAAATTTTATCCACTCACCAAATTTATTATTCAACTGCCACTTCTAACAATAAAAGTATTAGGAACTAACATTTATTAGAGAACAGTTGTGTGTGTGTCTGTGTGTGTATATATATATATATAGAGAGAGAGAGAGAGAGAGAGAGAAAGAGAGATAAATAAAATACATGGCCACAACAAAGTTAACAACATTATCCACAACAATAAGCTAAATAAAAACAGATACATAATACTACCTACCAACTCCATAACATTTACTATCCAAAACCAACTTACCCCATCTAAACAACACCCAAATAGTTACAACCACTTCCAAAACCATTATGTATATGATCAAAACTAAAAACATCCATAACAACAATAATTCAGAAGTAGGCCTATATAAAATAAATTGCCAACACTGTTTCTCACAATATATTTGGGAAACATGCAGAAATGTAAGGAAACATATCTATGAATGCAAAAGGAACTGTATACACAACAATTTATCGAATGCACTAGTCATACACTGAAATATATTCAACCACAATTTTGATCTAAAAAAATGCTGCTCTCATTTACTCAGAAGGAAAATTCTCGAGATTGCCATCATCGAATCTTATCAAAATATAAATCTATGCCCTGGTTTTTTTACCAATCTCACCTTTCTTGAACAAATTATGACTTTCCCAAGCTAACATACATTACCACAAATATGTTGAAAAATCAAAAGAAAATGGTTAAATCCATTGCCTCCCATTTTTGAACATGTACAGCATATACATCTATCTCATACCATAACAATCTAATCAGAATCTAAACAATATTCATTTAAAAAAAACAATTCTTGAATATTACTCACTTACTTTTTGCTAGACTTTGAATTATGATACTTTGTGTCCCCTACATATTTTGACTGACCTATTATGGTCATATTTTCTAAAGGTATGTTCTGAGCAGAGTTTTATAGGCTTCCACATGTTTAAAAGGGTCCTAATTGAGCTATGGTCTGAGAGATGTAACATGAGTTTTCTTGATAAGCATGTGGT
>OZ038475.1:149272258-149312258 GCA_964036315.1 Acanthosepion esculentum
GGTGAAAAGTATGAAAAAAAAATATGATAAAAAGTATTTTTAAAAATATAATAAAAAATCTAGAATTAGGGCCCATATGTAGAAATTTGAAATTTGAAATTAATACATTTCATTTAAGTTTGTGATCAAATTATCAAAATATATTTTAATTTAAAAATACTTACGTATATATAGCCAGTTATATTCCCAATAATGGTGGCATCTGAATATTCCTTTACCACTTAAAAATCTTTTTGAATTCAACCAAGTGCTTTTGCTATTTATAGAATTTATTTTTCTGAAATCTGTGGACAGACACTTCCATGTATAGCAATCAGAATATTTCTTTCAAGCCAGTTGTATGTTTTCACTGCAAATTTAATATTCAGTATAAGATCCTATCAACTTGTTTATTTTCAAAAAATTTAAAAATTATATTTATTATTGACAAGTAATAAAAATTCTTCAATTTTCCTTTTGCACACACATATGTCACTTCTATTCCAGACTCTTACTGATTAGGAAGATTTGACTCAAGGAATATGACTAGTGAAGTTAAAATTTGGATAGAGAACACCAATGCTTTCCTTACATACCAATTTTGACTATGTGTACTTTTTTTCTATGATATTAACATAAAAATATAAATAAGAAAATAAATAAAAAGTGATTTTATTTGCTCAGTCACTTATGAGCCATAATTTCTATAGGGTAAAATTCATAAGTATTTGATCAAGCCTCAAATCTAATTTTTTTTAATTGGCAAGATTGCAGAGGCCATTAAGGATTTTGGGAAGCAACAATTCAAATGGCTCATTTCATAACTCCTCCAAATAGCAATGTGAGTTTGCTTTTTCAATCTCTTTCTTTGATTTTTGAACAAGATTTTAGAAGAATAGAAAAATGTTGCTTTCAATAAAGTTAAAGTTTAAGAAAATATTTATTTCCAGAAATTTAACCTTCAGAACCACAAAAGATGAGTAAACACATTCCCTGTTATGTTGACTGCAACAAAGTTATAATTTTTTTTATATAAGGTTCTTGTTTTTAACTCTCAAAACTAGACAGAAAGAAAATGTTTGTCTGTTAAAACACTTGTGACGAGTTCAACATATATCCAAGCAAATTTTGTTAAATTCAGTCAGCAATGTCTGCCTGTTTAGTGTTTTTGTACAATACATATATAGATACAAATTTATACAAAACAATACAAAATTAAGCAGACAGACCTCATTGGTTAAATTCAACAAAATCTGTTTACAGGAATTCTTTCTGCTTAAATATGCCATATATATATATATATATATATATATATATATATATATATATATATATATATGTGTGTGTGTGTGTGTGTGTGTGTGTGTGTGTTTATGTATGTATCCATGTAAGTAAAATTTCAAATATAACTAAATTATATTTGTAAAAGAACTATATGAATAAAGACAAAAGGAAAACTTATCTTAGTTGATGTGTTTTGTCTCCTGATGGACTTTAACAAGGCAAAACATTTACCTTGATACAGTCCATCAGAGGTCAAAACATGCTGGCTAAGATAAGTTTTACTTTTGTCTTTATTTATTTCTATATATATATATATATCTATAGAACAGACAGATTAAGAATCCATGTTCTTAGCATTTACTTATTTTTAAAAAGTACTTAATATAACGTAGAGCAAAATAAAGTAAATCATTTTCATTATAAGTTACCCAACATCGCCTGATGATGGAACAATTTTTAAGTTCCGAAACATAGAAATTTTTGTGTAGCAATGTAAAATATTATTATAACACACACACACACACACACACACACACACACATATATATATATATATATATATATATATATATATATATATATATATATAGAGAGAGAGAGAGAGAGAGAGAGAGAGAGAGAGAGATATTGAGTTTTCTATATATGAATTATTTGAACATTTAAATTCATGCTTGTGTTATATATTGTTTCAGCCAATACATGAAGAAGGCCACAGAATATCAAATTATAAAATTATACTCTAGAATATAAAGTTAGTCAGACATCAACCATCAACATTATCAGAATTGACAACTGAACTCTTTCTTTGCTGTTGTTTTAGTTGTCCCCACAATGTTTCTGCCAATCCATTTTATGATCTTCTTCAGGTGTACAATCTTTAAGAAAAGATAAGTGTCCTTTTTCCACAAACAGCAAAGAATGAGGCAAATACACTAACTGGACCTTCCTATTCACAATACAAACAATTCCATTACCAGTAACATTTTATATATAGCATATTCTCTCCCTACTATTCTTTTCCTTCTGAACAAAAAATTCATGCTGTATCGAAATCCATACTTCAAATCCATATTCAGCTGTCTGTTAAGCTAATGTGTACTGTTTCTTTCAATTTTCTTATCCTCCAGTAATATTCCTTATCTATTATTTGGACATCACCCCAGAGTAGATAATGCAAACCCTCCTTCTTCCAGGCATGGTCTTTCATATTAGATCTTCCTTTAAAATAAGGCTTTATGTTTCTCAAATCTAATTTTAAGCTGCTTTCTTATATTCTCCCCATTTCAAGGAAATGTTATAAATAAATTTTTTCATAGTCAACTTTTCTTGTCATGGACCAACTTTGTAAGAGTGGTCGTGCAACTGAAAATAGGCTTAACATATCTTAGAAATATTTTTGTTATTGTAATATTTTTTTTAAACAGCACACAATTACTAAATTGATTGGAGGCATAAACACTGCCAGTGAAATTTTGGTACTAGGTAGAGTGCACAGGTACTACATTGATCTGATGAATAAATTCTGGCAAGTGAAATTTTGGTACTATGCAGAATGCACAGATACTACATTGATCTGAAGAATAAATTCTGGGGAGTGAAATTTTGGTACTATATAGAGTGCACAGATACTACATTGATCTGAAGAATAAATTCTGGAGAATTAAATTTTGGTACTATGCAGAATGCACAGATACTACATTGATCTGAAGAATAACTTCTGGGGAGTGAAATTTTGGTACTAGGCAAAGTGCATAGATGTTAAATTGAGCATAAGTTCTATGGGGGGTCACAGTCTGATGCTAGAGAGAGTACACTTATACTAAACTGATCTGAAGTATAAGTTATGGGGAATGACACTGGTCTTAAGCAGATTGCACAGATTTTACACAGATCTGAAGAACAACACTACACTTTATTCTTAAGTAAAGTGCACAGATACTCTGATCTTCAGCAGCAGTGCTTATCTATACATAATCATGTTATTTTTTATGGGTATCATGCTCGGTTGGAAACTTTACAAGAAACAATGAAAAGCAAGCAGGAAGTTATGACTCTTCTTTGTTTTTGTAACTCTTCCAGTAAAAGGTAATAAAGTTCTCTAATCAGATTGTCCAGGTGTGAGTAGTAGTGTGAGATTCTTAACCATTGATACCTGAACAAGCCTGCATTTGTTTCAAGTTACTAAAGTTACACCTGATTAGATTAATGAGCAAACTCACTTAGAAAGACGGTTTTGTCATAAACAATAAATACTGGGGCAAATAAACGAAATCATTAATGGTTCTAACAGCAAAGAGGAGTTTATCTAGAGTTACATGATATAGAAAGAACTCATTACATGACAGACTGATCTGCTATTTATGGTCAGTTCTTCTTTTATTTATCAGTTCCTTACCATTTTGTTTCTCCTTTGAGGATAGATTAACACAGAGTCCTAAGGCACTGGCCATAAATCAACATAGGCATGACATTTCCACTGATTCTCTGACTCTCTAGAGAATCACTCGTTGCATACTGATCAAAGAATAACAGTATAAAGTGGTTTCTCTCAACTAAATCAATAACATTGCTTGGCAGGAGACACTGTGTGTGTGTGTGTGTGTGTGTGTGTGTGTGTGTGAGTGTGAGAGAGAGAGAGTAAGGCACTGGGTTGCTTTTTTGCTGTAGTGATTTTTGCTTACGGTTTCTCCTCCCTCAATATTAAAGAGACTAAACAGATCATACTTGTAAAATCTTTTAGGTTTTTGTAAAATATAAAGAAATCAGCCACTAGTGTCTTTAAAATTTGCAAGTGTAAAATTCTATATCAAAAATATTCTGTATTATTAATGAATTTTGGTAGTTGATGCTTTTTTAGTATTTATCTTCTGTCAACAAAAATGTTGGAAATATTACAAAAGTTTATTAAAATTATCTTTTGTGGTATGAAATAAAGTCCTTAAATAAACATGAAACTTTACTGGAGGTGGAGTTTTATTTAATCATGGCATGTTTTTGAAAGCTATATAAACAGCTATGGGATAAAGATATATAAATTTTTATATATCAAGAACAATTTTGTGGGAAAGATGAAAGTAATGCATTCTGTCATTTAGGACTTCATTGGTCTAAGTTTGTTTATGTTGATGCGACTACTCATGCTCATGAATATGAGATGCTGGGAATTCTAAATTTAAAAATAATTTTTTGTTTATATATATGTTTTGGGTCTATAATCTAAATGATTTTATTTAGATTCTTTTTTGTTTCCATCTTTTTTGTTACTAAATATCCCACATTGTGGCAATAGGTCTGCCAAAAATGTGGACATCCTCTAAGAACTTGTACTCAGATTTACTGTGGACATCAAGTGGTAAAAGCACTTTCTAAACATCTAAATTCTTTTTCATTGTAGCTGTGACAGAGTTAATGAGTAGAATTTTCCCTCTTTGTCATATATACACACACACACACACACACACACACACACACACACACACACACACATATATATATATATATATATATATATATATATATATATATATATGCAGAAATATAGTCTTAAAGTGTGCTATATTTATGGGGTAAAGTGCTCAATATCAGAGATAGAGCGTGTGTAAATATAAAAGTGGACATGGAAGTCAGCACTTAGAGGCGACAGTCTGTTTCATGCTAGTGCAATCGTCAGGCGACTAGTGCTGTTATTTTTCTCGGCTATTTATATAAGGGTCAGTGGTGCATTATGGGTAGTCTATTTTGGCGGTTACTTTTACCGGAAGTGGCTTATTTGTTTATTTATTTATGTCAAATTGTTTTGCTTGTTTTTTGTTTGTATTTTTATATATATATATATATATTTGTGTATTTAGGCAGCAATCCTTCTTTCAAGCACATTTCATTAAAAACGACTGACAGGGTGCTTTTATTTAGTTTTATTAAAAAACTAAATATATATATATATATATATATATATATATATATATATATATATATATTAATATAAGTAAAAGTTTGTCACTTAGCTGATTGATGTTACCTTCAGCATCCCAACTCTAGAGTTTTGTAGACAGACCCATCTGTCCATCCACTCTTCAGGGGGGGTTTGTGTGTGTGTGTATACATACATACATATATATATATATATATATATATATATATATATATATATATATATATATAAAGTGAATAGATAAATAAATGATAAAGAGCTCTTAAAGTCATTGAAAAAAGAATGGAATCAATTATAAAACTTATACTTTGAAAAACTTTTGCAATGAATGCCAAAGATTTCTGCTGCAGCAATCAAGACAAAAGGAGGATATTTTGACAAGAGCAAAATCTAAACATAAAATGCTTTTTTTTCTTTTTGTCATAATAAGATTTCTAATAGAAAATCATGTCTCACTTTTTTTAAGCATGTATAATAATTTTCTCTTATTTAAAGTACAAAACAACTCCTTTTGGGGCCAATTTAAAAAATTACCATGGGTTGCCTCAAACTTTTGAATTGTCATGTGTATATATATTACAGGATTTTGAACATTACAATCAAACAGAAGGTAGTTCTTAAAAAGTTTTATTAATT
The DNA here is from genome assembly GCA_964036315.1 of Acanthosepion esculentum. Taxonomy (NCBI): domain Eukaryota; kingdom Metazoa; phylum Mollusca; class Cephalopoda; order Sepiida; family Sepiidae; genus Acanthosepion; species Acanthosepion esculentum. Next base: position 149,278,089 of record OZ038475.1, read on the forward strand.
TAATAGTAATGTTCAACCAATACCAGACCCAAGAGCCAGTCAAGGTAGATAGTTACTGTGTGGTGTTGTATGAATAGAATAAAAGAAGTGAAGTTTCTGGGGTTATGCAGATAACAGATTATGCAGATAAAAGATAACAGTTAACCCTAAACTTGAAAAGGTCAAAATTGTAGTTATTAGGAAAACATCCTGTCAAGAGTCTGTTTCACAAAGCAGCAGTTCTTGGGAAGAACACTACAATCTTAACCTCTTTAATCAAAGGTCAGTTGTTATCTACCCCCTTTATCCTCATCATCTTCACTTTCATTCATATTACACAGCTGATTCATCATAACCATTTTAAAATTAACCCTCTACCTTGAATGTCTCTTGAGTCTTGTGTATGGGGTGAAATTCCAAATTCATTATGTTTAGAAGAATATGACAATGTGCACACATTTTAAATATTTACAGCATACAAAAGTGGACCAATAAAACTGAATTTTGATTTGAAATTCTCACTGTATAATGTTTGATATATGGGAGTAATATTTGCTACAAGTAAGGAGATTATGTTGATTATATTAAGAAAAACTGTAATTCTACATCTGGATTTTTATTTTTGACTTGTAAAATTTTGTTGAAAGTGTTTTCAGTTAAAATTCAAAACCTCTCAAATGTTTCATTTAATTTACAGAAACCTTGGAAAATCTGGACTTCGAGTGTCAAATATTGGATTTGGTAAGTATTCTTTCTAACAGAATTAACATTTTGTTTTTGTTTCAAGATCCAAGTTGAAATTAAATTTATTCTGAAAACTATGAATTGTTTGATAATGTTTTCTTCTGTAAAAACAATTTTCCTTTAAAGAAAATATTTATTAGCATTTTTAAAACTGTTAGTGACTCAAATTTAAAAAGAAATCATTTGGCAAAGAAAGAACCACTATGTATCACTATAATGGATCTTTGGTAACTAACTACAACTCACTGGACTAAAAACTGTCTGATTAAACTTAGCTTTTATTTTTATGAGTTCTATAAAAAAGCCCAGGAAAATTTTTCTTAGAAATGATCACATGATCAGAAACAAAACTGATGCTTTACATAATTTAGGAACTAATGATTGTGAAAAAAAGAAAAAGGATTTACTTATATTTAATTTTTTTTCTAGCCTATGCAAAACTTTTTCTTGTTTCCAAGGCTTACACACTTATAAAATTATTATATACATATTTAATTAAGTTTGTATAGTACTGCTTAGAACTATATATATATATATATATGCACGTATGAGTGGGGGATAGTTATGTGATAAATGTGCAAGTAGCATAACAGTTATTGGTGAAGTAAGGGGAACTGTCATGATGAGTTCAAATTCTGTCTAATTCTCTTTTGTTCACTTTGAGCTAATGCCCTTGTAAAAGGTATGAATCCATCGTCCCCCAGGTATGGGTTAAACAGCAGAACGGACTGGGCTCTCTTGCCTTGGGCAGCAACCAATCCACCTCTAAATTCACACCATGTCTTTCCAGGGAGGATCATGTTTAAGTGTATTCACTTTGATATTATTTTCGAGAACTTCAACTTCAGGACAGTATAAATTGTAGAGGGCTGTTTGTAAATTTCATGGGACATTGTGTACTATTTCCCTGTTATCAAGTCTTTCAAACAGTGAGGCTATCTTACACAATACTTCATCCCTATGAACAAATTATCTGTATGTGAAGTAACTTATGGTTCACTTATAAAAAATTACCTGGAACAATCATATACCAAAATCAACAGGAGTGTTCATCAAATATATATGTGAATAGATGCTGAAAAGTTAACTGTGAGTGGCGACAGTCTGTTTCAGGCTTAAAGATTGTGTTCAAACATGAAAAGGACTGTTAACCAAAATGTACACTTATATATATATATATATATATATATATATATATATATATATATATATATATATATATATATATGCAAGTTTCATTAGAAACGACAGACAAGGTACTACAGTTGAGTTTTTTATTTAATTTTTCTTGTGTACGAAAAAGAGTTTTCTTTGCTGGACAAAGGGTGTGTAAGAACTGTCCAAATGTTTTATTTTTCCGAGCGGTTTTGGCTATACCTTTAGCTATTATCAAGGATGATTTGATTTTTCTGTTTAATTGAGTATGTGCATTATGTGTATGTCTTAGTGTGTAGTAGTGGTGTTTTAATTACCAAATACGGTTAGAACATTGTGGCTTTGTTCGTAGTTAATATGTGTGTGTGTGTGTGTGTATATATATCTATATATATATATATATATATATATATATATATATATATATATACACACATATAACATATATAACAATAACTGAGCAGTAGTAAAAACAAGAACTAGATGAGACATCCCTACACATGGGCAGTGGAATGAGAACAATCCACCATTGTAGACTAAATAAAGGTTTCAGTTCAGAATTCCCTGTAGGTTACCCTCAAATCGACATACACCTGATAAAAGACAGAGGACACAACAGCCAAAACATTGTGATAACAACAACAAAGATGATATTACACCCTTGTGTAAATGAATTGAAACAAAACAAATAATTCTGTTATTATTTACTTTCTTTTCATATTTTTTCAATGAAACATGAGCCACTGCACATGTTAGTACTTCGTATGTCCATACCACAAAGTCATTCCTTGCAGATTGACCACAGATTCTCAATTGGATTTAAATCAGGAGAGTTTCTAGGTCAGTTTATAGTACTTTGATTTGCTCACTGGTATTTGCCAGTGTATTCATGCAGCATTCGTACACTTCCTTGGAACAATGTCCATCGCAGACAATAGCCATAGGACAACTAATCAACAGTTGAGACAATCTGATGCAATCACGGATGACGCAATATTTTTCAAAGCCAAACAAATTTCATCATACACCCCGAAAATAGATTCATATTGCTGCACACCACTGCAAATGACCTAATCTGAGAAAAAAAATAGAAATCAATTACACCCTGTCACTCCAGTGGGTCTAAAACTGACCATATGGTGAAAGAAAAGAAACTAAAGCAGTTGTTTCAATTAATTTGCACAAGGGTGTATGTAAATAGCGTAAATAAAGAAAGAAATCTGTTTTTAACTTTTCTACTTTTCTAAAAAAAAAAAAAAATGCTCCTGCAGAAGCAGACTCACAGTGGAGCACTTCATGTTGAAGTGCGGAACCATCTCCAAAATAAGAAGAAAATATTATAACCATAAGAGCCTCAAAAAAGTCTTTGAAGAGACAGACACCAACAAGATATACAGTTTTCTTTCAGAAATCGGTATCCATAACAAATTTTTTTTTCCTTTTTATAACTTAACCCAATGCCACTATTAAGCTCTGCTAAAGTACTTGCAAGAGCCTCTAAGGCCGGAATATCAGAATATCTATCTATATGTCGAAGTGTGATTATCAAGCTATCTATCTGTTTGTCAAGGTGTAAATATCAACATATGTATCTTTATATCGAAGTACGAATGACAAGTTATCTATCTATTTATCAAGATCCGGATATCTATTATTGGATTTAATAACCAAACGAGGTTGATATGCCGTAAAGCACAAACAAACAAACTAAAAAGTCTGGGTACTATGTCTTCAACAGCTATCCTTTGTCCACAGAAGTCCACCATTACGTGCAATTGCTCTAAGTATTACTATATAAAGATATATTTAACACACCACACAAAAACTACAATTTCATAGGAGACTCTCCATCTAAGTGATGCAGAAAAGTCTTTTACAAGCATCTTATTGAATTACAAGTTCTTTGTTTAATGAGAAACAAAAACTGTCAATTGTCAGAAATGCATTGAAAAATTATATAAACACAGTGCTATTAAATTTTATGGTAGAAATGCATTATAGGAAACTATTTCTATAGTAAAAACATGTAAAATGCATTTTTATAGTAACTTATTCGCAATGATTTTCTATAGTAAAATTACTAGCAATGCATTTAGATTATACATTTAAGAGCTCTATTAAGTATATAAAACTGACAATACCTTTTTTTCATGATTAGCAATATACTACTTACAGATTGATAAAACAAATTTTATGTTAAAAAAATTTTCTTCATTATCAAACATACTTATTTTTTATTGTAGAAATGGCTAAAGTTAAATGCAAAGTGATAGAGTAGTGGTAATGTCAGTGGGTTTTCAGGTCAGGTCAAGCTGGTAACATATAACCTAGTACAACCTGCTATATGGACAGGTGGTTAGCATCTAAACCAGCTTTCCAACTAGCTTTTCTGCTGGTAAGTAGTGTGGCATGTCACACCACAGGATGAAAGATGAAACCTGCCAAAGAGCGGATAAGCTTCATATAGAATCCAACGACCAATATATATATATATATATATATATATATATATATATATATATATATATATTTAAATCGAAAACCAAAAAGAGAAAATATACAGTGTAATAAATAACAACAAGTATAATAAATTGATCTAAATACATCCAAATATATAAATAAACTAACAACCGATACCGATAAACTAGCCGTTTAGAAAAAGCAAATAAAGATAATCAATCCAAATAAATAAATTAAAAACTGTTCCCACCAAAATAATAGTCAGAACAAACTACAACAATCAACCCCAAAATTCAACAAATAGCTTTATCTTCCCAAACAAAAACAAAACTATTAAATAAGCTATATAAACAAATTTTTATTACGTTAATAAAAACACCGATCAAAATAAAAATAATAAATAAATAAATATATAAGATAAAAAATAAAAATAAATAAAACAAGCAAAATAATTTGACCCAAATAAATAAACAAATAAACGACTTCCGGTAAAATGGCCACCATAATAGACTACCCACAATAAGCTATATAAACAAATTTTTACTATGTTAATAAAAACACCGATCAAAATAAAAAATAAAAATAAAATAAATATAAAGGATAAAAAACAAAAATAAAATTAAATAAAAACAAGCAAAATAATTTGACACAATTAAACAAATAAACAAATAAACGACATCCGGTAAAATATCTGCCAAAATAGACTACCCACAATGCACCACTGACCCGTATATATAAATAGCCGAGAAAAATAACAGCACTTGTGGCCTGACGATTGCATCTAGCATGAAACAGACTGTCGCCTCTAGGTGTTGACTTCTATGTTCACTTTTATATATATATATATATATATATAGTCTTAAAGTGTGCTATATTTATGGGATAAAGTGCTCAATATCAGAGATAGAGCGTGTGTAAATATAAAAGTGGACATGGAAGTCAGCACTTAGAGGCGAAAGTCTGTTTCATGCTAGTGCAATCGTCAGGCGACTAGTGCTGTTATTTTTCTCGGCTATTTATATATAAGGGTCAGTGGTGCATTATGAGTAGTCTATTTTGGCGGTTACTTTTACCGGAAGTCGCTTATTTGTTTATTTATTTATGTCAAATTATTTTGCTTGTTTTTTGTTTGTTTTTTTTAATTTTATTTTTATCTTTTATCTTATATATTTATTTTTATTTTGATCGGTGTTTTTTGTTAACGTAGTAAAAATTTGTTTATATAGCTTATTGTTGGTAGTCTATTATGGCGGTCATTTACCAGAAGTCGCTTGTTTGCTTATTTATTTGGGTCAAATTGTTTTGCTTGTTTTTATTTATTTTCATTTTTATTTTTTATCTTATATATTTGTTTATTTGTCATTGATTAAATCTATTTGTTGAATTTTGGGGTGGGATGTTGTGGTTTGTTCTTACTATTATTTTGGTCGGAACAGTTTTTAATTTATCTATTTGGGTTGATTATCTTTGTTTGTTTTTTCTAAATGGCTAGTTTATCGTAATCGGTTGTTAGTTTATTTATATATTTGGATGTATTTAGATCAATTTATTATTCTTGTTGTTATTTATTTGTTACACTATATATTTTTGGCTTTTGATTTTTAAGTAACGTAGTATATTATCTTTTATTAATTTTTTTATTTTTTATCGTTATATAACAGTTATAACTTTCGTCTGTTCTTTTGATTTTATTTCGCATATTCTAACAGGTGTGGTTTTGTAATTTGTTTGGAGTAATTTATTTTGCTTATTTTATTGTTGTTTGTTTGTTTGTATATTTATTTATTTTTCTATTTTAAGTTACATAGTAAAAATTTGTTTTCATGTCTGCATTTTGAGATTAGCTCGGATCTTTTATTTAATAATTTGTTTTGATCTGGGAAGGTAATGATAGCTATTTTTTCCTCCAAGCAAAGTTTGCAAGTTTTTGATAGGTTGTTGTAGGCTGATGATTTTTCCCTTATTTTCCAAGATATTTTTGGTGTGGTGTGTGTTTTGGTTTTTATTTCCCAGATATACTTGGAAAGCATTGTGCTGTTCGCATATTTACTATTTGTGAAAGACATTTTGTGTACGTAATTTCTTTGTTTCCATGGTCCTTCGGTTACTCCTATGTATACTTTTTCTTCATTATCTGCTGATTTTATCGTGGCTTGGTAGATTACATTGTTTTGTAAACAATTACCGTTTAAGGGACATTCGTTTTTTATTCTGCAGTTGCACGTGGGTTTAATTTGTTTGTGTGGTTTGTTAATAATTTTCCTGTTGTGCTTTTTTATTATTTGTGCCATGTTCTCGATGCAACTGTAGCTGATTTTTACTGTGTTTTTGTTGAATATTTTGTGTAGGGTGCTTGATTCCGGGAAGTGTTTGTGTAAAAGTTTGAAGAATATTTTTCCTATGTTTGTTTTTACGTTTTTGCTGTACGGTGGGTTGAACCATATCATATTTCTTTTCCTGTTGGTCTTTTTTGTGTTCTGTGGTGAGTATGTGAGTGTTGCTGGGAATCCGCTATCTTTTAGGGCTGTTTCGTAGTCTTTCTTAGCTTTGTTAAATATAGATTCATCGGAAGAATTGTCGGAAAGCCTGCCGTTAATCGATTTTGGTATCTGTTTGATTATAGAAGGCGGGTGGTTGGAGTATATGTGTATGTACTGTGGTTTATCATTCGGTTTTCTGTATGGTTTGTGTGTGCCTTTTCTTAGGTTGAAGGTAACATCTAGAAAATCTACTTTGTTTAGGTTAGTTTTTATATCTATCTCGAATCCGTTATTTTTGAAAATTTTAATTATTGCTTTTCTAGTTTATCTGTGTTTTGTTTGTTGCAGTTTCTTAAGATTATGAGACCGTCATCCCTGTAGAGCCCTGTGTCATTTCTATCTATTATTTTGCTTAGTTCGTGTAGTAAGTAAATACCTACGATTTCGCATGTCTCTGCACCGTCAAAGCTTCCCATTGTAGTGTCAAATATCCCATCTTTCTTTATCTGTGCTTCTTCATGGTGAAATAATAATGATTTACGGGAGTGCATAATGATGTCGATTTCGTTTGGTTTTATTATTATTTGTTCCTGAGCTAAGTTGATGGCCTTATCTAACATACGTTCTGTTAAGGATGGGTAAAATTCTTTTATGTCTAATTGTAGGAAGTGGCAATTTTGTTTGTTATTTATGCTGTTGAACCAGTCAATGGTGGCTTTTGTGTTTTTCCACTGGTTTACTCCTAACTTCTTCCTAAGTTCTGAATTAATTCTTTCTAGCATTGTTTTACTTATTTTACCTCATTCGCTTTTGGGTGGGTTTATGAGTCTGCATGCAGGGTTGGTTTTGAAATTTTCTTTGTGGTCTTTTAGTGTGATAAAGGCTTGCGTCTTGCTCATGCAACTTATTCAGTCATCTAGGTCTAATTTTTGAGCGATTGCTTTAGCTTCTTTATTTATATCGTGTTCTATTGTTTTGGGTGCCTTTTTGTATGTTTTGGTTATGTTGTTCTTTAGTAATTTATTGTGCGTAGGAGGGCTTAGTTTGTATAAATTTCTTGTTTTGTCGGCTGCAATAAATACATTTGTTGAACTGTTTATTTTAGCTATATCTTCTTTTAGCTTTTTTTGGAATGCATCTTGTTTTTTATGGAATTTTATGTTTCTAACTAGGTCAGTTAAGTCCTTCTCGAAGTCATCTAATTCTTTTTGTTGCGGGGGAAATTTTTTTGTTTTGAACCCGTATTTTTCCTTGAGTGTATTATTATTATTGTGAAGATCTTGGTTTAAAAAGTGAGCTTTCCATCTCATTCTTTTTATGAAACTTTCTGTTTTTTCAAATAATTTTAGTTTATATATGGAAGGGGAAGGGATGGGTATGTTTTTTAGTGAGTGGTCTAGGCTAAATTTTTCTATGTCCATACTGCGTTATAAATGTAATGAAAGTGCTCTACTGATAATCAGGAGCTGAATATGTTAATAATATAAGTTAACAAAAACCACCGATCAAAATAAAAATAAATAAATAAATATATAAGATAAAAAATAAAAATAAAATTTAAAAAAAACAAACAAAAAACAAGCAAAATAATTTGACATAAATAAATAAACAAATAAGCGACTTCCGGTAAAAGTAACCGCCAAAATAGACTACCCATAATGCACCACTGACCCTTATATATAAATAGCCGAGAAAAATAACAGCACTAGTCACCTGACGATTGCACTAGCATGAAACAGACTGTCGCCTCTAAGTGCTGACTTCCATGTCCACTTTTATATTTATATATATATATATATATATATATATATATATATATATATATATATATATATGGCCAACATCCAGAGGCAACAGTCTGCTTCATGCTTAACTGGCCTGAAGATTGTGTTTAAGCCTGAAAGGGACTGTCACCACTGGGTGTTGACCTCAATGTTTACTTTTATATTTACATATGCTCTATCACTGATACTGAGCACTTTAACCCATAAATATAGCATACCCTAAAAATATATATATATATATATATATATATATATATATATATATATATATATATATATATATATAATAATAATAATAATAATAATAATATTATAAATATAAGTAATTATACTCGACTGGAAAAACCTTAGGTATTTTGGCTTGTAAATGAACAAACAAATACCCAAGGAAAAAAAGAAAGAATTAAGAACATGTAATTCAGGTGAAAACAATCGTCCAGAATCCAAGCTCAGAGTCCAAAGAAAAAACCTCCAACACAAGTAAAGCAAAAGTAACTAAGCAAAGTAAGTAGAGCAAATCTAACTATTAACCTAAAGAGCCAGGCAACCTACCTAGGTTTCACCTATGCGGATCATCAGGGTACGCTGGCCAAAGAGGTAACATTAGAACAGAATATAAATAGTCTACAACATAAAAACAACCATGACCATGTGACTAAAAAAAAAAAATAAAAAAATAAACAGTAACTCAACAATAGGAGGGGTTAATACATATTTATTCAATAACAAAAAAAAATTTTAAAAAATGAGAAGAAACAAACCTATTCTAGTAACCAGCGTTTCCTTTGTCTACACTTAGTCAAGATTTCAGATTTTAGATTTAGCAAATTGTTGAGTTCTTTATACAAAGGGATGGCTAACTTTTCCTCTATACATAGAGGACAAAATTTATTACCTGCTTTATACTTATGGCATTTCTTTAATATTTACCATTTCAAAATGGCATCTTTTTTATAGTCTTATTTGATTTTCCATACATAAGTAGATAACGTGGTGTTATGTTTGTATCTTTCGTTATTAAAACTACTAAGATGGTTATAGTATCGGGTTTTAAAACTATTTTGGGTAGATCCAATATATACTTTTGGACTTTCATCAATATTACTTAGTTTATCCTTGTATATTTTTACTTGGTATACCGTGCACTCTTGCTGGCACTTTCCCTGGAGGGGGCAGGCTCTCTTATTCCTACAATTACATTTGGGGGGGTACATGGTTTGTCCTTAATTTTTCTCATGTTGTATCCATTAATTAAACTAGTCACATTGGCCATACAACTATAGCTTCAATCGACACAGTTCTTATGAAAGATTTTATACAACGTATTAGTTTGTGGGAAATTTTGTTCGAGTAGACTAAAAAATACTTTGCCTATGTTAGTTTTTACCGTTAAATTATATGGTTCTTTAGGGTCATAGTTATATATATATATATATATATATATATATATATATATATATATATATAAATAATATTAGTGGTCAATAATATATATATATATATATATATATATATATATATATATATATATATATATATATACACATAAATTCCCAGGAAGAACTCAATGTCCAGGACAGAGTAAGAATATAATATATATTTTGAATTTGTAGATCTGATGAATTGGATCATGATTATGATTCCAATGTAATAAATTATAACTGTGGAATATTAGTGTTTGAGCCTTATATATTATATATATATATTCCTTCGTTACATAAGATTTCTCATGTTTCAAAAACAAGAGCCAAAAGGTCTGTTTCATCCTCCAGTGAAATTTTTGGGGAATAACTAATCTTGAAGTTTACGCATCTTTATAAGCATATTCATTTAAAAATAAAAACAAAAATACTAAAGAACTTCGGATTATTTACCTAACATGTTCTTTCCTATTTTTCTATATATTTGCACACACACACACACACACACACACACACACACACATATATATATATATATATATATATATATAAGGCTAGGATGGAGTCTCAAGCTTTGAATGGAAACCTTCCTAGAGACAGTTTCTCGATAAAAACATTTGATGTACTTGAACTTGTGTGAGTGCCTGAGTTGGGTATCGGGAATAGCATCTGGCCTTGTTAAACCTTGCATCAAATCATTGACAAATCCTCTGTCATGCAGTACCCACATTCTTTTGTGTCAGATTAATTCTTGTCCTGCTTCAACAAAAAAAAACAGGGCTATGTATGTATGTATGTATGTATGTATATAGTACTACAAAAAAAAAGCCGAAGCAATGCTTATTTACATCAGATTCAAATTTTGCAAAAAAAATGCGCCTATAATTAACATAGGCATGGCATTTTTTTCTCCTATAATAGGCAAAGAAAAAGAATATTCTGGTTCATCCTATATTTTTGGTTTATCAATTTTAACAGACAGTGTCAGTAATGATGCATGGTTCTAGATGGCCTCCACAGACAATACTGATCTAAAAATCTATATTCGCATGCCTGCAAGCTTATATAAGCAAATGAACAAAATCTTTCCCCTTCACTGCAGTAGACAGCAACAGTGTAACTTCTTTTCTAGATATCTTAGCAGGTAACTATCAGCTGATTGCATTTCAAGTTGTTCCCTTCATTAGCAAGGTATGATGGGACAACATTCTCGCCTGCTTTTGGAATAGAACTCATTATATATATATATATATATATATATATATATATATATATATATATATATATAAAGGAACAAGTGAGACCCAAATTTATGTGTATATGACACATATATATAACTTACATTGATGGAATGTTCTTGAGAGTGAAGCTATCAATTCTTCCCAGATGTTAACAACCTGGAGTTTTTTCAAATATCTCCTTTCTTAAAAGAAATACTTGTTAACCAAGGCAGTATGCATGATCTTAAAAGAACGATTAACTGAAGACCTCCCATTATTTAAAATGAATAATCAAATTAAAATTAAATAATAAATACATGAAAATAAATAAATAATATATACCAGGTGTAACAGCAAAATTGTTCAAATCATGTAACAGTATAATTATCCATCCCACAACATGTTTAATATCTAAAAAACCACTAAACTAATTGAGTTTCTTTTTCCCAGGTTTTCAGATAAGATGTTTAGACACCTTGACACCATGTTTTGTAAAAATCACTGAAAAACTCTTTTGAATTATTCAGCTAGGAAGAAAACAAGATAAAATCATTTTGTGTCAGATGCACTATCTTCCCAAATAAGCAATGGTGAGAGGAAGGCCTTCAGTAATGGTACCAACATTCATACTCTGGCTCTCGTCTTCAAAGTCCATTCAAGAACCATCAAGAGAATGGTGAATAAGTTTAAAAGAGAGTGGACAGTAGAGGAAAACTGGATCAGGATGTCACAACAGGAAGATGGATCATCATTTCAAGTTAGAGCTAAAGGGATCAATTAGAAAAGATTCAACTCAATCCATAATACGTTTGGCACATGAGAGTGGAGTTTCAGGTATGACAGCTTAAAAAGCAGTGAGAAAAGACTTGAAAATGAAATTGTATGTGAAAGGTGTGAGGCAACTTGTTACTCAAGGACAGAAAGTTAGAAGGTTAAAGAGGGCAAAGATAATCTTGAATAAGTTGCAAAATGATCCTGGAATAATATATATATATATATATATATATATATATATATATGAACTTTATTTCAATCCCTCATGAGCTTTCAATCCTTAGGTATGATTAATTAATGATGAACATATCATTTTCATTTATGATCAATTTTATCACAATTCTTCTGTTAAGCTTGGAGAGTAATTGTACATTCTTATTGCTCAAAGTAGAGTCCAATAGTATTATAAAAACCTCAGAGAATTCCAGTAAGATAACTTTAATCATTTCTAAGATACAATGATTCAAAGCTTATATATATATATATATATATATATATATATATATATATATATATATATATATAATGAGTTCTATTCCAAAAGCAGGAGAGGTTGTTGTCCCATCATACCTTGCTAATGAAGGGAACAACTTGAAATGCAATCACCTGCTAAGATATCTAGAAAATAAGTTACATTGCTGTCTACTGCAGTGAAGGAGAAAGATTTTGTTCATTTGCTTATATAAGCTTTCATGTGAATATAGATTTTTAGATCAGTATTGTCTGTGGAGGCCATCTAGAACCATGCATCATTACTGGCACTGTCTGTTAAAATTGATAAGCCAACAGAGAACCAAGAAATTCCCCTGTTGTAAAAACTAGTGTTCTTTTATTGGGGGTAAGAAAGTTTGTGATTTGTCAAGACTAGTAGAGAAATGCAAACAATTACCATATTTCAAAGCCCACTATTTGTTTATATCCCAGATGTAACAGCAAAATTGTCCATTTGTTAGCAACATAATTCAAGAAGAGAGAAAATATATTTGTGTTTACACAGAGTTCAGAATAAAATTTATATGATTATCTATTAGAGAATGTGTGTGTAAGTGCAATGTTGTTGAAATTAAAATAATGATTAATCACCACCCAAGGGATTGTTTCCCTGGGGAGAACAAGATGCTCTGCCAATACCACATCCTCTGGATGTGAGTGTCAAAAAAACCCCAAAAAGAGTGAGTTTATGTCCTTTGCACTTATACTGCTAATTACTGTGCCACCTATCAGGCATTATGCAAAGTTCCCTGTCAGACTAAGTGGGGTAATCCAACATTACTTACTGTTTCATAATTCTTATCAATTCATTTGTATATTTAAGAAACTGAAAAATTTGAAGAAATTTGTTTTCTCATCAATGCTACACTTTTTCATTAATCATTTATTAAAAAGCACATCGTTTAAAAAAAAATCTCTGCTCAACAGAGGACTTGAGGATAAGCATAATAACAGCTGAGTTATAGCCCTTGACCAAAAGATATATGTGGTTGTCTGCCCTTGGTAAAGACATACAAGGAGAATCTTCCATGATCACATATTATTCTATGTATGTTCTAACTGGTTTTCATCCTAAATGCAGAGATACATGTTGCCATGATTCAACAAATGAACTTTTAGATTGCAATAAGTATTTATTTTATTTATCAATAAAATCTAAAACATTTATCCATTTGAGATGTGATGTGTACATTTGTGTTATGTATATATATATATATTTGACAGTAAATATTCATTCATACTTCTTATATAAAAAGTGCTAAGATATTCTTTGTACATTTTTTATTTAGATGAAATTAATGAATTTATTTTTAATCCAACATTTTTATTACTTCAAACATTTTTATAGTTGATACTCATACTTCAAATATATATATATATATATATATATATATATATATATATATATATATATATTGAAAATTTTGAGTTGAAGTGAAGCGAGAATAAAAGACACTTATTGTGTTACTGGCCCTAAGAACCTGCTGATATTTTTTTTAATGGGCTGTGATTGAACAGTTCAAGGTGAACCACCCCCTTTGAAGGGGAAGGGAGAACTGTTACTGGACTGTAGCAAGTAGTTGGTAGATACCACTTAGGAATAGCAGGTTCATTTCTCTCTCCCTGCTGAAATGTCAGGCAGTGTTTGCCCATAAGTAAAGTATACATGAGTAACAAAGTTGCTGAAGGCAAGTTTCCCTTTTAAGTCTTCAGAGAAAGTTTGAAAACAAGTCCTCTCCAAGAAGCCCCAGAAAAGAAAGAACCAAGAAGTCCCTAAGTGGTATTTAGGGCTAAAGGCATCCAAGAAGAAGAAGGAGGAGGAGCAAACACATGTGGTTACAAGAAGTGTATTACCGTGTGTTTTAAGTAAGTTTTCCCTTTCTGTGGCCATAAAAGAAAGGCAAACTTTCCATTCAGACAGGAAGAAAATAAGAAGAGAAAGAAGGGAGATTGGTCACCAATGAAAAGTGAACTTTGTCTCCATAAGAAAGAAAAGAAAAAAGAAAAGAACCTTTGAACTTTGAAAAGACAGAAAGTTACTGTAGAGCAAAGGCTCTCATTTTTTTTTTTGTCATTGTTTTGTTTTTTGTGCATTGTTATTTTGTAAGTTTTGCTTTTCTGGTATATGTTTTTTACATTGTGTTACTCAGAGAATAGGTTATCCTATTCTCAGCAAAAAGGGACGATTTTTGTTTAGCTGGTTAGTAATAAATATTTGTTCTTTGTAATTGAATTGGATTCACATTTTTTTCTTTTTCATTATTACTTCAGGCAGTAGTGAAAATAATATTGCAGCAGGTTTTATTATCTTTCAAAAAATAACATTTCTGGATATATATATATATATATATATATATATATATATATATATATATATATATATGGTGTCCATAAAGTTTGTGTGCACTTTAAAAAAATTATAACTTTATTTGTATTTGCGATAGAAATAATCTGTAAAAAATGTTATAAAGTTTAATGTACCTAGTTTTAAGCATAGCTAAAATAACTGATGTGATTTCAGGCATTACTGTAAATCAGTTGGCAAATGTTTTCCGTGAACTGCAAAATTGTATTACCCTTTGTATTGCTAAAGATGGAGGACATGTGGAAACTTAAATAAAATTTCAATAAAACCTTAAAAAATATAGATTTACTTCTTTCTAATCCTTTTTATAAATTATTTCTATCGCAAATACAAATAAAGTTATACATTTTTTAAAGTGCACACAAACTTTATGGATACCCTGTATATATATATATATATATATATATATATATATATATATATATATACAGGGTAATGGACTACTGTTGCCATATTTGGGTGGGAGCTGCCCAGACCTCACTCTCCAGCCTTTATAGTCCAAAAGCGTCTCCAAGCCCTTGTAGATGATGAATTATTCTCCACCCTCCAACCACTCTCCCACAGACAGGATGTGGCAAGACTCTCACTGCTCTATCGCTACTTCCACAGAAAGTGCTCAGACAAAGTACATTCCCTGGTCCCGCCAACTCAAACATTCTCGGCGAGGACACACCATCACACTTACATAGTAGCAAACCACTGACATTCCCTCTGTATTCCATCAGTGAGAAGTAAGTTCCACTTGAACAGCTTTTTCCCATGAACCACTATTCTGTGGAACCGACTCCCAAGAGGATGTTTCCCCGATTACTACAATCTTAACTTTTCAAGGCTAGGGTTAACCATTATTTTCCCCTCCTATATGCACAAATGGCCTCCTAACATAACCCTTTACCTGGAGTAGCCACTGGGTCATGTAATGGGTGAACCTTACTGTAAAATATATATATATATATATATATATATATATATATATATATGTATATTTGTTAGATGTATAATAGAATCTGTAACAAAAATTGTAACAAAAAAATGGGACAAAGTGGTAAGACAATGCATTTTGCCGATATGATGTGTGTTAGGTTTGCTTTCTGCAGGTTGGAATGAAAGGCAAAATTATGTAAGGAAAATGCATTGGGATTTTTGAGGATAAGAGGGGTAATAAATTAATCAGCACTGATGAGCAGAAACCAGAAACTCTTTATTTGTTTACTTGTTTATATATATTGTATTTTAGCAGTCAACAGTAAAAGAAATAATAATTATATTGTTATTTATTATATAACATTAAACCCAGGTTTACATATGCTTCTTGCAGAATGTAAGTATAGTTGGCTGATGAAAATAATGAAAGAAAAGAATGTGTAATGTCATCAGTAACACATATATATATATATATATATATGTATATATATATATATATATATATATATATATATATATTACTGATGACATTGCACATTTACAAATCTACCATTTGTCCATGTATTGAATACGGTTACCATATCTGGTCTGGCGCTCCTGCTTTACATCTCAAGATTCTTGACAAAATTCAAAGAAGGATCTGTACTGTAATCACCTGACCAGGCATCTCAACTTCAGTCACTTTCGCACCAACGTGACATGGCTTCCCCCATCTTTCCTACAAATATTTTCATGCCAACTGATCTGACGAGCATTTTACCCTCTGGTGCCCCACCTACATGAATTTAAGCATGCTACTAGATTGGCATTTAGGTCCCACCCTTTTACTGTTGAAATAGCTAAATAAAACTGCCACTTCTACTCCAACAGTTTCTTTTCTCACACTGCCCATTTGTGGAAGCTTCTTCCATTTACTTACTTCCCTGATAACCACAATCTCCAAATATTTACATGCAACATCAATCGCCACCTTCTGTCTTCTTGAATCCCATTCACCTTTTGTCCTTTCCTCAATCCTCCCTATTCTCAGTCTTCTCTTTCACTGTCACACCCTGCATATTAGTGATATTCTCGCTATGCTTGGTACGAAATGATTTTAAAAAATGTATGTATGTATGTCTTTTTGCCAGTGATGGTCTGCCATACACATAAAAAATCTGCATTGATCAAAGTTTTAAATATTTATACCAGCTACTTCCTTTTATGGTACATTAATGCTATCATGGGTAGGATATAATAAAAAAAATATCAAAACTTCTACTCACAAGGATGATTAAATATATAGCAACATGGCATTAGAGAGAAGAAAAAATGAAACAGTAACTGAACATTGTAATGCAAATTACAAATTGGAGACATGTTGTATCTCGTGTTTTTAAGATAACAGAGGTAAATAAATAAGGAAGACAAACTCATAGGTAACTAAGTAAATAAAGAGTTTGCTACATGAAGGTACACTTAGCAACCTAATGCTTACAGTCCTCAACTCTGCTTATATACATAAATGGATGATTCCATTCATTTATGTCATATATGGCAAGGCATCAAAATTACGTATGTACAAAAATTAAAATATCTGGGAAGGGTTTTAAAAGAAGACAGAAAATGCAACACCAAAATTTGAAGATGTATTTGGATAGTAAAAAATGATTTTGAAAGGTAAACAAAGTATTAAAAATCAGGACAATTTCATTAGAAATGACTATTAAATTGTTATGTAACAACTAAATTATGAGACCTAGCTGCCAATCAAGTCTTATGCTTAAATTCATAAAGTCAAGTTACCAAAGAGGAAAGCTCATCAGAAAACTCACTATGAAAATATTTATACAAAGGGCACAAGGAAGCTACATTATAGTGGTGGGAGAGTGATTGCAGACAAGATGATGATATTACAGATTCTTCTTTAGATTCTGTCAAAAATTTCTAGATATATAGCAGAAGCACCAGACAAGATGTGACAGCAATATTAAATACATGAAGGAATGGTGAACTTATAAGGCTGCAATATAGACCCTGGAAGAAAAATTATCTAGCACAAAACTGTGAACCAACTTTCCAAGCATTTCCTTAAAATTTATTTCTACAAGGTTTGACAATCATACTGTGTGTTTGGCATTAAGAATCAGAAAGAAAGGGATTGTCAAGGGTCAGGAATTAATGAAAAAATTATTCATAGAATATGACTATTATATGCAGAATGCAAATGCATTTTTAAAGGATTTTACAATAGAAAAGCATTGAAAATTATTAAGAAATGTAAAGTTAGTGATCAGGAATTAATACAATTATTGCCAAAAGAAAAGGGTTATTAAATATGTAAGCAATGAAAGTCAGGAAGAAAGGTTTTGTCAATCAAATTCTGATATTTATTCATTGCAATTCTGATTTTAGGAAGTGGTTTGGGCCAAGAACGTGTCAATACCTCTAAAACTATAATCTGTAACCTTAATGTCTTTTTGTAGTGTTTTGATAAAAAAATTTATTTTTATTTTCTTTGATAATTTTTTTCACTAACTATAATAGCACATCATTTTCTTGCCTTCTAAGATGATAATTTTTTATATCTACATGTAATTCTGTTCTGAAGGCTTTTTGTTCCTTCTTCTGCTCTTGCAAATGATATTTTTCCCCAGTTCAAAGTCAACATCAAAGTTTTCCTTATCAGAGTTGAGCAATGAATAATCAAGTTCATCATCCTTTTCATGTAACGATTCAAGTCTGGCTTCCTTTTCAAATATACAGCATCAGTGATCCCCACATTATTAGGATGCTCACACACACACACACACAGAAGATCTTTATCAGCTTTCAGATACCTGCTACAAAACACCTGAAATGTATCTCTTACGAGAAGTTTTATGACATTGACACTTACTGCCATCTGGTGATAAAGCGAAGAATAACATTTTTGGAATAAAACTGCTACCAGATTCTCTTATATACAATGATTATACTTTTTACAACAGAAATCTCTCTCCCTTTCTATCATATATATATATATATATATATATATATATATATATATATATATATATAATGAAACAGAGTGTGAGAGAGAGATCTATAAACACTCTACTTCAAGTATGCTTCCTCAATAATTATACCACACATTAAACAATATGATATATATCCAAATGAGAAAAAGAACAGAATGAATAAAATTCCACTGTTCGTAGCATTTACTTTTAAAGAAGTGCACAATACAAAGTATTATTATTTTTATTACAAAAGATTATAATAAAAACATGTTGAAATCACTATAGAAAAGCTTTCATGTTTCAATACTTTGATTGTACTTCTTCAGGCAATGGGAATTAACTGGTGATTAAATGACTTTTAAGAAAATTTAAAAACAAATTGTTACCTCTTTTCCGAAAGTTAAAGGGGAGGGAGAAACATAAGGTCAGAATTAAAAATAGGCTTGTGGGTGTGTCTAGATTAACCAATTAAATATCAGATGTACACTAAATAGAAAAGTAAGCTCAGAGGTTGGAGGTGGGTGTTATTTTTTCATGTCATGATAAACCGGAACATAGACTGGACATCATATATTTGTTGCTGACATATTTTTAGTTTTCATCTGATTTCGATTAAATTTTTTTTGTTTGATAGATAATTCTTCTGTGCCAGTTTTAAGTCCAAATTGGCTGGAAAAAATTGCAACCTTGAAGGTGAAAAATTGAAAAAACTGATTTTTTTACACTTTGCACAAAAATCAAAGGCAAAATTTTATTTACTTTTTCACACATAACCTTCCAATCCTAACTCATGCTGTGTGGGCATGATTCACGCCTACACACGTTTCCCATTGGTTGCTACTGACCTTGATAATTAGCATGTGCAGCAACGCATGTACATGTGACCCTGGAACACACAATGCATGTGCATCACTTGACTTGCGGAATGCAACTCCAGTTCAAGTTGCCCATTGGCTGCACGAATCCCCTATGTCACAGTGTCATACTGATAGTCTATGCAGTCCTAAGCTCATTGCTATCACTTAATTCTGCAATTCTGCTTCTTCTTCTGTACATCCAGCCCTGCTTACACATTCCCCTTCTCTTGGCCAAATATTCAATCTCTCTCAAGTGAGGTTACCTTTTCCATTGCATAAAGCCTACTACTGCAGTTTTAAGGCGTTGCTTTCATTGTCGATTATAGCCGTTCCCAATTTAAATTTTTTTTATTGTCCTGCCAGTTTTTGCATTGCATTCACCGTAGTAAAAAGTAAACTTGCTTTTTTATTACTCAACATTTATTTTTCCAAACTTTCCTAAAGTCATTCGAGCTTAGTCATCCCTGTAGCTTTACAGCGTTCTCTTCTGGTATTTGCCCACACATTCCATTTGACAATTCATACTTGCCTAAGACATGCCACCAAAGTAAAGAACTTGCCTAGGTCACAAAATTGTTGCTGCAAGGTCCGCCATGTAAATAAGAGATGACGAATCGTCTTCAGAACATTCAGTCCGCCTGTCTCAAAATGCCTCTTAGAATGCTTCAATCAGAGCCACTGAGTTCGAAGATCAATGTAACCATTGGCTTTCCAGAAGAGCCTACTTGAACACTTCTGCATGCAAGGCTGAAAATGATGATAAAAGGACTCAATGGCTGGCGAGTAATGCCTCCAACTGCTGCAGCGCGTGAGGCTGAAACAAGTTTGAAAACACAAAAACGGCCATTTTCAGGGATACCCACTTTCAAATTGTTACGCCTCCCTCTCATTTAATTTAAACTGCTGTAATTGAACAAAAAAAATTCCCAGTAATGAAATGCCCGGTCGAAGACAAATTATATTGCTACTATATATATAGCTTATATATATATATATATATGTGTGTGTGTGTGTGTGTGTGTGTGTGTGTGTAATTTGGCAGCAATTTTTGTTTTAAACATGTTGTATTGAATGTTAAAGACAACATAGTCTTGCATAATTTCTTTTGAATTTTCTCATATTCTCTAATGATATATGGTGGACTCTCTCATTGTATTTGACGTATGAGGGTGAAGCAGCTCAGTTCCTAGAAACTGACAGCTAGACACCAGCCCATATGTTTTGATTATAGTGGTGAAGGCTTTGTGCAGAACCAACCACACTTTTTGAAGAGACACAGAAACCTGGTGCACCATGTACAACAAGGTCCCCAAAAAACCTTCCACAGGTTTTGAATTCAGAGTTGTCCTTCTCTTAGACCATTTGCCATCCAAGGCTATAGAACCCAGTCTGTCCTGCTATTTACCCATAGCTGGAGGGAGAAGAGGAGGATTAATACCTTTCCCAAGGGTATTAGCACATAAGTGAATGTACTGGATTCAACTAGAATTAGAACTGGGCTCTTTGATTTCTCAATTCGAGCCGCTATCCACTACTCCATCATGCCTCCCGATATATATATATATATATATATATATATATATATATATATATATATATATATATATATATATTTGAATTGGACATAGTCCGACAATTTATTTAAAGACATTTATAATATGTTTAACGTTCTTTTTATAGATACAAGTATTTAAGCAAATGCTCTGTTTATTATAAAACATTTGCTTAAATACTTGTATCTATAAAAAGAACGCTAAACATATTATAAATGTCTTTATATATATATAAATATATATATATATATATATATATATATATATATATATTGCTAGCATGATCACAAGTCATCATGTTTGATGGTGTTCAAGTATACTGGCCCTGTTCAACTACTAGTCCCACCACATTATGTGCTCTCTCCCAGAAACAGGTTGGTTCTGTGAGTATTGAAGTAACATAAATGTACCTGAGCAGGTATCTGCAACAGGGATTAGCTTTTCATCCTAGCATACACCGTAGTTTTCTGAGACTGAAAGATGCCTACTCTCTCTCTCTCTCTCTCTCTCTCTCTCTCTCTCTCTCTCTCTCTCTCTCTCTCTCTCTCTCTCTCTCTCATATATATGTGTGTGTGTGTGTGTGTGTGTGTGTGTGTGTTTGTATTTTAACCATGTCAAATTTGGCTATGGAGTTAAAAGCTAATCTGGAAAACTGCCGTAGCATGTAGTTATGGGAGACCGGTTAGCCTAAGTATTTCTCTGCTCTCTTCTGTCAGCCATGCTAATGACAAGATATTTTGTCAAGATATCTGGCGATAAGACAGAATATAGGGAAAAATGGGTTTATGCCTTTCTCAGAGACATAATCATAAAGGAAACACAAAAAGCTTTGCCCAGAATTTGAATCCAAATTCAGTTCACTAAGTACATTTTTCATGCTACTGTTACACGATGCCATACCAATAAGGTGTGGCATCGTGTAACTGTATCTCCCCCTAAAATACAAACATCTCTGGTCATATGACCTCTTTCATCTACATCTTTACATTTGCATCACTTGCTCTTATTTTTGAACTACCTGTTTGTATACATAAGAAATAATGTTTGAAAAAGGCTAATTTTACTCCAGAAAATCAAAACAGTTCACATGCACCAAGACATAAGCCCTTCTATCTTATCAGCTGACAGAACTCAGATAAACTGAGTTTTCTATGGCTTATCAACCCTTAGCAGGTTATTTAAAGCCAGAAAATATTTTTAGATTGTAAGAATTTTTTTTGAGAGAATAATGATTTCAAAGTACTGGTCTTACTAATCAATCCCTAACTGGGGGAGAAGGTGTGGATTCATTCATTTCCCAAGGGTATTGTACATAAGTGATATAACAAACCCAATGGGAATTGGAATTTGGCTCTCCGGTTAATCATTCCAAGCCATTATCCATTACACCACCTGCACATCCAAGCTTAAAGCAACTGATATTCACAAGCAGTCACCAATCTAGGTACTGACCAAGCTTTACATTGCTTAACTTCAGTGAATATACAGAAACTAGTGTTTTGACGTGATGTGGCCTCAAACTTCAGATAAACTTTAAACAAAAAAGGCACAAAGGAAATATAATGCAAAAATTTAATATAAAAAGATATAAAAACAATATGTAAAAATATAATATCAATTTCTTCACAGATGAAAAGGAGACTTGAGGCAACAGAACTGAGCTTCTACAGAAGGATGCTGAGAATACCATGGGCAGAACATGCAAAAAACAAGAAAGTTTTATGAAAAATGGGAATTATACTGAAAATCAGAAAGACAGTTAAAAAATGGTGGGACATATAATGAATAGAGATAGAGAGATATAAGAGAATTTGATACTCAGATCCTAGATTATAGGAGAGAATAAGAGGACAAACATTGTTATTAGAGGTACAAACGATAGGAAATTGTGGAGAGCAACAATCGCCAATATCCTGAAGAGATACAGTATATAAAAAATGAAAGAATATCAAAAATCCAGACAGTCAAATCACCCCCATGAAACCAATATAGTTTTATGGCGAATTGGACATATAAAAGTAATATAAATTTATGTGCTATTATGTATGTGAATGCACACACACACACACACACACACACAGAGACACACACACGTGCGCGCGCAGATACATATTAGGTTAATGCAAAAGTTTCCAGCAGTTTTTATTTAAAAAAAATATTTTTCTACTGTGCAGAAAAGGATGAACCCAAAATGCAAAGTACAAATTGGAGATACCAAAATCAAACAAGAACAAAATTTAAATATCTGGAAAGTGTTTTAACTGAGGATGGAAAATCTGAAATCCGAGGGTGCACTGGGATAACCAAAGATGCATTTCAAAAGCTAAGCAGAGTATTAAGAAACAGAAAAATGTCATTAGAAACAAAGTAAAAAGTACTCAGTTGTTATGTGATCTGTCTCCACCTATATGTTTACAATCTCCTCAGAGAGGAAGTAGAGACTTGAAACACCAGAAATGTTGTTCTACAGAAGGATGTTGAGAATACCTTAAACCGAACATGTGATCAGCGGTGAAGTTTTAGAGAAAAAGAAAACAAAATGGTGACTTACAGTTAACATGAAGAAGAGACAGTTAAAATTTCTAGGGTACATAATGAGGAAAGAGGGCTTGGAAAATCCGATATTCACAGCAAGAGAAACATGGTTTTGTGGAATAATGCTGATACCATGGACTGAACAAACTTAAAGTTTTAGAGAAAATGGAAACAAAAAAGAAACTTATATTAACATCGGAAAGAGACAGTTCAAATTTCTTATGTGCTATTATGTATGTGCATGCATACAAACATATGCACAAACAAACATGTGTGTGAGTGTGTATGTATTCATATATTCATGTTCTTGATCCAAATATTTTTATGTGTACATAAACATCTATGTTTACATATATATTTGTATATATTTTGTGTATTTGTTTGTACACACACACACGGATACATACATATTAGGTTAATGCAAAAGTTTCCAGCAGTTTTTATTTAAAAAAAATATTTTTCTACTGTGCAGAAAAGGATGATACCAAAATCAAACAAGAACAAAAATTTAAATATCTGAGAAGTGTTTTAACAGAGGACTGAAATCTGAAGGCACATTAGGATAGCAAAGATGCTTTCCAAAAGCTAAGCAGATTATTAAAAAAAGAGAAAAAATTTGTTAGAAACAAAGAAAAGAGTACTGAACATGATATCAGTCCTCCTATATGGCACTGAATGCTGGACAATCTCTTCAAAGATGAAAAAGAGACTTGAAGCAACAGAAATGTGGTTTTATAGAATAATGCTGATACTATGGACTGAACCAAGTTGAAGTTTTAGAGAAAATGTCAACAAAAAGGGAAACTTATACTTAATATCAGAAAGAGACAGTTCTAATTTCTAGGGTACATAATGAGAAAAGAAAGCTTGGAAAGTTTGATACTCACAGGGAAGATTAAAGGAAAGAGGGGAAAAGGAAAATAATGCATAACATACTTAGTGAGTTTAAGTATGTCATAAAGTCCTGTAGAAGCAAGCGAGCCAGAGTGGCTTGCATCTGGTGCATAGGAAAATAAGAGTCTTACCTCAATGTGCGGCACATGTCATCGGCAAGTTTGCTCCTTGGAAATGGCATTACTCTCCCGTCTAGCAATTCCAGCAGTATGTGCAGTAACAAGGGTTTTTGTACAATTTGGCATGCTTTGACCAATAGCAAGTTGTGTGCTGATTGGTCAAACTGGAGGAGGTTATTTATCTGGGTACCTGAGAATAAAAGCGAAGAACACTGATTGGTTGGTCGACCATGGTGTTGGCCTGATAAAAGAGGGCTAAAGCAGTGAGAAGGGAAGACAGATTTTACGTTTTGAAGTGTTCGGAAAGTAAGAGCGGCAGATTGAACCAGCGGTATCTTGAACTGTACGAGCAACGTCTTAGTAATAGAGAGTCATTTAAGCTACAGAGTAAATGGATGGCAGAACAAGATTTAGGAGAAATAACTAAAGGACAAAATTTATTAAGAGCAGAAAAGGTCAGGAAATTGTGGAGAGCCATGATTGCCTACATCATAAAAGGACATGGCACATAAAAAAGAAGTCACACCTAGATTACGTTTTGAAGGGATTTTTATCCAAAATTATTTCTAATCATTACTTGTAGTGGGTAAATGTGTTTGAGTTGCTGTCTCTGTAAAAGTTCAAACATGAGATATGCTTTCCTTAAATAGCTAATTCAAACCTTGCTCTGTCCATAGCCAAACTGGTAGCAGCACGTTTTAGCTAAAAAGGTGCTTTCACCGATGGAAAATTATACCAGTTCAATTTCTGTTAGAGCATAATTTTCCTTTTGTAGAACTTCTCAATCTAGATGGGTTATTATTAATGTCATTGTTTAAGAAAATAAAAAACAGGAATAGCAACTAAAAATAATATATATATATATATATATATATATATATATATATATATATATATATAAAGAGAAAGAACAGATTTAGAATCCAGAGTTCTTTAGCATTTACTTTTTTTAAAAAGTGCTCAATACAACGTAGAG
This sequence comes from Acanthosepion esculentum, assembly GCA_964036315.1. NCBI lineage: Eukaryota > Metazoa > Mollusca > Cephalopoda > Sepiida > Sepiidae > Acanthosepion > Acanthosepion esculentum. The sequence goes on from OZ038475.1 coordinate 149,303,802, forward strand.
CTTAATATTATTAATGATATTTTTATTTAAAAATATTTTACATTGCAACATGGAAATTTTTGTGCTTCAGGAACTAAAATGAATTAAAATGTTAATGAATTCAGGAATTAAAATGTTAATGAACATTGCTTGATGATGAGATAAAAAAATTTTAAGTCCCAAAACATAGAAATTTTGCTATGTAAAATATTTTTAAATAAAAATATCATTAATAATATATATATATATATATATATATATATATATATATATATATATATATATAGTACAGGTAATTGATCCATTGGTATATAATCTGGGTGGATCCTAGTAATATTAATTACTAAAACTGATCCACAGAGAGCATACGTATTTTTTACAGCAAATAAAACAAAAATTACCTCAACATGTTACAGTCTATTTCAAGCCGTTCTGTACGTGGCTATCATCAGCCCCTAAGTGTCTGTCTCAGAGCATTGTTTTAAATTTATTTTCAATGTCAGTCCTCCTTTGGTAGATGCCTTGTTAATGAGAATGGGTTTGTGTTAGCAACTGGTGGGGGCATAAAGTATCTTATCCCAGGGGAAGCGGTCAGGGGTTGGAGTTTATTTATGGCTAGGACCTTTTGTTGTTTATAGTTTAATATCAGTTCCTACTATCTGACATTTCTTAAACAAGCCCCAAGTGTGTTTTTCTGGGATTCACAGTAAATAGTTTTTGTACTACATGTGTCCAATATTATTAATAAGTGATGGGGGATTTAAACTTAAACCCGTTAAGATTAAGGTAAATTAGTTGAATTATAGATTTATAGATTGTGGGTAATACCAGAGCACCCAATGGAATAAATCATGCTGCCCAACAAACTTATATGCGTACATATCTTCACACATACATATATGTACATTTACATATCCATGCATATATGCCACTATATGCACACATACACCCCCACATATATACACATGTATTCTTATGTAATTTTGAATCTATTTCTATATCTACATTTCATGATTAGTTTGTATTGATCTTTATATTTTATTACCCTGATTTTTTCTTCTAAACATAGCTTGCACCTATCCCTAAAACTATTGGTGGGAGGTTGCAAAACGTAGAATTTTCCAATTTATTTGAGGATTCACACCCTTTTCCTTCAAATTTTTTTCGAAAGGGCTGTTTGGTGTTTTAATTTTGGATTGGTGAATGAGTGTCTATGTGTATTGATTCTCTTTTTAAATTCTCCGAAGAAATGCCAATGTAAATATTATAGTTTGTCATGTTTTCTTTAGGGGTAATGGTTGCCTGGTATACTTCCCTAGTGGATCTGCACTTGCCCTCTACTGGGCAGTTTTCTGTAATTCTACAATTACAGGGGGGTTCCATGTTAGATTTAGTTGTTTTTTTCCCATGGAATTTACTTAAAATGTAATTCTTATGGGAATTAATAATTTGGTACATATTATCAGTGCAGGAGTAGCTAATTTTGATTGACTTCCAATTGAATATCTTATTTAGAGGATTTTTTTGTTGAAGTGTTTAGTAATTAAATTTAGGAAGTACTGTCTGATGTTGATACTTGATAATTTACAGAAGGGGGGTTGAATCAAGTGGTTTTTCCTTTCTTACTTTTACACCTACATTCTACTTTTCATGTATTGGTATTACTAATGGTGGTCATGTAAGAAAGCTTACTTTTGAAATCACTTTTATGGAGGGACGTTTCATATAGTTCTTTATTCTTATTAAGATTTTTTCATTGGACAATAGTTTACTAATCCTGGTGCAAATGGTAGTGGGTATTTGTCTTATGATTGCATTAGGGTGCTTAGAACTGATATTAATATAATTGGGTTTTCGTTCTCTTTATGGTAAGGTTTAAAGGTTTTATCATTAAGGTTAAGGGTGATATCTAGGTGGTCAACTATTTTAAGGTTAGAGAAAATCTCAATCTTAAACCCTAGGAATTTGAAGGCCCTGATAATTTTCTTTTGTAATTTCGCTGTTAGTGAACCATTACTATTAGGGATGAGGATGATCCCATCATCCCTATAGAGTCCTATTAGTTCCAGTTTTATGATTCATTGAAAATAAATTTAAAACAATGTTCTGAGACAGATACTTAGGGGCTGATGATAACCGTGTACAGAATAGCTTGAAATAGACTATACCATGTTGAGGTAATTTTTGTTTGTTTGCTGTAATATATATATATATATATATATATATATATATATATATATATATATATCTACTATCTATATTTCTCATGTTGTCTGTCTGTGTGTCTGTCGTGGGTGTTGTTACCTCGCCCAGGCTGCATTTCTCACCCGATTTCGATGCGGTTTTCACCACAAGTTTGCAAATGGCTGCCGTAAGGACATGACGGAGCCCAATTTTTTAGTTCAGACTCGGGTTCAGAAAAAATCTGCTTACAGAAGGAATGATCACATTTCAACCAAATTTGACACCCTCTTAGAGTCTACCATTAGAAGTGTTGTCCAGAGGTTTCATGACCACGGAACCCTAAACAGTGCGGAAAATCGATAAAACCCAAAAACTGATACGCCCAAATTGTGCCATAACCGCATGTCGGTTTTGAGTGAAAACCGACTGGATTTATGAGGAGGCCATTGGGAGTCAACATGTAAAGTTTCAACTCTGAGCTCCCCCAAACAGAGTGAAAATCGACAATCGGTCAACCCTTAAAAATGTTTTTCCGATTGGGTATTTCCTAAATGCAGATTAATTTTAGGTCACGCTATGTGCAGGAAGAAACAGGTCAGTGCGTGCAGTGGAGTGGAAGGAAACATTTGACCTCAAATTCTGGAATGGGTGCAGGGCCATTGAAATTCGGCTTTTTTATCCCTGCTACCAGGTCTGACTTTGAGCCACAAATGACATATTCAACTTTGTCAACACCTTTGCTCTAATCATTGCATCTTACCAAAATAAGCACTTCCTTTATTCGCATCTTTACTGAAAAAAAACCCGCATACGTGCTGAGTGAAAATGGTTCCGCCCTCAGCAGTCCATTTTCCAATTCTTTAAACCTTTTCCCCTAGACCAGGCTGCATCCCAGACCTGACAACGAGTTTTTGCGCTAAAACAGCAGGGCTTCCTCCCAATCCATTTCAAAGGTAATGCCAGCAAACAGTTAGTGGCTTTTCATTGTCGCACAAACCAAACGAGCAAATGCTTCATTGCAGCTCCTTGCATTCTCATCGCCGGCATCACATGCATTAGAGCAAAGCTGCATATGCAGCAGGCAACTTGACCCCATTTACAGCCAAGCCTTGCGCTTGCCAAATCATGCGCACGTGTATGAATGCGCGCTAGCATCTTCCATTTTGCGTGAACTCATTCATTGGTCTAAGTCATGGCCATTGTCCAGGCTGCACCAATCAATGACAAGTCACGCTCCCTTTAAATATCTTCAGCATGGCTGCATCTGCACTCATATCTTGATTTGATCACCATTAACGCATCTGTCCTTGGATTAATTGACAGCTTCCTGCTACTGCAAGTTACCTATTTGCTTAAACGTTTGCATTACCAATTTTATCTCCGTGGGCTGCCTCTACCGCGCAGCCCAGTCCATCTTAGCGTTCCATACCTATTTCTACCTTTTCGTAGTTCAGTTTTGCTATTAGACAGTTAATTGCTGTCGCAAGTTACTTATTTATTCAATCGTTTGCCCAACCTATTTTACCTCCACATTACAGTTTTCACTGTAAGTTGAAGTGTACTGCCTTTACTACGCGGCCCAGTACACATCAGTAATTCACTGCCTATTTGCTTAAACGTTTGCATTACCAATTTTATCTCCACGTGCTGCCTTTACTGCGCAGCCCAGTCCATCTTAGCGTTCCATACCTATTTCTACCTTTTCGTAGTTCAGTTTTGCTATTAGACAGTTAACTGCTGTCACAAGTTACTTCTCTTCTGCCTTTACTATGCGGCTAGTAGTATATGCTGCTAGTATATATATATATATATATATATATATATATATATATATATATATATATAGTCATCCACAGATACACTGTTTCACTGTATCTCAACTCCTCAGTGCGGCTAGATGTCCGATTGCTTCAAGCAATCGGACACCGTCACACAGCAGAAAGGAAAGGAATTTTAACATTTTTCTCCATATGAAATATGCCAGCGGCTTGTAAAATTCAATTCAATTTACTTGAAGAGTAATACTTATTTATATATATATATGTGGGTAGCAACGTTTCTTTTAAAGATTTTTTGTTAAATATTACAGGCAAGGAAAATTTTCTATTTAACTTTCTAGCATTCTTAAATTTTTCCATTTGGTGTGAGTAAGGTTCTGCAAAAATTGTCCATCTTCCCCAGCGCTTTTGGCCACTTCTTCAGCCATTTTCAAGAAGCTTCATTTCAGGTGTTGTTAATTTCTCCCTTTTAAGATATTTTTTATTTTTGTGCTGTGTTGAATGGAGAGTTTATTCCAAGTTTCATGTGTTGAGAACAAGCGAAATTCAAGTGAGCATCTTTTTATTTTTTGAAAAACATTCAATACTCAATTCCCACTGTTAAATAACAAGACAATGGGATGTGTGTGTGTGTGTGTGTGTGTGTGTGTGTGTGTGTGTGTGTGTGTATAAATATATATATTTATATATATATATATATATATACACACACACACACACAGTGGGGGGGAGACAAATATTTGTATAAATACAAATTTTTAATTTATTGTATTTCCAACTCATAAAAAAACATACTTTTCATATAATTAACTGTACACAATAACTAAACATGCATTGATTTAATAGATATAAATCATATTTATCCATTTTAATAGATGAAAAAAGTATTCATACAATACAAAAAAGAATACATAATCTTCAGTTAATACTTTGTAGAATAGCCATTATTCACTTCTACAGCAACCAACCTCTTCTTGTAGTTATCAATTAATGATTTGCAAATTTTAGTTGGTATTTTGTTCTTTGCATATGGTCTACAGAGAAAGCATCTGGTTAGCAATGTTAACTTACTGTTTTTAACCAGACACTTCCTCAGTAGCAAAATGGTTTAGAACGTCAGGCTATATGATGGTTCTAGGTAACATACAGATTTGATTCCTGTCTTTTTTTTTTTTAGATTTCTCAGACATTCAGGCCGGTAAATGTTGTTAATACTGTTTATTATAAGCAGAGAATGAGACATTTTATTTCAAAATTATATTGATATATTTATTTTCCAAAATACGTGTTTAAAACAACGTGATTAAAAGAAAGGATGCTGCCTAAGTATACATATATATATATGTATATGTATAAAATAAATATATATATATATATATATATATATATATATATATATATATATATATATATAAAATAAATACATATATATATATATATATATATATATATATATATATAAAATAAATATATATATATATATATATATATATACACAGAGGAACATCAGTACACAAATTTAATTCATTCCTGAAGGCTGTTCATAACTCGAAATGTTCATAAACCAAAACTATTTTACGAATATGCACAACACAACACACAAATTTATACAACATGGCAATCGACTCAGAAATTATTCCATTCGAGTTAACTCGGTTTGGCAATGTTGTTCAAGAACTAAAATTTTCATCGATAACCAAGGCATTTTCATCTCAAATTTTCTGTTTGAAAACCAATTTGTTCAGCATGTGAGATGTTCAAGAACTGAGGTTGCACTATATATATATATATATATATATATATATATATATATATTATAATTATATTTTTCGAAGGAATCATATTTTTTAAAAAATTAAAAAAAAATTTTTTTTAAATTTAAAAAAAAAATAATTATAAAAAAAAATAATTATAAAAAAAATAATTAAAAAATAAAAAAATAATTATAATTTAAGCTCGACTTCTGTATGAAGCACTGTTTTTTAAAAATAAAACAAAAATACTAAAGAACTCCGGATTATTTACCTAACGTGTTCTTTCCTATTTTTTACATACCTGCACACACACACACACACACACACACACACATATACACACATATATATATATATATATATATATATATATATATATATATATATATATATCCTTGTCTTACATCCCTCTCTATTTTTGTACATTTATTGTATTCATTTTCTATCCATATGCAGGTGGTTTGCTGCCAGTATTGGTTCTGGATTAATCTAATATCCTTCCCAAATATGTCAAGGTTACCTTGCAGTACTAGAATTTAAGTCACACACACATTCTATAACAACCAAACCTTTCATGTTTTTCCTCCTTTTTACGCTATCTGTGTTCCCACAAATATATTTTTCTCTTCTTGAAATATTACTCTTTATATAAAAATATATATATAAAATTCTTCACACACTGAAATTTATCCTTTTGAAAATTTTGAAATCTATTTCTTTTAAAATTCCCATAAAAACCTGTAGACACACAACCACAATATCAAACTGAACCTCAGATGTGTGGATTAGACCTGAAAGAAAAGTTAAGCATCTAAAAATTTTCTCAACATATAAACTATTAAATAAAAACCAGGATTATTTAGTATATATGAGAACAAATAACTTCTTTGCTACCTGTCCTCCTGACTAAACAATCATGGACACATCCATATCTGTATGTTTTAAAATCCAACCCAGTGGTTTCATTATGCACCTGATAATTTTTGGTTATAATGATTTTAACTTTATATAAGGCCAGAGGGCCACTCAGTGTAGAGCATTACAAAGTAAGAGGCACAGCTTGTGCGGATATGTGTGGGAGATAATGGTTAACCTTAAACTTGAACAGGTTAATATTGTAGCAATCAGGGAAGCAACTTGAAGCGATTTTCTTCTTATTGGTTAGGTATCTGCCAATGGGTGAGAGACAGAAAACTCAGCAGTACCCTAATCAAATACTGGATCACAATGAGTGGGGCACAGACAAGACTTACACATGGGGCCACCACACGTATGGGATGAACCCAGCCAGGACACTAGAAAACCAAACAAGGTTAAATGAATTAAAAACGATGCCGGGTAAGACAAGCAGAAATTCTTGGTAATTTACAACAATCCAGTTATGCAGTCAAGCTCTGCTATTTATTCATTTCCCCATAGTAACAAGATATGACACAAGTTCTATTTCATGTGGGGCACCCGAGTGCATACACCCTGGTGAGGGCCTAAAATGGCCCAACCCTCACAACCATCAGTTGTCCTATCATTGCTACTGATTCTTCTCTTTAGTGCAATGAGGAGGGACTGCCTTGTGCAGTTGTTCCCCAGGACTGGGCACCCTTTTTTTCAGTTGTGCTCTGTCTGAAAGATGATAACAGCACAAGCAATACAAGTATTGCCACACCTAAAACTTTAGCGGTTGGCAAGCAAAGGAACCATTTGTATAGCTAATACCGCTCAGCTCACCATCCCAACTATCTCATGAGGAAGATGGTTGACACTTTCTTTTTTCATAACCAGACATTACAGAGTTCACACCAGCTCTGTTCTGGCAGGGGAGGCATGCGCTGTCTCTCTGCAGAGACAGTACACTAAATATTGTCTCTTTGCCCAACAGAGGCATGTACCATTATCAGTAGCAATTGGCTGCTTTGTCTGCTTTTCATTTCCACTTTGGAATCAGTTCCACAAGGTAGTGGTTCAGGGGATGCACCTACTTGAGTGGAGCTTACAACTAACCAAGGGAATATTAATATTAGGGTGGTTTGCTACAATGTGTGGCATGGTGGGTCTTTGTCAGTTAGGACTGGTGGAACTCTCTATAGAAATAGCGAGAGATCAGTGAGAAGCTGTGTATATCGATTTTTTGGAGTTGTATCCATATACCATTGTATCATCAACATAGATATTCACAAATGACTAAAGTATACTCTTAAGCAGATAATTTAGGTAGGAAGAGAATTGAACAAAAAAGCAAACCTTGGGGATGCCTGTGTTGATCACTTGAAACTCAGAGGACTTGCCATTAGCAACTATCTTCAGGGACCTACTCATCAGAAAGGACTTTATAACTGAGAGTCTCTTCCAGTGATTCCATATCTAGATATCTTAAGTAGTAACCCTTTATACCACACTTTGTCAAAGGATTTGAAATATCTAGCTGGTATTTGTTGTCAAATGCCTCATTAATTCTATAAGTAATCACAGCTAGGATATCAGCAGTGGACCAAGCAGATCGAAATCCATACTATTGAGGTGAACAACTAACTTCTTGTTGATTACAGCTTCAAAGAATTTGCGAATGACAGTGAGGAGACTGATGGGTCTATACAGTGAGGCGGGGATGAGTGCCAACCTGCATTCTTGAAAATAGGGCATACTCTTGACACTAGTGTAAAACTCCCAGTTACAAATTTTCTTAATGATTCATTTTTACTATAACAGTTTCTCTGGCTGCTTGAAATATAGCTTGACATTTTTTATCATTGATAATACAATTGTGT
>OZ038475.1:149319758-149397258 GCA_964036315.1 Acanthosepion esculentum
TCTCTCTCTCTGTGTGTGTGTGTATATATATATATATATATATATCTATATATATATATATATAGTGGAGTAATGGATAGCAGCTCGGATTGAGGAATCGGAGGGCCAATTTTGAATTCAATTTGAATACATTATACATGCTAATATCCTTGGAAAACATGTGAATCCTCTTCTTCCCCCCCCCCCGTTATGTGTAAATAGCAGGACAGACTGGTTTCTATAGCCTTGGATGGCAACTGGACTAGGAGAAGGACAACTCTTAATTCAAAAGCTGTGGAGGGTCATTTGGAAACCTTGTGGCACACTGTGCACCAGGTCTCTGTATTCAGCTCTTTGAAAAGTATGGCCAGTTCTGTACAAAGGCTTCACCACTGTAATCAAGTCATATGTGGGGGAGTCAGGCTGTCAGTTCCAACTGAGTTGCTTGACAATCATACATCGAACAATGGGAGAGTCCATTATGATATATATATATATATATATATATATATATATATATATATATATATATCCAGGTAAGATGAGAACGAATAGGCTACAATTTCAACATTCATAACATTTAATTTAAAAGAGGGTTTAATACAAAGTAGAGCAATAAAAAATAAAAAAAGTATATATCCATATATATATATAATATATATATAGGTTTTGACTAGGTTTGCTCTACGTTTGTATTGAGCTCTTTAGCTCTTTAGTTAGTTGTTTACTCGTATCAGGGTTTTTCTTTGGGCCCTTGAACCTGTATCTGTGCAATTATTTTCGACAGACTTTCATGTTCCTGGCTCTTTCTTTTTTAAAACCTTTTTTTCCCTTCGTGATTGATTTGGCTATTGTTAAATCAAGAATTCGAAGGTTTTTCGACACGAGTATAGTTACCTATATTTATAATATATATATATATATATATATATATATATATATATATATATATATATATATATATAATATGTAGAGAGATAGAGATTGAGACATAAAAAGAACGGTCACCATTCAGTACTTATGCCTATGTCAACAGTGTCCAAACACTCTAGCTCTGATATTGAGCATACTTATCTCATAAATAAAACAAATTTGAAGCCATATAGATAGATAGATAGATAGATAGAAAAAAATATATAAGTGAACACTGAGGTCAACAGTGAGCAACAACAGTCTGTTTAATGCTTTAATGCAATCTTCAGGTTATAAGTATTGTTTTTGGCTTGACTGTATATGCTGAGCAATGGTGCATTATGGGTAGCAAGGTCTACTGTATTATCCTAACAGTTAATTGGTAGAGAGTAATGATTATGTTTCAAATTATTCTAGAGGCTATTGAGTTGACATAATTGTGGATCCAAAGCCTCTAGAATTTGTCAACAAATCCATGTACCAATGCTTTAAACCACGAGGCTATTGCCCCAATCCTGTACCATGAATGTGGAATCTTAAACATGAAAATAAAAAAATGACTTCCAATAACAGATATGTAATAGTAGTTCTTTCATTATCCATGTTCTTTAGTAAATAGTTAAGTGGATTAAAGTATTGATTTGTGAATTTGGTGACATAGTAATTGTGAGTTCAATCCCTGGGTTGGGCAGTGTGTACTTGGACTCAGTGGAGCAAGCAATAACTGAGCAGTACTAAAGAAGAACTGAGTGAGTTATCTCTAAACATGGGCAGTGAAACAAGAACCGTCTACCCCAATCAATAAAAAGTTCATTTTGAAATTCCTTGTAGGTTACCCAGATCAACAAGCACCTGGTAATTGAATAAGGACACAATGGCTAAAATGTTGCAATAATAATGACAACAAAGATGAGGACAATAGCCTATGTGTAAATAATGATAAATCCTCATCTTAGAAATTAATGCATAAATGCTAATTCTATTAGTACACGGCTTAAACTTCTTATCTATCTTTCATCTCTTGTATTTCCTGACTTCAACATATCACCAGTCACCACATTTTACAAACTTTAAAATTACAGAAGCTTGGCTGAAAATTGGATAAATATTTTGATATTTCCATTTATTTAGGAAGCTAAACAATTATCTTTGAAGTCAACTGTCATAGAGTAAGTTCTGTAATAGTCATTGAGTTGTGATCAGCCAAAGAAAGAAAAATAAAGGACAGTCATAGAACATTTTTCAGTTATGTCAAATTCTATTTAAACAGATAAAATCTTTTTACAACCATTTATAATGGCTGGTACTCTTTATCTTATCTATCTTACAAGACTGCCCAGTTGGTTTAAAAGTTCTTGAATTTGGGCTTCATTAAAGCATTCATTATGACAATACCTGACCTTGCTACCCATAACATCCCATTACCAGTATATATAATTAATCAAGCTTACAAACAACACACATGGCCTGAAGATTATATACAAGCATGAAATGGACCATCACTACTCAGTGTTGACCACAGTATCCAGTCTTTTATATGTTATTTTTAATTTATTTTGTTTAAACCTTATTTTTGATGGCTACTCATATTCAAGTAAAAGTCTTACTTTTTAATTAAACCGTATTTTTTATCCAACTGCATCTACCAGCCTGAATATTCAAGAAATCTTGTCAAAAAAATGTGTGTCCTCCAGCAGGATTCAAACCTGCATCCCCTAAAGGGAACTGTCATTGGATCTAACATGCCTAACCACTCAACCACGTAGGACTTACTGTCAAACAAAGTCTGAATAGTGCCTTTTGAACACAAACTCACTGTTGATTCTTGAAATATCCATATCTGCTCTGTATCGTATTCTAACGTAAACAAAGACAATTTATTTTTAGGAAATTGATTAAATCTGACATATTGTTATTTTTAGATAGATACTCATATTCAAATAGAAGCTTTTTTTATTAAACAATATTTTTTATTCAACTGCATCTACCTAAATGAAAGTGGCTAGAATATATGCCCAAAACATATATTTAAAAAAAAAATTAATTCAGCATATATATAGTTATAATATAAATTTAAATTTAGTATGTATGTTTATGTGGATGTTTAGGAGAGATTGGGTCATATAGCCTTGTTTGGCAACCAGTCTACCATAGAAAGAAACAGCAATCTATTGCAGGAAAATCTTCTGTTTAGTCATGAATTAAAAGAGACATGATTTATCATGCATGGCATTTAACTGATATATAGATCTATCTTATGGCACTTATCTGATATATTGTATCATGCAAAATTCTGAACATCTGCAGCCACTTTAAATTATTGTAAATTTCTAGTAATTTCTAGTGTATAAGTAGATAATCCCCTTTGCATCTTGTACAGATGAAACATTATCATTCTTGGAGTCATTTCCTTACCATATTAATCTCTGAGCAGCATTTGTAACCCCCTCTCTTCTCCCAATGGCTTTTTAGTCTTTGTATGTGAGTAAACTTCTCTCAGTACCTGGGTCCTCCAGCTAAGGTAGGATGATTTTAAATCTAGAAATTCTTCTGCCTGATTTCTGAATAGATAACACAGATTCACTTCAAGTAGTATGCCTGTAATTTCTTCTCATTCCTGAATGATTGTCTGCGCCTGTCATTAAAAGTGGTGGAGGTAAACATTTTACTGGGTTGGAATTATTTCCTTGATAATCAGGGATTAAAACGTTAGAGTATATCTTGTAAAGGGGCTATTTATTCCACCATCCCTATAATGTAGGACAGTGTTTCTCATTCTTTTTAAGCAATGGCATACCTGGGAGTAAATGTAAATATCACAGCACACTTAGCAAAACTTTTAAAAGGGTAGACATTTAAATTTAAGGAAAATCTTAAAAAGTTAAATTAAAAAAATAAAACTACTTTTAAAAACGGATATTAAAATAAATTATTTAAAATAACATAATTGAAGAATAGTGAAAAGAATTATTTGAAAAAAATGTAATACTTATTCATTTATTCAAATACCAATGCTGTACCATGAGTACTTCCACACACACACATATATATGTATGCTGTGACAATATTTTGTGGCACACTAGCGTGTCATGGCATGACGGATGAGAATCACTGATATACTTCTATTTTGTGAATGGGTTATGAACCATGTAGTAGTTTCCAGTGAGACCTCTTGAACCATGTAATAGTTTTCAGTGAGACCTCTTGAACCATGTAATAGTTTCCAGTGAGACCTCTTGAAACATGTAATAGTTTTCAGTGAGACCTCTTGAACCATATAGTCATTTCCAGTGAGACCTATTGAACCATGTAATAGTTTCCAGTGAGACCTATTGAACCATGTAATAGTTTCCAGTGAGACCTATTGAACCATGTAAGAGTCTCCAGTGAGACCTATTAAACCATGTAATAGTTTCCAGTGAGACCTATTGAACCATGTAATAGTTTCCAGTGAGACCTCTTGAACCATGTAATAGTTTTCAGTGAGACCTCTTGAACCATGTAATAGTTTTCAGTGAGACCTCTTGAACCATGTAATAGTTTTCAGTGAGACCTCTTGAACCATGTAAGAGTCTCCAGTGAGACCTATTGAACCATGTAATAGTTTCCAGTGAGACCTATTGAACCATGTAATAGTTTCCAGTGAGACCTCTTGAACCATGTAATAGTTTTCAGTGAGACCTCTTGAACCATGTAATAGTTTTCAGTGAGACCTCTTGAACCATGTAATAGTTTTCAGTGAGACCTCTTGAACCATGTAATAGTTTTCAGTGAGACCTCTTGAACCATGTAATAGTTTTCAGTGAGACCTCTTGAACCATGTAATAGTTTCCAGTGAGACCTCTTGAACCATGTAGTAGTTTCCAGTGAGACTCTTGATGCCATGAAGAAGTGGACAGTTCCGGCTGTACTTTCTGACAATTAATCCATATCATTTTTACACGTACTACTTGAGGTTATCTTGATTCTTCACCTTTTCATACCAAAACATTTCCTCCCTACAGCCACTTTCCTCATAAACGCAATGTTGCAAGCCTATTGCTATTCTATCACTACTAGGTTCACACATGCTCCATTCTTTAGTGCCACCAGATCAGAGCTTTGCAGCAAAAAAAAAACTGCTTTCCTACATCCACAGAGCTGAATTAACTCTATTCCCTACATATACCATTGGTAAGATGGATATTCCATTCAGAAAGCTTCTTCTGAAGGACCACTACTTTGTGGAACCAACTCCCAGGTGGAGGCTTCCTTGGACACTACAAGCAATTCATTGTCTATCCTATATATCCTCACAATCTTCACTTCTTATTATTACATTCTGTTATATGCCATACCTATGAACACTAATGGGTATGTTCCAATCCTCATTGGTATGTTGGAAACAATTGTAAGTGGGGGGGGGTAATATGCTGTCTAAGTAGTCCACCACTAGCAGTGGTTTCACACTGCTGGTGAATATTGTATTTTGTTGATGTTATAAAGATTACCATTTCATTTCCAACCTCAATTTTGGTAACCTTTCCTGAGTTACAATACATTCATATCACACACCCATTTCAGTAACCCACTACCTTGAGTGATTCTAGGGCCTTGTATTGAGTAAACTTTAGTAAAAAAAAAAATATAAAATCTTTTTCTGTCAGGGATTTTGAATGAAAGGTTAAGATAATGAAATCTTAAGTGACAACCCCCCAAAATGGCTGTGCGAAACTTTTGGGCCACCTCATATAAACCAAGTCTGATACAGTGTTTTAAAATAGAAATGTCTGTAATGAAAATTACTTACATAATGTTAGTATTTCTAATGATTTCATTTGTCTTAAATAATTGTTTCAAAGTACCTGGAAGGGATGCAGAGAAATGATATCATTCTCTGTGGCTGAACTCCCACAAACTCTTCGAGTTTGTGTCAATCCTTCTGATAAATTCTTTCTCATTCTGTCTATATATGCTTAATAATTTTTTCTAAGCCAGGGCCAATCTTTCAATATAATGACACCTTCATTAGCCAGATCATGCAAGTACAATAATTTAAATATCTGGGAATTGATTTAACAGAGGACAGAAATTGTAACACTGAAATCTGAAAGTGTATTGGGATAACGAAAGATTCCATCCAAAAGCTAAAAAAAGAATTTAAAAAGAGAAAAATTTCATTAGAAACAAAGAAAAGAGTACTGAATATGAGGAGCAAATACATTTAGACACTTATTATAATGCCATCCTAAAGCTAAGCAAAGTATTAAGATACAAGAAAATTTCATTAGAAACAAAGAAAAGAGTACTGAATATGTGGAGCAAATACATTTAGACACTTATTATAATGCCATCCTAAAGCTAAGCAAAGTATTAAGAAACAGGAAAATTTCATTAGAAACAAAGAAAAGAGTACTGAATATGTGGAGTAAATACATTTAGACACTTATTATAATGCCATCCTAAAGCTAAGCAAAGTATTAAGAAACAGGAAAATTTCATTAGAAACAAAAAAAAGAGTACTGAATATGAGGAGCAAATACATTTAGACACTTATTATAATGCCATCCTAAAGCTAAGCAAAGTATTAAGAAACAGGAAAATTTCATTAGAAACAAAAAAAAGTGTACTGAATATGAGGAGCAAATACATTTAGACACTTATTATAATGCCATCCTAAAGCTAAGCAAAGTATTAAGATACAGGAAAATTTCATTAGAAACAAAGAAAAGAGTACTGAATATGTGGAGTAAATACATTTAGACACTTATTATAATGCCATCCTAAATCTAAGCAAAATATTAAGATACAGGAAAATTTCATTAGAAACAAAGAAAAGAGTACTGAATATGTGGAGCAAATACATTTAGACACTTATTATAATGCCATCCTAAAGCTAAGCAAAGTATTAAGAAACAGGAAAATTTCATTAGAAACAAAGAAAAGAGTACTGAATATGTGGAGTAAATACATTTAGACACTTATTATAATGCCATCCTAAAGCTAAGCAAAGTATTAAGAAACAGGAAAATTTCATTAGAAAGAAAGAAAAGAGTACTGAATATGTGGAGTAAATACATTTAGACACTTATTATAATGCCATCCTAAAGCTAAGCAAAGTATTAAGATACAGGAAAATTTCATTAGAAACAAAGAAAAGAGTACTGAATATGAGGAGCAAATACATTTAGACACTTATTATAATGCCATCCTAAAGCTAAGCAAAGTATTAAGATACAAGAAAATTTCATTAGAAACAAAGAAAAGAGTACTGAATATGTGGAGCAAATACATTTAGACACTTATTATAATGCCATCCTAAAGCTAAGCAAAGTATTAAGAAACAGGAAAATTTCATTAGAAACAAAGAAAAGAGTACTGAATATGTGGAGTAAATACATTTAGACACTTATTATAATGCCATCCTAAAGCTAAGCAAAGTATTAAGAAACAGGAAAATTTCATTAGAAACAAAGAAAAGAGTACTGAATATGTGGAGTAAATACATTTAGACACTTAGGAAGAGATAGATGAAATTTCTAAGGCACATAATGAAGAAAGAAGGCTTGGAAATTTTGATACTCACAGGACAGTTCAAAGCCAAGAGAACAGAGTAAAACAATGCATAACCTACCTAGTGAGCTTCAGTAAATGGATGGAGGGACAAAGTTTATGAGAGATAATATAAAGACAAAATTTAAGAGCTACAAAAGACTGGAAATTGTGGAAAGTCATGATCACCAATGTCTTGAAGAGACATGGTACAAAGAAGAAGAATTAGAAGAAAAAGAAGAAGATGGGTCATTTTATCTTCTTGTGAGCCTTCTGACAAAATTCTTGCTTATTGTGTATAGCTGGGTAAGATAGTTTTGTGTTAATTTCCTCCAGAACTATTGCAATGTGGAACAGTCTCCCCAGAAGATCCTTCCCTGATCAATCCACTCTTAATCTCTTCAAATTGAGGGGAAAACATTATCACACATATCCTCATAATATGCAACCCTTACACTCTTCCTATATGCTGTTAAAAACCTCTACTTTGAGAGACCCTTAGGCCTTGCATTTGGGTAAACTACAATAAAAAAAAAAGAAAAATCAGGAAAAAATCATTTACATGACTATTAATACATGTTCATCTAAGCTTACTAACATCTTTTTATTCATTAAATATGAATTTGAAAAAGTTTCAGAATTATTTAGCTTCATCTAAAAGAGTAGTCATATTTTATGTCAAAGAGTGATTGAATGCAGTTCCCTAATATCAGTGAGAGAAAAATTTCTGACAATGTGTACAAACATTTTGGTCCATTGATCATAGTGCAGAGATTCTAAACAAGCATTTTCAGCAACTAATTTCTTTGCTTCCGTCATCAAGAATTTATTCAGAATTTTGATTTCATGCCAAAATGGCACCTGTGCTTCCACTTTACTCCTACATTTATCACAGAATGCTGCACCAATGAAGTTTGATGGAACCAACACCTCTTACCATAATTGGTTGGTATGTCATTATACACTCAAGGAATTTCTGGCTGAAGATTGCAGACTGAAATGAGAGAAGTATTGAAAACTTTTGGGTTGAAAATGACAGCTGCATTAAAATGAAATAACATGTTTTGTTTTTTAATAGATTTTTGATCATAAAAATTCGTCTGTACTGATTATTACATGTGCCCAATGAATAATTATGAAAATCTGTATAAATTAAAATAAAATTTATACTCTTAAATTTCAATAGACACATCATTAAAATATATTTTATAGGTTGACCAACTTCAAACAAAATAAAATTATTAAATACAGGATGTGGCAGAAATACCTCTCACATACACCTCCAAGAAATACTTCTCAGATAATGGTAAGACATTAATGGCAGCGGTGTCTTCATCTAGAAAATCTTTCTGTTAATACAATTTTTCATGAAAATGGGTTTCTGAAGTCTATTAAATGTTATTGCTAGAGAAACATTCTTTAAATTGTTGGTCACCACTACTGGGATCTGTGTACTCAGGTTCTTGTTTTTATCTGAGTGTCAGGATTTCAAACAACAACAACACATCTTTTAAATGAAAAGGGTTATTTACACTGTTCAGACTATCATCCTCATCTTTGTTGCCATTTTTATCACAACATTTCAGCCATTGTATGCTCCAGCCTTCTTCAGATGAGGATGATAGTCCAAACAATGTAAATAGTGTACATAATACCTCATCTCAGGAATATAGACAGATACTGAAGAAGGCTGGAGTGTACAATGGCCGAAGTCAGTAGCTGTTGGTTGTCTCTCTTCCCTTGTTTTCATGTGTGTGCATGCACATGTAGATCAAACTGGCCTCCCAAATTATTTTTGACCCTCAAGAAGTAGTATGCTTTTATTCTTATAACTGTAAGATGATTCAAAATAAAGATGTGCACTTTTTGAATACAAGGTTTTCATTGGTTAGAAAATAATTTCACACTGGCTTGCAAAAATCTTTTTCTCAATTTTGCAGGAGTGGTAAAAGGAGTTATTATTATTATTTTCTAAATGGTAAGTCTGCAACTACATCCACCAAGTATTTTGGCAGTATTTATTGTTTATTAAATAAACCTACTGATTGGATTTTTTCAGTTTAAAAATCTATATCGGATTTAATTCCTATATATAAATATATATACATATATACATGACTTAAAGAGCTAGAGCCTATCTACCTAGGTTTCACCTAATAGATCAGGATAATTCTAGCTAAAGAGTGTTGGCTCAAATGACATTTTATTTTTTAAAAAAATGATCACCAGAAAGAGTAAAAAGTTAGCATAAAAACGAAAACAAAACAAAGGTGGGTCGGCCCAAACAAGATTTTATTGGTAAAGCAGCCACCAGAAAAAGAAAAATTACATTATTCAAGTCTTTTTTATGCCTACAGCCATTAACTATTTTATATCTTTGGTTAAGTAATTTATTAGGGTTATTATAAGAAGCTATAGGTAATTTTCCCTTCATATATAGGAAGCTATACCTTTCACAAGCCTTATATTTGCAGCATTTTTTTGTTTTTTTACAGGTGGCTGTATTACCAATAAAATATCCTTTGGGCCAACCCTCTTTTGTTTTGTTTTTGTTTTATGCTAATTTTTTATTAGTGTATAGCAAGGATTTATTAACGGACAAGTTTAAAACTTGACAAAGAATCATATTCATGTGTGTATACACAGATACAAAGGCAAGTCTCTTTCTATCAACAGGAACATGGATCCCTTTATATAAAGAATTGCAAAAAATGATGAAATGTTTTATGAAGACCTTATGCTGTAGAGATAAAACTGAAAAAAGGCTTCAAGTTGATGATTAACCCACTCATTAAAATCCATTCAACATCACACTTAGTGTTTTGAAGAGCCTGGTATTTACTTCACAAAGATAGATACATTTAAATGAATTCCAGTCTGATATTTTATCTATATAACTGATATTAATCACTGAAAGTAGATTAACAAGAAAGGAGATTGGGTTGAAAATGTATTATCATGTTGCATAAATGCCTTTATCATCATTAGTGTACAAACTTACTGATATACCTCCATTTGTTATAACTCATTATCCCACTAAACTGTGAGACTATCTTGCCACCTACTAGACTACAGTGAATACTACATTATTATAGACTTTGAAAAAGCTACATTTATTTAGCAAGTTTGTTTATTTGATTAGATAAAGAAGTTGATTGGACATTTTCATGTTAATGCATTTTAATGTATCAAGCAAATTATTTTTAACAATAGTTTTTTTTTTTATAGAGGAATAGTTTGTAAACATTGTGATGGAATCACTAAAATAGATTGTTAGGGAAAAGACCTATTTACACCTGTTAAATGAAAGGCCTGTTTACATCTATTAGAGGAAATGGCTATTTACACCTTTTAGAGAAAAGAAGTATTTACACCTTTTAGTGGAAAGAGATATTTACACCTTTTAGGGGAAAGAAGGATTTACACCTTTTAATGGGAATTTGACCACCATTATCCTGTCCATGGTTCCATAAAGTCTGGGGGAAACGCTCACAGCTTGTCGGAATCTTGTTTCTAAAGCAGCTCCAAAACCTTGGTTCTTATCAGAGATAAGAATATATTTTCTAACCAATGAAGGGGCCAGGAAATCTGTACAGCAATTTTGGAAGGAAAAGTCCCTGATATTTCTGAGCCTCCCAAATCTCTATCAATGTGGAAAATCTTCGCTTATTTGGCAGTGAGTAACTTCAACAACCATCTGAGATAACAATGGGTCAGCAACAGAAAGGCAGTCATCTTTGCTGACAGCTTCAAGAAAGATCTACCTGCTGGACTGAAAAGACAGAATGTCAGTCCACTACTAAAAGCCAATTGAGAACTGCCTCCTTGCCCCGAGAAGATATGTCACCAGCCTACGAACTCACTCAACTACAGAATTCGTACCTTCCAACATTTCCTACACTGCAAGAATTCTGAAGAAAACTGTGAGTGTTTTAACCCTCAACAACAATCTACTCACTTAAAGAACATTTAGGTGCTCAGAGAAATATTTTGAGCAAGGCTTTTCTTTTTTATGAACATTTTTTTCTTCATTTAAAGTTAACGGAATTTTCTTCTTCCATTTTTTCTCTTGTATTTGTGTTTATCTCTTTACCCATTTTTTTGTACATGTAAATAAACATTTTCTTCTTTTATTGTTACACACCGAGCAAGAGTTTGTGTCTTTCTTTATTTTTCCACCTAAAAGAGAGAGTTTGTCCGCTCTAATCTTTCAAGCTGTTGTTGCTGTTTTTATTCAATTTTGTCACATTTTTTAACCTCAACCCTTTCATGTGGGAAAGCCAGGACAAATTTCCTACATTTTACACCTGTTAGAGGAAATGGCTATTTACACCTTTTAGTAGAAAGGGGTATTTACATCTTTCAGTGGGAAAAAAAGTATTTACATCTGTTAGAGGAAATATATATTTTAATCATTTAATCCCAAGCAAGATGACAATGCTACTAAGACACCAAGGGTTAGTGTGAGTGAAAGAGAATAAGACTTTAGTGAGAAGAAAGGACAATAAAAGAACAAAATTTAAGAAGATAGTGAATGACATTGCATTTAAATTTTTGAAGATTGAGTATTGCAGGGAAGCAAGAAACTGGAAGTGAGCTTGTCCCATCATATTGCACTAATGTACAATTGATTATTTGATTAGTTGTATGGTTTCATGAAACAAGTGCATTAAATTAACCCTCCATGTCTATCTTTATGCCTTTCACTGATCATTCTTATACTTGATTCCTATTTTCAGTGTCAACTCACTTGAACCTTTCAATCATAATCAGACATTTTCATGCATAATTAATGCCGGATTTCAATTCTTGGCTTTAAGTAATCTTCTGCAATTCTTCCTGAGACGCTATTGCCTTTCACATTTTGCCCTGAATGACCTCTAATACAATCTCATCCTGCAATTGACTGCTGGCATTTTACAGCAGTTCTCATTAATTGATGTATGAAAAACTTTGACAAGAAACAGAAACTGGATTTAATTTAGTTCTAAAATCTGTCAATGAAAATAACCTTTTTTGGGTTTTTAGTTATTTCATTTTGCATTTTGTTTCTATTTTTTCTTCTGTTCATATAAGCAAATATATATATATATATATATATATATATATATATATATATATTGTCCTCCACAGACTGCTTCACTATTTCACAGCTCATCAGTGTGGCTAGACATCTGATTGCCTCAAGCCAGGAGTAAAACCTGACTGATTTTATATATATTTTATTTTATATGTGCAGTACTTAGTGGAAAGCACTCAATATCAGTGATAGAGCTAACATATTCAGTTTCATGGATGTGAGTTTATGACACCGAAATAGAATTACAACTGCGTATGTGTGTATGCCTGAACGCATGGATATATATCTGCACCTAGCCTCAGATTGGTTATATGGATGCGTTTGTGTGACCTAAAATGCATACACATGCATGTATGTGTGTCTATGTGTATGAGAGTGTCATCCCAAACAAACACAGAAATAAATTCCCCCTCCCACCGCCAAACATAGTCAAATAAGCAAAAATAGATCCAATTTTAAAAAATAAACCACTTTGTGTGATGATTACAAAAGCATGAAACCCAAGGTCACAAACTCATATCCATATGACTGAGTATATATATATATATATAGAGAGAGAGAGAGAGAGAGAAAGAGAGAGAGAAGAGGGGGTCAGACAGTATGAACATAGGAATCAACATTGCATGATAACTGCCAGTTTCACACTTAAATGTGCTCTTCAAATCAAATGTCATGACTCTTTTGTCTCCTTGAATTTCAATTAATTTTCTTGTGACCTCCATATACAACTTGCTATATATTACAGCCCACTAAAGTAATGTCAATCTGAAGAGCATACTGAAGAATGAAACTGACAACCACTATTAAGTGTTGATTCCTATGTCCATACTCTCTATATCTATAAATGCTCTATCTCCAATAGTCCGTACTCTTCCATTATAAATACAGAAAATTTTAACAACAAATAGCAACAAATAAAATTAAATGTTCAACTTATCTTTCCCCAAATCAGAGTTTCATAAATATGGTATCCACTAGTCACAAGGTTAGATCTTTCTTCTATATTTTGTGTCCCTTCAAGATATGGGAAATCATGGCTCTCTTCAATTTCTGTCCTTTGTAGCTCTTAGTAAATTTTGTCTTTTTGCTATCTTTCTTAAACCCTAGGTAGGTTATACACAATTTATCCTGTTTCAAATTTATTTACAGAACTCATTTATTTCTTAAAAGACGTTACTTAATTTTCCCTCAGAAGATGTTAATTTGTATGTCAACTTATATAAAATTTGCTCTTTCTAAAAGATCCTGTTGTATAATGTAATCTAATTTCAATTTTGAGGTTGCATGATTGTATAAGTTTTATATAGTCAAATTTTTCCATTGTGGATAAGGAAGGGATTTGTTATGAAGACCTTTCACAAAATTAGATGTTGAATTCAAACAATTACTGTTCCACATTAAACCAGTTAAAAACAGCAATCAATGAAAAGTAACCAGAACTGGCCAATTGAAAAGGTGCTGTCTTCCATCAGAATAAAGTCAGACCTTATGTTTCTTTGCAGACCCAGTAGAAATTGGTACAGCTTGGTTGGGATGTACTCAGTGGTGGTGTCCTACCAGTTTGCATGGACTGATTGTTGGATTATCCAAAAATAATCTGATATATTAATAGCTGATGGTCTAGGTAAAATGTTACTTACACGATACTTGTGCACCTAGTGAAACTCTAATAAACACATGCCCCCCTGTTATACTCCATCACAATTAGAGCTCAATCTGATTCATTCTGCATGCTGTCGGATGTGACTGCCACAAAAACAGAAGATGTAATAACAAAAGTCATTTTCTGTGCATTAGGCTCCACACACCACGTCCAGTCTACAAAGTGAACTCTGGTCAAGGCCAATCACGAACGTTCCCACCAGTAAAAAGAGATGCTCCTTGGGACTACCACACCTGCTTAAAAGCAGGCTCTGAGGGCAGCCAAAAACAGTTGTGGCCTGGCTGCTGGCCATCACACAGTGCACTGCTACTGCTGCCATGACCTTGTCACCATGACAATAGAGTTGCAGATTGGCCATCACACAAAGCACTACTACCACCACCATCACTGCCACCACTCAACATAACTGCACATTTCAATGACCATTACCACTTCCTGGCTTGACTTATCACCTTGACTATCCAGTTTTGACACAACCTCTTAACCTCAATTCCTCCCAGCTACAAGCCTTCATCTATACCAACCCACACTGCCACCTCAGCCTACCTTGACTCGTTTCCAAGGCATTCCTTTCACAGTCAACACCAGTAGCCTCCGTTCCACAAAACAGGGCTACCAAGACCACACCAATCCAATGTCATTCCACTTCAACACAACAGGTCAACCACCCAACAAGATGACCTACAACCATGACCTTCATCAACCAAACATGCAACAACCATATCCTGTGATCTCAGCCACGCAGGCACAAGAAATGGTTCAACTCCTGACACTATGCATACACATGGTTGCCATTCCTGTACTCTCAACCAACAATAAACATTGTTTCAATCTGGAAATATCTTAACAAATAAATGTTTTCGATTAAATTATCAAAATGGTTTAATTGTTTTTGATACTATAAGGTGATTTGTTTCCATTAATTAATAGTTATTTTGATCACTACAAAATTATTTTAATAGGAGGAACTTCAAAATTCTGGAAGTTTGACAAAACCACTTAGACCAGTTCATTTCCTAGAATGATACCAAGTTCTGGAAGTACAGAATCAGGTATAAGCCTCAAAGATGGTGAAAGGTAGTGGAACAAAATGACACATATGTGATTGAATAAATCTATGTATAAATATCTAAATACTGTCTTTGAAATTCACTTAAAAAACATTACAGACTATTCTTCTGACTAATTATCATGTTTAGGAAATATGGATAAAGTTCTCATAACATTCAATTTCAATTTTAGTTAGGGTTTCTTCTGCTCACTTAGTAGTAATTCCTTTAGGGAAAGGCATGAATCCAAATGTCTCATTGCTGCAATGCCAAAATGGTTGGCAGTAAAAAGAGCAGTTATCACCCAGTCAAATTGTTACCAAAACCCAATGCAGTAGCACCAAAGGCTGTGAATACCAAATAAGAAGGACCAATAAGAAAATGTGATCAGTGAAGTTAATTATTGATTGGCTTAAAATTACCTTAAATTCATCTGCATGAATCAATGTAGCTATTTATTTCTGAACTGACTTTTGTATTGGGTTTTGAACAGCATTAACTTTGAGTAGTAAATAGTATATTACCAGTGCCATTTTTTTAAAAATATCCATACCCGATATATCACAAGTTGTAGGTAATTTTACTATCAAGAACCTAACAGAAACTATCATTGCTTCTGGTGGTATTGAACATTGTTACATTCTCAGTGGCAGTATTTTTTGTGAATTCTGCTTAGTATTTGTCTGGTGGTACTCAGGACTCTCACTGGTTGGTGAGTTGCCAAAATATATCTTCTGTGAGTGATGCATTGGTTCTGATGAAAAACTTTCATAAAGTAACATCCAGGGTCAGAGGAACAATCATGAAAAAGGACTGTTGAAAAGAAAAATGCAAGAAACTGCAGATATAACTTATATCCTGACTGTATAACAATGAAGACATAATATAGATAAAGAAAATATAGAAACTCTTGTTTTTTTGTATGTCAATTGAGAAAAGCTTTATTTGAAAAGATGATACAGTAATGAGATAGAAAGCATTGTAAGTTGGGAGAAGGAAACTGGTCATTCCTTCTTTTTTGTATGTGCATGGGTCTGTGACTACATCAATATGGATTTGTGCTTATTCCTAGAGGCATATATTCCTCACCCTCTCTGTCAGAATTATTTTTCTCTCCTCCTATTTTTTCTGAGCTGGTCTACACAATCACTCAATCACTCAATCTGTGGATAAACACTTGAAGACAAGATACTGAATGCTAATCTGTTTGCAAAGTGCAAAATTAGAGGCATCAAGGTGTTTCTGATGCAATATCAATTGTGATGGCCTGGTGGGTGACAATCAAATACTAAAATTCCACAGCTGCAAGAGAAACACAGGTAGGCCATGGCTTAGGTACAAAGGCAAGTCGAAGATAAATCTTGAAGCTGTCAAGGTACTACATAAGACCTTTGAGTAAATGGCCCTGGAGTGAAAAGGGTGAAGAGTATGCTCTCAAAATGGCATCAAAACATTTGAATTTAAATGCCTCCAACATCTAAAAGAGGCAGCAGCATAGACTTAACAATCTGCATTAAGATCAGCAACCTGGTCTCATAACCCACAATTTGTCACCCAATGTGGTCTTGTCTGTAAGTCTCTTTTGGAACTGAAATGTTATATTCAACATAAACATCTACTGACTAACCTATAAGCTGCTGGACATTCATACACTGAAACAAACATAAGACTCCATTAATATGAAAAAAAAAGGTGTATTTAGGTAACAAGATTTCATCGAAGCCAGTTTTATTAAATTCCACTGACAAAGTCTGTTCATTCAACATTATATTATGTCTTTCTAATTTCCAAATGAGATGTACATCAGGATAGAATTTATGAATATATATGAATAAATTGTTCAAGTCCATGTTTTTTTCTTGTTATATTTAAGTACTTTTTACTATCACAGTCATTGTCAAGAACAAATGTATTCAGTGTGGTAATTAAGATATATGATTAAATAAGTAACAAATGCGAAAACCTTTATAAATTTGACATGTTTCACTTTATTGTAGCTTCATCAGAATTTTTTTAAATAAGGAATAATGCGGAGAATGTTTGGCATTTTGAATTCTATTCTGTGTGTTTTCATTGGTTGGGTAGATATCACATTAATTTTTTGTTGTGCTAGTATATCTGTGTCTGCATTCTGAAACATGAAATTTATAAATGTTTATTTACTTGTTACTTATTTAATTATTCTGTTAGAATATATATATATATATATATATATATATATATATATATATATATATATATATATATATATAGATTGATTGATAGATAGATAGATAGAGAGGGGGGTACTTGTAATAAATATTTGCACAGGCAGACATTTTGCTCATTTACTCTTAAAAGTTAAAAACTATAAAATTATACAAAAAGAACCAAAGTTTATTGTCATTTACAATTTTTTTTAAATGCCTTGTCTGTTCAGAGCATTTTTAAAAAGTCATTTCATCCCTAGCAATGCAATAAAACCACTAAGAAAAAGGTTTTATAGAGAGTAAAAGAAACTAAGAAAACATTATTGCGGAGAGAGGGGACTATAAAAGACCAGAGTTCAAAGAGATAAAAGATGACAATTGATGTTACATTTAAATTTTTGAAGATCATAGTTGACAGGAAGGAAGAAGCTGGAAGATAGTTCCACAAGCAAGAGGTGTGAAAGAAGAAAAAGAGTCGACTTCAATGCCAATCTTGTACTGTACATAAATTCATAAAGTTGAGTAACCAAAACGGTTCAATTGATTGATTTGTTTTTTACAGCTTGCAAGTTATTTAAAGACGAAACATTTTTGGATTTTAGGAATAATTCATTTTCTATGAATGAATATTGATTGTAAATAACAATGCATTTTCCAGATACAATTCCTACTACTTAACTCATAGTGCAAATACATTTTTCAAGAGTATTTGCACTTAAGTTTGTGCTAAATTTAGTAGCAAAGAGGAAATTTCATCAGAACAGTTACCATCAAAGTATTGAGGCAGTTTTTGCTTCTCTTCCCAGAATCATTTCACACTTGAGGAGCTGAAAAATTAGGGATTTGGAATGTTTGTTCAATTTTTAAATTTTACCTGCACTGATCCCACACAGTTTGCAATCTTGTTAATTATAGAATACTCTAGACACAGAATGAATTGGTAATGAGTAATCAGAATAAAACATGTAGGTTCTCGACTAGATTATCATATCAAAGCCAATTTTGTAGCTTTACAAATGACAAACAACTAAAAAGAAAAGAACGAACAAAAGATGTGTTTGTTTATTCTTTAAAAGACAACAATTCTATTGATAATGTTTTCAGTATGTGTTGTGTCAGTTGTTTGATCAACAAATCTACATAAGTGTGGAGACTGAAACCAAATTTTGCATCCCACTTTTACTTTGAGAGTTTCTCATTACAAAATTGATTGCAAGATGAAAGGACTCTCCAAGCTACCCAGAATTTTCTTTCTTTACAGTGAGTTTGTTCATAATTAGACCTCATTAACTCAAGTAATAGTAATAATAACTATACTCTTTCTCTCTCGCTCTCTCTCATTATATATATATATATATATATATATATATATATATATATATATATCTCAAAATGTGTGTTTTCACATTATTGAGCATATGGTGGAAGAATGAAGAAGAAACAAAAATGTAAAGCACTAAACAATTGTATTAACATAAAATACAATAAATGAAAAATCAGGGTAGATGTTTCTCCATGAAAAAAAAATATATAAGCCCAATTGTAAAAGCATCCGGTGATGAAGAATAAGTTGGGACTTACTGGGGCGACAGCGTTGGCAAGCTGGATGAGTAATGTCATTGGAAATGGGAAGTCGCTTTTTGACAATATGCCATTGAACTGTTGACCTCCCATTGCATGGATCAAAATGTCTTTGAAGGATGCTGCCATTCCTGTGGAAAATTGGGAAGAGATGGCTTCAAACAGACCTGGCTGGAGGGCCACCATCTATCAGTCGATCAGAGAGTTTGAATCATATCAAACCAAACTTCAGCAAATAAAATGTGCTGCCAAAAAAAGCAAGTCTGGGTACCTTAACACTCAAATATGGAGTCAGGAAGGACACACCTGTGGCTCATGTGAGAGAATCTGTCTCTCTAAGGTTGGACTAGGAAGTCATTTGCGTAGGCATAGAGATTGTATACCTGATACACCCAATCCCCATGTATGTTGCTTCTGTAGCAGAGTATTTAAAACCCTGTCCAGTCACCTTCATGTACACAATCTCTCTGGTGCATGTAGGTGATTTTTGTACCAAGAGGTGGTATTTCTCGTGTGCGAGTTGATAGCCAAGAATGGATGGCTATTTGTTTTTGAATAAACCCATCTGCTGGGGCAGCTAGTTAATCCTTATTGCAGATGCTTGCTCAGGCACTTTTGTGTTTGTTCAACACCCACAGAATCCAACTGAAATTCATACTCCAACTATGATGAGCGAACCTTAGTTACTGAGTGCATAATATGACATGATCAGCAGTTTGAATTTTGCTAGTAGGCTCAAACCCTCAGTCACAATGACTTATAACTTTGTGCTAACACAACCATTGACAGATTCTGAATAGTTTCATCTACCCAATTTTACTTACAAGACTTGGGTCAGCCCATAATATGCTTTTAATACATTTTCCAAAGGTTCCACCTGCTGAGATCATCTCCCCAGGCCAATAACATCAAGAAGTCGACTTCCTAACAAATCAACCATGATGAGATTTGAACCATCTCCCATGGTTAGGAATGTGAAAACTCTATCCACTCAACCATGTGCCTATTTTATATATATATATATATATATATATATATATATATATATATATATATATATATATGAGTATGATAAAAAACATACATATATTTGCACGTACATATGTATTTCTTTCTCAGGTGTTATAAAAACAGAGCTCAATGTTAAATAACAAAGCTATTAAGTATATATTAGTGATTATACATAATAGCCAATGTCAATAGCACAACTCTGAGTTTCATGCAAATGTGCAATCTTCAAGTGTGAAATATAGTCTGTATTTCGCACCTGAATATTGCATGTTTGCATAACACTCTGAGTCGTGTTATCAATATTGGATATTATGCATAATAAGCACTAATATATATATATATATATATAGATAGATAGATAGATAGATATAGCCCATCCATTGCATTGTTTTTTATTCCTGTCTGAAGAGTGTCGGTCAGGTGCACTTTTCATATACAACATAGATAACACAAAAATAAAAATTAGTGTAATTTACTTGTTCATCTCAACTTGGTAGGTACCAAAAACATCACAAAATGTATAAATGATCACAGATGTTATTTATAAAAATTTTAAAACATTTTTGATGTTTTCATTTTTGACTTAATTATAAGAAAATAGCATTAAATTAATTTGAAAAACAATGTAACAGTTTTGTGTATTTAAAGGAAATTTTTTATGTCAACTTTTTTATCCAAAATATTAATTTTGTTTAAACCATGGGTCATTTGAAATTTCATCATCCTTCAAGATGTAGGCGATCGTGGCTCTCCACAACTTCTTATGCTTTGTAGCTCTTAGTAAGTTTTGTCTTTTCACCTTCCCTCACAGTCCCTGTTCTGTCAACCATTTACACAAGCTCATAAAGGGAGGTTACTTGCTACTTACCTCTGGCCTTCTTTCCTTCACTATGTCCTGCGAGTATCAAATTCTCCTAGCCCTCTTTCCCATTATGCTTCCTAGAAATTTTAACTATCTCTTTATGAAACTAAGTATAAGTGTCCTTTTTGCTTCCATTTTTCTTAAAATATGTTCAGTCCTCGATATTCTCAGCATCCTTCTGTAGAACAACATTTATTTTGCTTCAAGTCTCTTCTTCATCTGTGAGGAGATTGTCCAACATTCACTGTCATATAGGAGGACTGATATTAAATAACATTTTAACACTATTTTCTTTGTGTCTAATGAAATTTTCCTGTTTATTAATACTTTACTTAGTTTCTGGAAAGCAACTTCTGCTATTCCAATGCACCTTCAGATTTTGCTATCACATTTTCTGTCCTTTGTTAAAACACTTCCCAGATATTTAAATTTTTGTACTTGCTTCATTTTAGCATCTTCACTTTGTAGTCCCCATATTAGGCTGTTCTTGCTGACAACCATAGATTCTGTCTTCTTACAGTTGACGGTTAGTCTTTTCTTCTTGCTTTCTTTTACTATCTCCAATTCATAGTTTGTATCTTAGGCCATTCTTCTTGCTGACAACCATACATTCTGTCTTCTTACAGTTGACGGTTAGTCTTTTCTTCTTGCTTTCTTTTACTATCTCCAATCCATAGTTTGTATCTTAGGCCATTCTTCTTGCTGACAACCATACATTCTGTCTTCTTACAGTTGACGGTTAGTCTTTTCTTCTTGCTTTCTTTTACTATCTCCAATTCATAGTTTGTATCTTAGGCCATTCTTCTTGCTGACAACCATACATTCTGTCTTCTTACAGTTGACGGTTAGTCTTTTCTTCTTGCTTTCTTTTACTATCTCCAATTCATAGTTTGTATCTTAGGCCATTCTTCTTGCTGACAACCATACATTCTGTCTTCTTACAGTTGACGGTTAGTCTTTTCTTCTTGCTTTCTTTTACTATCTCCAATCCATAGTTTGTATCTTAGGCCATTCTTCTTGCTGACAACCATACATTCTGTCTTCTTACAGTTGACGGTTAGTCTTTTCTTCTTGCTTTCTTTTACTATCTCCAATTCATAGTTTGTATCTTAGGCCATTCTTCTTGCTGACAACCATACATTCTGTCTTCTTACAGTTGACGGTTAGTCTTTTCTTCTTGCTTTCTTTTACTATCTCCAATCCATAGTTTGTATCTTAGGCCATTCTTCTTGCTGACAACCATACATTCTGTCTTCTTACAGTTGACGGTTAGTCTTTTCTTCTTGCTTTCTTTTACTATCTCCAATTCATAGTTTGTATCTTAGGCCATTCTTCTTGCTGACAACCATACATTCTGTCTTCTTACAGTTGACGGTTAGTCTTTTCTTCTTGCTTTCTTTTACTATCTCCAATTCATAGTTTGTATCTTAGGCCATTCTTCTTGCTGACAACCATACATTCTGTCTTCTTACAGTTGACGGTTAGTCTTTTCTTCTTGCTTTCTTTTACTATCTCCAATCCATAGTTTGTATCTTAGGCCATTCTTCTTGCTGACAACCATACATTCTGTCTTCTTACAGTTGACGGTTAGTCTTTTCTTCTTGCTTTCTTTTACTATCTCCAATTCATAGTTTGTATCTTAGGCCATTCTTCTTGCTGACAACCATACATTCTGTCTTCTTACAGTTGACGGTTAGTCTTTTCTTCTTGCTTTCTTTTACTATCTCCAATCCATAGTTTGTATCTTAGGCCATTCTTCTTGCTGACAACCATACATTCTGTCTTCTTACAGTTGACGGTTAGTCTTTTCTTCTTGCTTTCTTTTACTATCTCCAATTCATAGTTTGTATCTTAGGCCATTCTTCTTGCTGACAACCATACATTCTGTCTTCTTACAGTTGACGGTTAGTCTTTTCTTCTTGCTTTCTTTTACTATCTCCAATTCATAGTTTGTATCTTAGGCCATTCTTCTTGCTGACAACCATACATTCTGTCTTCTTACAGTTGATGGTTAGTCTTTTCGTCTTGCTTTCTTTTACTATCTCCAATCCATAGTTTGTATCTTAGGCCATTCTTCTTGCTGACAACCATACATTCTGTCTTCTTACAGTTGACGGTTAGTCTTTTCTTCTTGCTTTCTTTTACTATCTCCAATTCATAGTTTGTATCTTAGGCCATTCTTCTTGCTGACAACCATACATTCTGTCTTCTTACAGTTGACGGTTAGTCTTTTCGTCTTGCTTTCTTTTACTATCTCCAATTCATAGTTTGTATCTTAGGCCATTCTTCTTGCTGACAACCATACATTCTGTCTTCTTACAGTTGACGGTTAGTCTTTTCTTCTTGCTTTCTTTTACTATCTCCAATTCATAGTTTGTATCTTAGGCCATTCTTCTTGCTGACAACCATACATTCTGTCTTCTTACAGTTGACGGTTAGTCTTTTCTTCTTGCTTTCTTTTACTATCTCCAATTCATAGTTTGTATCTTAGGCCATTCTTCTTGCTGACAACCATACATTCTTTCTTCTTACAGTTGACGGTTAGTCTTTTCTTCTTGCTTTCTTTTACTATCTCCAATTCATAGTTTGTATCTTAGGCCATTCTTCTTGCTGACAACCATACATTCTGTCTTCTTACAGTTGACGGTTAGTCTTTTCTTCTTGCTTTCTTTTACTATCTCCAATTCATAGTTTGTATCTTAGGCCATTCTTCTTGCTGACAACCATACATTCTGTCTTCTTACAGTTGATGGTTAGTCTTTTCTTCTTGCTTTCTTTTACTATCTCCAATTCATAGTTTGTATCTTAGGCCATTCTTCTTGCTGACAACCATACATTCTTTCTTCTTACAGTTGACGGTTAGTCTTTTCTTCTTGCTTTCTTTTACTATCTCCAATTCATAGTTTGTATCTTAGGCCATTCTTCTTGCTGACAACCATACATTCTTTCTTCTTACAGTTGACGGTTAGTCTTTTCTTCTTGCTTTCTTTTACTATCTCCAATTCATAGTTTGTATCTTAGGCCATTCTTCTTGCTGACAACCATACATTCTGTCTTCTTACAGTTGACGGTTAGTCTTTTCTTCTTGCTTTCTTTTACTATCTCCAATTCATAGTTTGTATCTTAGGCCATTCTTCTTGCTGACAACCATACATTCTGTCTTCTTACAGTTGACGGTTAGTCTTTTCTTCTTGCTTTCTTTTACTATCTCCAATTCATAGTTTGTATCTTAGGCCATTCTTCTTGCTGACAACCATACATTCTGTCTTCTTACAGTTGACGGTTAGTCTTTTCTTCTTGCTTTCTTTTACTATCTCCAATTCATAGTTTGTATCTTAGGCCATTCTTCTTGCTGACAACCATACATTCTGTCTTCTTACAGTTGACGGTTAGTCTTTTCGTCTTGCTTTCTTTTACTATCTCCAATTCATAGTTTGTATCTTAGGCCATTCTTCTTGCTGACAACCATACATTCTGTCTTCTTACAGTTGATGGTTAGTCTTTTCTTCTTGCTTTCTTTTACTATCTCCAATTCATAGTTTGTATCTTAGGCCATTCTTCTTGCTGACAACCATACATTCTGTCTTCTTACAGTTGACGGTTAGTCTTTTCTTCTTGCTTTCTTTTACTATCTCCAATTCATAGTTTGTATCTTAGGCCATTCTTCTTGCTGACAACCATACATTCTGTCTTCTTACAGTTGACGGTTAGTCTTTTCTTCTTGCTTTCTTTTACTATCTCCAATTCATAGTTTGTATCTTAGGCCATTCTTCTTGCTGACAACCATACATTCTGTCTTCTTACAGTTGATGGTTAGTCTTTTCTTCTTGCTTTCTTTTACTATCTCCAATTCATAGTTTGTATCTTAGGCCATTCTTCTTGCTGACAACCATACATTCTTTCTTCTTACAGTTGACGGTTAGTCTTTTCTTCTTGCTTTCTTTTACTATCTCCAATTCATAGTTTGTATCTTAGGCCATTCTTCTTGCTGACAACCATACATTCTGTCTTCTTACAGTTGACGGTTAGTCTTTTCTTCTTGCTTTCTTTTACTATCTCCAATTCATAGTTTGTATCTTAGGCCATTCTTCTTGCTGACAACCATACATTCTGTCTTCTTACAGTTGACGGTTAGTCTTTTCTTCTTGCTTTCTTTTACTATCTCCAATTCATAGTTTGTATCTTAGGCCATTCTTCTTGCTGACAACCATACATTCTGTCTTCTTACAGTTGACGGTTAGTCTTTTCTTCTTGCTTTCTTTTACTATCTCCAATTAATAGTTTGTATCTTAGACTCTTCCTCTTGCAGACAACCATACAATGTGTCTTCTTGCCATTGAAGGTTAGTCCTTTCTTCTTGCTTTCTTTTACTATCTCCAATTCATAGTTTGTATCTTAGACTCTTCCTCTTGCAGACAACCATACAATGTGTCTTCTTGCTATTGAAGGTTAGTCCTTTCTTCTTGCTTTCTTTTACTACCTGCAATTAATAGTTTGTATCTTAGACTCTTCCTCTTGCAGGCAACCATACAATGTGTCTTCTTGCCATTGATAGTTAGTCCTTTCTTCTTGCTTTCTTTTACTACCTCCAATTCATAGTTTGCATCTTAAGCCATTCTTCTTGCTGACAACCATACATTCTGTCTTCTTACAGTTGATGGTTAGTCCTTTCTTCTCACTTTCCTTAACTAATTTCTCTAGATATCATTTGTTATGATACTGAGCAAGCTTATTTAGTGTCTGCCACTTATTAGTTGATGACCACAGTTATCCTTCCACCACTGTTTTGATTTTCCTCTACTTCTTTTTCGAGGTAGTATAATCTCAAGTATAGAGGACTAAAAGTGAAATAATTCTGATTAACTCCAATGGCAAAACTATATGTCCAATATTAAACTACAATCTAACAACATTAGTAATTAATGGAAATATTGGACTTTAAACAGGATCTCTTAACCAGATAATGATTAGGTTTTCTCATTTAAAATTTTCATGCTTCTAATTATAGATTTGTAAATATCATTTCTTTTTTTTTTCCTGAGAAAAAAAACAAATCTTTCAGGAATTTATAAAAAGTTATTCTAGTAAATTAGGTGCTGATTTTTTTCATTTCTTATTTAATTGGCTTACTGCCAAGCACAGCTAAGAAATATTCAACTGACAAAATACTTTAATTTCAACATTTATCTATTTTGCTATAAAAATCTCTTGGCATTAATAAGTTTTCTATTTCTTGAGCAGAATGAATCAAACTGGGTTACACCTTCACCTCAGAAAAAGGCCAAAGGAAAAAAAAACACTGACTTTAAATGCAACATCAGGATTCTTCAATATGACAGAAATAACGAAATGCATACAAAACTCTGCAATGGCTTAACTATGGAGGTGAATTAATATAACCTTGAATTTATAGTAGAAGAATTGTCAGCCATCATTAATTTGTTATTAGTATTTTTAATTCTCCTTTTTTATTATTATTCTGACTAAAGCAAACAAAATTAAGATGAAAAAAATCTTGTATGAGACATGTTCTTATAGTGGCTCTCCACAACTTCCTATTCTTTGTAGATCTAAGCAATATTTGTCCTTTTACTATTCTGCCCACTACCTGTTCTGCCATCCATTTTCAAAAGCTCATTAGGTCAATTACTTGCAGTTTCCTTTTACCCTCCTGCCTTCAATATGTCCTATCAGTGCCAAGCTCTCGTCTCTTATAATGAGTCCCAGAAATTTCAACAATCTCTTTATGATACTAAGTATATCCCTTTTGTTTCCATTTTCCTTAAAACTTCATGGTTGCTCATATGTCCATTGTATTCATGTTGTAACCTAAGGAAGGTTACTGAATAGAATAATCAAACGAAGTTTGATAATGAATGATAATACTTGGGACAAGAACAACACATATAAGATTCGCCCGCAGCATGTAGAAGTAGTCATCAACTGCAAGAAATGAGTCAAGTGAATTCCACAATCAATCTCCAACTGCAGACCAACATGCAGTATTTACTACTGCATTTATGTGAATGGGAACATAACCATTATCATCCATAGGCATGCTACAACAATTTTTAGCATTCTTTTATAGAAACATATTTCTATTGTCTCACATTGCCTCCTCATCTGTGAAGAAATTGTCCAGCATTCCTTGCCCCTGAGGAGGATTGATACATTTTTTTTCTAACAAAATTTTCCTGTTTCTTAGTACATTGTTTAGCTTTTGGAAGGCATGTTTCGTTATTTCAGTGTGCTGGTAGATTTTGGTATTATATTTTCTGTCGTCTATTCTAACATTTCCAGTGAGTTAAATTTCTGTACTGGTATGATTTTGATCTGTCCTTTTGCTGCTGGCCAGGCATTCTGTCTTCTTACAATTAATGGTTAGTCCTTTATTCTTGCTTTCATCAATTCCCTAATCTCAAAGATCTTTCAGTTTTCTTTCTGAATCTACCATCAGCACACTATCATATATGCAGCAATAATAAATCCTCTAATTCTCTTAGAATCATCTCACTGTAGATATTAAATAAAACCAGTTTAGAAAGTATAATTTTATCATATTTTTTTTTCTTTTTTGGTGTATACACTTCATTCTTTATTTACATGCAAGCTGTTCGCTCCCAGTATGAATTATTAATATGTACCTTTCCCTGTAGATCAAGGTTTCCTAATATTTCAAGAAGTTATTCATATGATACTCTACTGAATGCCTTTATGTAATCTGTGAAAAACTGATATAGATCTTTCTGCATTTCTTTTGCTCATTCTGACTAGGAAACTTAAATTTCTTGTTTCAACAAGACTTATGGCCATATCACATTGAAACACCAGTTCTTGTATGATTATTTAAGTTAAGCAATATTGTGTCTGGTCAGTACCTAGATGGGTGACAACTTGAGAATTCCAATTACTGTAAGCTTGGATGTGCAGGTGGTGTAATAGATAACAGGAAAGAATTGAAAATTGGAAAGCCAAGTTCCCATTCCAGTCAGATTCATTATATTCATTTATGTATAAATACCTTTGGAAAAGGTATGAATCCACCTCTTCTCCTCCCAGCTATGGGTCAATTAGTAGTACTGCAAATGATTAATGAGCCATGAAAATAAATCAAGTTTCAACATCTTAAACAAAAACACACTGTTCTTCTCTTATTACTGGTCTGATTCTGTTATGAACTCTGTTTATTAAAATCTTAATTATTAGTTTTGTCTTATAGCTCATTGGCAGGATCAAACAGAATAGAAATGCTGACAGATGATTTTGTTATAGACAAGATTACAGACATAATAAATGAAATCTACAACAGTGGTGATGTATAGAAAGAACTAAGTAGATCTATTTTCATAGCACTGCCAAAGAAGCCAAGTGCAAACAAATGTGAACTCCATCAGACAAATCAGCCTAATGAGACATATAACAAAATTTATCACCAGAATTCTAATGAATAGAGCACACAGCAGAATCAAAGCAGAAATAGGGCAAGAACAGTGCAAGTTTATTAAAGACACTGGAACGAGGAATGCAATATTTATGCTCAGAATGTTATCAGAAAGAGCAATACAAATGCAGAAGGATGTGCACCTATGTTTTATAGATTATGCAAAATCATTTGATAAAGTATATCACAAAGAACTGTTAGAACTACTAGGAAAATTTGACAAGGATATTAGAATAATCAAGAACCTACATTGGTAGCAAGCCACTTGCATACAGATAGAAAATGAGTTCAGCAGGTATACGCAAAAATAGAAGCGGGTGTAAGACAAGCATGTGTCTTCTCATCAGACTTATTCAACCTACACAGTGAGGTGATTCTGAGAGAATTAGAAATCCTACCAGGATTCACTAATGATGGCCACAATCTTAACAACATAAGATATGCAGATGACATAATGTTGATAGCAGACACAGAAAGAAAACTACAAAAACTCTTACAGAAGGTAGTGATGGAAAGCCAGAAGAAAGGACTATACATCAACTGCAAGAAGACAAAATGCAAAAGGATGAGCCCAAAATGCAAATCACAAATTGGAGATACCAAAATCAAACAAATACAAAAGTTTAAATGTCTGGGAATTGTTTTAACAGAGGACAGAAAGTGCAACACTGAAATCTGAAGGTGCACTGGGATAGTGAAAGGTGCCTTCCAAAAGCTAAGCAGGGTATTAAGAAACTGTGGCAGACATGATGAGGCAGAACCTGGGACGAGCACAACTGGTTCCGACTTGCCTTTTCCCCGCCAAAAAAGAGCCCGTATTTGCTTAGCATGTAGGGCTACTGCAGTTGAAATGAAGGAGAAAAAAAGAAAGCACTTATCGCTCTGCCGTAATCCGTCCTCGGCCAGATAACGTAAAAGAATAAGGGGAGACTTGCATCGCCTTTTTATGCAATGAATATGCAATGCATTATGGGACAGAGACGGAATGAACTAAGGGATCGCATGAAGACGCAAGGGATTATGGGTATATAAAAGCACCTAGTTTTTCCCAGTTCGTGAGAAGCTTGGAGTGACGTTCCCGGTTGGCGGCTGGAAAAGTCTGTTTGTGCGATTTTGAGACGGAAAGACTAGAGGTTGGATTACCAGTTGGGAGAGCTCGAATTTACTCGCTGGTGGCCGTTTTTCTTTTTATTTCATCACAGAAATAGAAAAATTTCATTGGAAACAAAGAAAAGATTACTTAACTGTTACATAATATCAGTCTTCCTATATGGCAGTGAACGCTGGATAATCTCCTCACAGATGAAGAAGAGACTTGAAATAACAGAAATATGGTTCTACAGAAAGATGCTGAGAATACATGTAAACAATGGCAAAGTTTTAGAGAAAATGGGAACAAAATGGACACTTATACTTAACCTCAGGAAGAGACAGTTGAAATTTCTATGGAACATAATGAGCAAAAATGAGTTGGAAAATTTTATAGCCAAAAGAAAAATTGAAAGTAAGAGGGAAAGAGGAAAACAATGCAAAACCTACTTAGTGAGCTTGAGTAAATGGATGGCAGAACAAGATTCAGGAGAAATAACAAAAAACAAAATTTAATAAGAGCTATGAAGGACAAAAAATTGTGGAGAGCCATAATCGCCTAAATCCTGAATGGATATGTAACAACAAGATAAAGCAATGACTAAAATGCAATATGAAAAACTAACCAGTGATTCCATTTGCAGACCATTAATGCTGCTACTGTAAGTAAAGCAACTGAAATTAAGATAAAAGAAATTAAAGTTAAAAATTAATAAAGACATGAATATTTTTATATTCACTGTTCTAGATTCTTAAATTGCAGCATTTATTGATTTAAAGATAATACAAACCATTTTGCAATGAATCCAGATTTCAAACACGTATACGCTAATAAAGTTTTATATTTTAACAAACTAGACTTGCAGGTAGTGTAATGCTTAACAGCTTCAAACAAGAAATTGCTGATCTGAGTTCAAATTCAAGTTAGGTTCATTACATCCAATTATTAATCATGAGAAAAGCTATAAATCCACTTCTTGCCTTCATTAGCTATGAGTTAAACAGGGCTCTTTAGCAATTGTTGGTAACCAGTATAGAAGAAGGAAAACTCAAGACTCAGCCAACTGTAAATTTACAAAGTTAGACATGGTGTACAGAAACTGTCTATACAATAAAAACATGATTGATTATAGATGATCCTATTTGAAACCAATTATCTAGACAGATTAACAACAATGGACGTTAGGTACAAGGAAGCATGAATGGATGGATTATAATGAACACTTTCATTTTTTATGTTTAAGATGTAAAGAACATATTCCTTTCTTTTCTAAAAATTTAGTCTATAATTTTCAGAAAGTATCATTTTAAAATGGTCCATTGAAAGTTACAAAATTCTATATCTGACCAAACTCATTCCACAGATTCACATGTTTTAAGATTTTTTTTTCTATTATTTAGCAATTTGTTTTTTGGGGAAACTATCCTCTTTAAAGATGTATGCCTACAGAGAGACATGCAATTCACAATCTTTTTTGGTCCAGCTCTGTTTGTGCGATAACAGAAACCACATCACTTGAGGACTTTTAACAACAGTAACAATTAAAATGGCTATCACATGTAACTCAAAGAGGAAATAAGGATATAATCAAGATGTTGATGTTCCACACTACTTTGAACAACATGTTAGCTAAGAAGACCCCACCAATAGTGGAAAGAGCTACTGGACTTGAGAAATCTATTCTCCTGACAAAATTGTTTTAAGATTTTATAAATTTCAACTGACAGGTGTAGTGGCTGCTCAGACTATAAATACCAAATGTTTCCGTATGAGGAAACATCTAATATTACTATTACTATTATTTTCCTACATCAAATGAACCATTTCCTTGAATCCATTTGTGAAACATCTCGTACATATTTCTCTCTAGTTTCACATTAACACACATATTTGAAACAAGGCACACCTAGTTGTACAAACACATATATACACAGAGGAAACATTTCAACAAGATCAAATAACAAAAAAGTAAAAGTGAATTTATCCATTTCTTTTCCCAAAGCAACAAGTATAATCCACCCTAATGCCTACAGCAGCACCCACAATTATTATCACTTATTTGTCCCCTTGGCTCTGAGAATGTACCCTCACTATCCTGACAGTTGTCAAGCAGAATAAAACCATATAACTCAAAATATCTGTTTCTTTTCTCTTGGCTAACAGCTGCAAGATTTTATGATAAATGCATATGAATCTCATGGGGTTGATAATCTTTCTATTTCATTAGCGAAGTGAACAAAAATAAATTACACCTTCACCAAAGAAAAAGGCCATGATATACAAAAGAAACTTTGATATCAACTTGAAATGCCAGGTTATAAACAAGAATTCTTCTAAATGCTAAAAACAAATGACTATAAAGATCTTCAATGGCAAAACCAAGATAAGGCAGGTGAGAACATCTGCCCTGAGGATTAAATATTGCGAGGCAAGCATAACCATTTTATTTACAAATACAACAATTCATTTTAAATAACTCTGGGATCCTTGATTTGAATAATGCTTAGTAAGCTTGTCTGTTTAACCATTAGTGAGTGAAATAAATTTTATCCTTAAAGACATTCATATACTGTGGGTTTTTACCTGACAAAGGTAAGCTTAGTAAATATCTATTTTAAATAACATTGTTTTCAAGTGGCGGCCATTTTTTTTTTAAATGCTCTAAGTGACATTATCTCTACATTTCTAAAAACATTATTGGCAATTAAGACTAATAAAAGAACATATTAAATTTGACCGGTTATTAATAATATGACTAAAAGTAAGCACAAAACCATTTGCTAATAAATATTAAATCTGGTTGAATATTAATACTAATAAACAGTAATGGTAATATTAGCTCTTTCCTTATAAGGAAACATTCAGTATTCATTTACCTAGCACCCAGTGCAGCCTTATTTGAGATGTATGAAATCTTTCTCTTAAGCAGTTTTCCAGGAACTAACTTCCCACTAACTGTTATTAATCTTTCTAATAATGATAGGGGCTTGCTTCCTTCCTTCTTAACCTTTCGTTTGAAGTAGTGTGGAATGTCAACATCATTATGCCATTATTCTATCTTTGAGTTGCATGTGCTATCCATTTTAGTTGTTGCTACTGTAGAAAATCCTCAAGTGATGCAGTTTCTGTTATTTTGTACAGTTCTTTGTGATTTTGCAGCACCAACCCCTGAGGTTAAAAAAGAAAGATGATCATCACTGCAACCTATATACTTGACTTGCTCAAAGGTATTTTTAAGGAATATGTTAAATCTGATTGGATAGTAATATAAACAAATGTAAGCATAGAATCTGATTAATAATAAAGATAAACATTAAATCTTATTGGCTATTAATATTAATGTAGGAATACATTAAATCTGATTGGCTAGTGATATAATAAAGGTAAACATAAAAACTGTTAATAAAAATTAAATCTGATTGGATATTAATAAAAAATAAAATGAATACATTAAAACTGATTGGCTCATAATATGAATAAAAGTAAGCATAAAATCTGATTACTAATAGAGATAAACAATAAATCTTATTGGCTATTAATGCTACTAAAGTTAACTATAATATCTGATTCAGAGTTTCTCAACCTTGTGCCATTCTTGAAATACTTTTAATGTCTTAGGAAATCTCTGCATAAAAATTATTATATACAATTATTAATATCTATTTCTTTTATATTTTTATCATCGTTCATGTGGTAAACATAATATATGGTCACCATGCATGCTTCCTGTACATGAGTGAGCCACTCAATGATACATGAATACACCATGTATAGATCCTGTTCACTAACCAGCGAAAATGGTTTAACCCTGATGCCATGTAGACATTGCTAATTGCTATATTCCTTATGATTATTATAATTTTAAATAATCTATAAGGTTGAATGAAGCCTTTCTTATAATAACCAAGGATTTTACAACAATATGCCATATTTGTAAAGTAAAATTAAGAATATAAAATTAAACAAAAATTACTCAAAACTGCATTAGTCTATTTAACACTATTTCTTGCAGAACCCCCAGTGACCTCTTATGGAACCCGAGTTGAGAAACACTGATCTGATTGGTTATTAATTCTAAAAAAGATAAGAATAAAAATTTTGCATTGTAATTACTCTTGATAAAATTAAAAATTTCTGCAATCAAAATTATAAAAATGAAAGCAACTTTCCAAACAGAAAATCAAATATATCATATTTGAGGGTATATAAGACATATTCCCCTTATTTTCATTTAATATAACAGTATTAAAGGGTTAGGATAGGTACAAGTATTGGTAGCCTCCCAGATATATCAATTTTACATATACAAGAGTTGTTTATTAAAGATTTGTCTTGACCAATTTTCAGTGGATGGAGAGACGCTAAAAATGGTACACTGATTCATTCTTCTCCAAATAGCTTACATACAGAGTTACACACTTCTATCATTTGATGCAGTTGTAGAGACCTTTCTT
This sequence comes from Acanthosepion esculentum, assembly GCA_964036315.1. Lineage (NCBI taxonomy): Eukaryota > Metazoa > Mollusca > Cephalopoda > Sepiida > Sepiidae > Acanthosepion > Acanthosepion esculentum. The sequence continues at coordinate 149,353,601 of OZ038475.1, forward strand.
TTAGAACTCCACAGCAACTAGAATATCACCTTAAATTAATCAGTATGCAATTGCTATTGAAGTGGCTGCCTTTCAAAATATAACTTCATGGAGAGGATGAGGTGGAAATCAGATGGTACAAGGTAAAAGAGGAGGAGGAAGAAAATTGTAGCCATAGGGACATGTTTGTATTTGTACAATATGACAGTTTCATATTTGGTACAGTATTTTGCAAGGTATGGACACTTTTACTGAATGTGTGATAATAGCTTGAAGTATTAAATCATTGTTTTGTGAATTTAGTGGTGTGGTAACTGTGAGTTCAATCCCTGGGCTGAGTAATATAGTCAGACACTGAAGAAGGTCAGAGGACACAAAAATCATTGAAGGATTATTTTTTATGGCTTATCAACTTGGTGTGGTTTATTTAAACCCAAAATATATTTCAGATTGTAAGAGATTGCTTACAGTACTTGGTGTTTCACAACAGTAAGAAAATTTCTGTAATGTATTATTATTCACAGTAACAATGCATTATAGAAATAAATATTTTTTGTATCTGTCTATATTTCTGAGATGTGCCATATTATTACAACATTTCGGCTGTTGTACATTCCAGCCTTCTTCAGGTGGTTGGAATGTTGAACTGATACCCAGTTAAGGCAGTGGAGAACATGGAGAGGGGAATTAAAAGGATATAACTGATAACTGACATCCATTAAACATGGCACATGGAACTAGAACAGTCTATCCCAGTGAGCGAAATAAAGGGTTCAGTTCAACATTCCAACCACCTGAAGAAGGCCAGAGCGTACAACGGCTGAAACGTTGTAATAAATATGGCGACAAAGATGAGGACAATAGTCCGAATAATGTAAATAGTGTAAATATTATTTTTATAAATAAATAAAATGAATACCAACAAAGATGACAAATGTAAATAATGAAAAATCCTCATTCCAGAAATATATAAACTAGTCTGAATGAGGCAATGTATTATAATAAAAAAAAGCATATTTTTTTAAATTTAGACAAAAACTGAATTTGATTCTTAGTTCAAAATGAAAATGTTCATTTTTAATGCAATTTGTAACATTCAACACAAAGTGCTCTTGTGATATTTTATTTCAAATTATTCTAGTATGAAGACTCCTTGAGAACTTGGATTCTGAACAGCACAAGGATTCACCACACAATAAAAGCAACAGAGAATTTTAAGATTTGTGTAATATTAAAAAACAACCAAAGCCAACACAAAAGAAAAATGGAAATATATTTTTTATATTTGGAACATATTGGGTTATTCCATAGAAAATCTTGTATTTTTTTTATTTACCAACTGTTGACAAAAGTTCATTAGCATCATTATTTTAGAAGTATTTTTTATTTCATACAAATCTCCCTTTGTTATTTTATTTTCAGCCAATTGTTTTCATAAATATTATTTATAGTCTCCAGAAAATGATAACAATTAAACAATGTCAATTTTCATAATTTGCAATGGGGCCACAATGCTACAAAAGCTCAATCTAACATGAGCTTGGCATTTAGCAATAGTATTGTTAATATCAGAACTATACAGAGATAGTTACAGAAATTTCATTCAGGAGAAGAGAACTTTGAAAATGAACAAAGAGGAAAAAATGATCAAGTGAATTCATTGATTAGACAAAATCCAAAAACAGCTAGAAAACTTTCATGAGTACTTGGAACATTCCACATGTCAAGAAAAGAAACAGATAAGACTAATCCAGGCATTCAAAAGTTCCAGTTTTGTTTATGAGGTTTTGAGAAATCTACCATATTCACCAGTTATTCTCACCCACAGATCACTTATTTAAACACTTTGTACTTTCCATGCACAATAGGAGATTCTCTTATAATGAAGATTGGTTTGGTTTGGTTTGTTTTGTTTTATGGCATATCAACCTCAATGGGTCATTTAATGTCGACAAGATTTTTATTGCTGGTAATATTGTTTCCCAAAAATATATTACAGGTAATAATTTTTTTTTTTAAAGTATTTCTGGTATTAAAACCTATTTTTACACTTTCATAGTGTTTTGACCTCAGTCTGGGGGTTAACTATTTGCCCATAGCTGGGACCCTAACAGGTGCTACCACCCCAGGTCAGGGTGAACCTGGGGACACCAGCAATTAGAGTTGGTTCCACGCTCCTTAAAACCTTGCTGTTGGACATAGTTTATCGTCTTACCCAGGACACGGATGTAGTTTATCATCATACCCAGGACGGCTTATAATGAAGAAGTATTCAAAGCAGTTGAACAGTTTATTAAGGCAAAAGACAAAGAATTTTTTTTAAAGGGGTAATTAAATAAAACTGCATCTTGATTAAATTAATCTGTTTTGGTATTCATCAAAATGTGACATTTTATATGGGACAACCTATTATTTACACATCTGCTGTCACATAAAATGTAAATTTAATTTTTTTTTAAAGCCCATCCAAATATGCCCATGTCCAGTTCACTAGTATTATAATAATGAAGCCATAGATTGATGCTCAAAATGGTCTGCTTTGAGTAGTAGTCCTCATAAGTAGCCTTGCAAAACATTCACATTATTGGCCAACAAATGTGATGGTATTAAAATGTAAAACAAAATGGCCGTAAAGAAACTGAAAATATTTTTGGAAATGCTATTTAGAAGGTCATTTAAACTGTTTGAAATGCCAGCATAAAATTTTTAATGAATTTAATTGTTGAAGAGAAAAGGATATTTTGTGTGTGTGGTTTAATGCCTCTTTCAAATTATACTTTTAAAAAGAAAATTAACTGAAACTGTTCAATTATGTTTCTCAATGATATTAATTCATTTTGCTTGCAGGTACATGGGTTACCTTTGGAGGTCAAGTCACAGATGAGGTAATTTACATTTTTACACATTTTTGCATGACAAAAAAATCAAATAATTCCAATCAGTTTTTTAAAATTAATGAAAAATTAAATTTTTCTTCTTTTTCCTTTCACTTCTTATTTTTATTTGTTCTTTTTATCTTCCAATTCATTATTTTCTTCTTCATTTAGTTGTGTCTATTATTTTTTATTCATTACTCTTTCCACTTCATTTTTTCACTCATTACTTTGTTCTTTCCTATTTTTTTATTATTTCCTCTTCATTTCTCATTATTTTTATTTTCATTCATTATTTGTTCCTCTTCATTTTTATCATTCATTACCTTTTGTTATTCTTTTTCATTCTCATTATCTCCTTTTCATTCATTTTATTTTTATTTTTCATTCATTATTCTCTCCTCTTCATTTTGTCATTAATTTCTCTTTCATTATTTTTATTTTTCAATTATTATTTCTTTCATTCATTCATTTTTCTTTCCTCTTAATTTTTTCATTCATCATTATTCCATTATTTCTTTCATTGTTATTCTGTTATATTACTTTTTCTTTATCATTTACCATTTATTTTTTATCCATTTTTCATTCCTTATCCTTTGCTCTTTATTTACTTTTCTTCCTCTCTCTTCTACTAATGTTTTCTTTTTTCTAAATATTTCCTTTTTCATTCATTTTTTTTTCAAATCATTTGAGATTTTTTTCCTTTCTCCATCTTCTTTTGCTTTCTGCTTCTTCCTCTTTTTCTGCTTTTTCTCCTAATCTCTCTCTGAGCCATTTTATTTTTCTTTCTTTTCTTGTTTAACTTCTTCCTACTTTGTCTTTACTTATTTATCAGTTTCATTTTTCTCTTTCTTCTTTTTCCCATTTTAACTCTACTCGTTCTGTTATGTCCTTCTCCTTCCTTTTTCTCTTCACACTCCTCTTCTTTCTTAACTATCTCTCCTCCTTCTTTTCTTTCCACTTCTTTTTCTTTTTCTCTCTTCTTATTTTTCTCTCTACCCTTTCCACTTCTCTTTCCTTTTTATCTACTTCACTTTTTCTTTTCACCTTTTTTCTTTATTCCTTCTCCTTTCTATTTCTTCCTCAGTTTCTCTCCTTCACTCCTCTACATTTTTATCTACCCCATCTTCCTTTTTCTCTCACCTCCTCCATTTTATCTTCATCACCTCCTTTCATTTTCAGCTTTTCTCTTTTTATTTCCCCAACTTTTACTAACAAAGCTCTGCTTTATCTGACACAAGGCCTACAGTAATGGGACACTCAGTATTCAGTAAGGCTTGAACTCACTACATGATAAAAAATGGTCTGTCACATGAGCTTGTTAACAATCACATTATAGTAGGGATACTTACAATTGCTTTTACTTGGACTGAATGATTTGCATTGTTATTTGTGTGTTTATGTGGATGTCCTTTTTTATCATTTCACACCAAGCAAGGTAATAAAGCCACTAAGATGCAAGGAGTTACTGAGTGCGAGAGAATATGAGGGAAATAATACATTATTAAGAAGAGAGATCAATAAAAGAACAGGAATTAAGAAGACAGAAGATAACAATTGATATTGCATTTAAATTTTTGAAGATCAAAGTTAACTGGAAAGCAAGAAGCCAGAAGAGAATTCCACAAGCAAGAAGTGCAAGAGAAGAAACTGTTAGCATAGAATTTGCCGTTACATCTAACAATTTCAACTATAAAATGATGAGACCTTTCCACCAATCTAGTACTCCACTTAAATTCATAAAATCTGGGAACCAAAGGGGAAAGTTCATCAGAACAGTAACCATGAAAATATTAATAGAAAAGGCACAGGGAAAGTACATTACAGTGGTAGAAAGGTGACTGAAGCCAAGATGCCAGGTCAGAACCAATAACATTTCAGATTCTTCTTTGTATTTTAACAAGAATCTCTAAATAAAATGACCTTCAATCTGTGGTTGATTGGGGCATGAGATGTCTTGTAAATTTTAATGCCTCCAAAATGAAACTGTTCTCATTTAACCACCACAGAGAAACCTCCCTGCCTCCTATCAGCATGGCTGATGCTCAACTTCTCAACTGATGAGAACGTCTCACTGCACCTTCTTGGTCTCACGTTTTCCATTGACCTAAGGTGGAACAACTACATTGAATCAATAGCTACATCTACTGCAGGGAATGTTCTCTGTGTCATGCCAGAAGGTTTTTCTGAGTCATCCCTTCAAATATACCATTTATTCTTGCATTGAATACTGTTGTCATATATGGTCTGGTGCCCCCGCTGTTCATCTCTAGGTTCTCAACAAAATCCAAAGACAGATATGCAATGTGATCAATCCTGACCTGGAATCTCGACTTCAGTCACTTTCCCACTGACATGATACGGCTTCCCTCTGTCTTTTCTATAAATATTTTCATGGTAACTGCTCTGATGTGCTATTTTCACTAGTGTCCCAAGTGCATGAATTTAAACATGCTACTAGGTTGGCATCTCGGTCCCACCCTTTTACTGTCCAAACAATTAAATCTAACTGACTCTTCTACTTCAACAGATTTTCTTGCACTTCCTGACAGTGGAACTCCCTTCTTCTTACTTGCTTCCCTGATAACTATAATCTTCCAAACTTTAAATGTAAAGTCAATTGACATCTTCTGATGCCTTGATCTTGATCCCCGTCCTTCTCTTTATCATTTCTTCAAACACCCCTCTTTACTCTTACTCTCACTCTCTGTAACCCCTTGCATGCTAGTGGCACTCCTGCCTTGCTTGGGGTGAAATGCTTAAAACAAAAAAACAAAAAAAATTGCAGAAGCACTAGACCAGATATGATAGCAATATTCAGTGCATAGACAAATGGTCCACTTACAAATACATGAGAAAGATTCTTTGAGAAAAATTGTCTAGCCTGACACATTGAACCAACCTTTCTAACAGTAGACCCAGCAATTGATTTAATATAATTTTTTCCACTTCATGTCAGTGGAAAATATGAGCTGAAGAAGGTGCAGAGTGTTGCTCTCCAAGAGGTTAGCATCAGCCATGCTGATGAATGTCAGAAAAAGTTCTCTATGGTGATTAAATGATTGCTGTTTCATTTTGGAGCCTTTAGAATTTGCAAGCCATTCCTTGCCCCAGTTAATTTTTTCTTAGGTCATATGAATTCTTCATGATCAAAGTGGCAAGATTTATGTAAATATTTAGGAATATAAATTTTTGCTTTTTATAAAAATTTACAAAAGTTGATTCTTACAATAAAGTATAAATACCAACAAACAAAGATCAATAGAAACAGAGAAAATTTATCAGAACAGTATCAGAAATGTTCTTCAATAGAGCTTTACATGAATGGGAAGGCAATGAGAGAGGAAGATGACTCCTATAACCTCACAACAGTCATCAATATTGATTGACTGATTTATTTATTTTTTTATAGCATATTAACCTTTTGCAGGTTATTTAAAGCCATAAATATTTTTAGATTGTAAGAGTGTTTTAGAGATAATAACCCTACTAATTATCCCATAGCTTGGGGGAGAAGAGGTGCATTCATACCTTTCCTAAGAGTATTTGCATGTAAGTGAATATAATGAACCTGACTGGAATTTGGACTTGGCTTTCCAATTTTAATCTATTATTTATCGCACCACCTACACATCCAAGGTTACAGTACCTGGTACTCCCAAGTGGTCACCCATCTAGATACTGTTCAGGATCAATGTTGCTTAACTTTGGTGATCATACAAGAACCAGTGTTTCAACATGATATGGCTATAAGCCGCAGTCATCAATAACAAGGTAAGGTAACTGTTGGATGAAGACAGTGAAATTAGAGACAGATGGAATGAATATTGTCAGCTCCTGAACCAAACTGAAATCCAGAAGGAGCAACCTGTAGAAAAAAAGGATCCAAATCCAAGTAGTTCTCTCCTAATCCTCAGCACCATCTGACCTATCCCCCGACACAAAAAATTTGTTTTATATACCTATAGCCACAGCCACAGATTTAATCTTTCTCATGCAAATTAGCACAATGACTGTCACATAAATTTAGCAGTGATGCCATCTATGTTGAGAGAATGCCTTCTCCAAGCAGCCAATTATTCAAGAGAGAAAAACACTCACCTACACCAGACATACCCTAGTTGAGGTCTCTCTTCAGTCTATTTGTCTTCTACACAACCTCTGTTCACCACTACCCTCAGATGCCAGGAGGAAGATGAAACTGTCATTTGAGAGTCAAAAGTTAGACAAGCAATCAATTCCAGCCCAAGTAAAATGAAGAATATCAGTAGACAGACAATTAGCGACAGCTGAGTAACCAATTCCAAAGAAGAAGAGAAGCAAGAAAAACTGTGGCATATGTAGTACTTTCTCAATTATCCAGACACCTTAGGACAGGTGTTGAAAATATGTTTTGGATAATTCAAAATTCTGGATAATTGAATCCCTAAATTGTCATTTATACTCTCTAGCCTGATAGCTGATGAAGAATATATGATGGTGGGGATGTCCAGTTTTCTTCCCTTCCCTGGAGAAGAAATAGAATAGACCCTGCTGTTCTTAAAATTGATTGACTCTCTGTTTCCACTTAGGTTAAGTTCAATACAGCTACTGCAGAAGTATGGAAGGGAAGACAGACAAATTTAATAAAAATTGTGGGAAATATTGATCACAATAATGGTTCCTCACAGACTGTAGAAAGAGAGCCTATGGGCAGAGCATTTGAGACCCCTGTATCAGCGGATTTGAGCCAGAAGGGAGGTGTTTCTGGACAAGTGTCTGGGCTTCATTGTGAAGAGTTGTCCACCAAAATCAAATTAATACAAATAGCCTCATCAAACTCTCTTTGATTCACAGCTTCCTGTGCCACTGCCACCAGAAAAGGGAAAGGGAATGGGGAGAGAGGATGATGATCCTGATGCTTGGATGCAAGCAGGTGCCAACAACAATTAGAGGATGAAACATGTTACATAGAATTTTTCACACTTTGTCATTTAGCTACCCAACATTATGTTAAATAATAGTTCAGCAGACCATTATTTTTTAGAGCAAGTGTATCTCTGCTCGAACTTCAGGAGGTTGACCTTTGGAGTCAAATCTGAAGACAAAAGAAAGAAATCGATTTTGATTGGCTGAACGAGCATGAGAATGATAGATAGAGAAAGGTGAGTTGTCTCTGAAGTCTCTGTCTACTCTTTCATGAAATACATTTATTTGATGATTTGGCACACATTCTCAGTAATGTTTTTAGCCAAGGTTCATTAGAAGTTTTCGTTCTTTCATCACCATACCCCCTCGTCACGATGACCTAGTTGATACTGATCAGGTATCGACTTGTAAGCCATCTGTTAGCTACAACTTTCCTCATCTATAATCACAAACAGTGCCTCCTCTGGGAAATTTATAGTCCAATCACAGATAACTTCTGGTTCACCAGCATTCTACACTCTTCGATAAAAAAATGAAGCAAACACAGTAACAGTTTCACTCTGATAAAGACTATATCATCTTTAAAGACAACATTACTCAAATATATGAAATCTTGTTTTGTTTCAGCAAGACACCATTGATGGATATATCCAAGGTTTCCAGTGATTAGCTGGCAATCATAACTTCTGTCTTCTCCATAATGTTTGGCATATAAGTTTTCATATCCTGTGTTCTGCTAATTGACATGTTCTTCTTTTTAATACTATTGTTCACCCAATACAGAGTAGAGGATTACTGAATGAGGTTGTTGTAAAGGTGTGTACCAGAAGGGAGTAAGAGGTGCATATTATAAGAATATGTAGGATAGATAGGTTGATGTCAGTCATGAAGAGGTTAAGATTATTGTGATCAGGGAAGTATCCTGTTGGGAGTCTGTTCGACAATGGGGAAGAAGCTGTCTGAGGGGAACTTCATCTTTACCAATGGAATACAAAAGGAATGAGGATGTGTCCCTATAGTGTATGTGGCATGGCAAGTCCTAGCTATGAAGGTCTGGTTGATTGATTAATTGAATGATTGATTGATTTTTTATGGCTTATCAACTTTTTGCAGGTTATTTCAAGACAGAAAATATTTTTAGATTGTAAGAATTTTAGGGGAGATAATAGTGATTTTTAAGGATAAAAGTTTTATGAAGACAGCAATATAGTAGTGAAAGTCTAACAATGTTATGTCTATGAAAAAAAGAAATGGGTTGTCAGATGGAAAATAATTCCTCATACTCAACATTAAATAAATTCTTTGAACTTAAGGCTGGAAAGTAACGATTGGACAGCTCCAGCCCAGATATGGCAGCAATACTCCTAGTTTGATGTGGTTCTTGAAGCTGTGTGAAATATTTATTGAATAATCTCTGGTTGTTAGCAAAGATGTAGCAAAAAAAAAAGAAAAAGCTTTAAACTTATTATAGCAATTAATTCCTGCAATCAGTTTCTTCTGTCTCTCTCGTCTGCACCACTTGTAGCCAATTCAACACAGCTGTTTGCATATCAACCAATGGGATCAGAACCAAAAAAGAGAATCCATGTGCCAACACAAAGTTCAATTGAAAATCGAAATCAGTCCCGCAGGCAATGTAGTAATGAAAAACCAGATCAGAAATCCAACCTTCACTTCGCAACAGCAGAAACACACTTTCACCCACCAAGCTCCAAAATCAAACTCTCGCCAAGCAAAAAACAACAGTCTTTATTCACTGAGTGATTTTTCTAATTGGCTACACCATTCAAAGAGGAAAGGACATTAGCATAGTTTCTCTGATACTTAAAGTAGCAGGTTTTTGCTAACTATTTTTTTTAATTCTCCTTTGGCAGACCACACACAAAACACTAACTCTTTTTCAAGTTAGGTGATTTTCTCTTTTGCTACAAAAGAGCAACTTGTTTAATATTTCTGGGCTCTGCTTTGTCTCTCTGGTGATGTAGCCAATGAGCAGAAGTTGTGAAAGGACACAACCTTTCCTTCAATTGGTCAAGTATGGTAGGTATTTCTACTGCACTTCTGTTGATAGTGTATATACAGTTGATGTCAAACAGCTGACCTCTGATAATCTACCAAAATTTTCTGCAGTTTCTGAAGCATACAGATGTCTAACAAGTAAAGATTGTATCAATACTTCCTCTGCTCTTCTTGAACACAGACTGTGCATTGCTGAGTTGGGGGTTTCTGCTGTGTACCTTATTTTTTACTCTTGGATATTGGAGTGAAATTCCCCTGTACAGTACTTCCTCCCTTACCTGTATCTTGATTTGCCAGAATTCATTTATTTTAAAAGAAGCCCCCAAACAACACAAGTAGCTAAATTTATTAGAGAGCTTGGAGAATTTGATATTGGCAGGATATATGAAAGGCAAAAAGGCAAAGGAAACATTAATTAACCTTTTTTTTCTGTTTTTACTTTTGTTCACCCAATACAAGGCCGAAGAGCCACTCAAGATAGAGTGTTACTGAATGAGGTTGTTATAAAGAAGGAAGAAGGAACAGCATATGATGAGGATAAGCTCATATAAATGAATGGCAGAATGAGAAGTGTGAAGAATAATAAGAAAAAAAACATTGATAAGATCTACAAAGTTGTGAAAGAAGGAGCTTTCAAAAATAACCAAGTTTGTCAATCTTGTTATTCACAATATAATATCATGAAGTTAAAAGGTATGTTCTGGTTAAATATACTTAAAGATAAGCAAATAATTTTAAAAATTCATGACCAATGTTTTCATCTACTGATGTGCATAATAATTTATTTAAAGTTATCAAGAATGTTTTCTGTCTGTCAAATGTACAAAACTAGATAATCTACCAAAGGAACCAACCAGAGGATGACATTTGATATTAATGAAAATTTTATGCATCTATTACTTGTACAGAAATCAATAATTTCAGTTCAATAAATACCCAATTACTGAGCCTTTACTTTCAGTATCTGTCTGATCAATTTGATCAATAAACTTTGGTATTAGCACCCAATAATTAGTAAAAAAAAAAAAATAGCTGAAGTTTATTTGGCTTTGCTCTGAAAATTTTCAAAGTTTATTCAAAACTGGAAATTCTACAAAATATAGATTTTCTGTGAAAGATATGAAACAGAAATAGAAAATATTTCTCAAAGGCATGAATAAAATTCATAACAAATTCTCTGACATGAATATTTTTTTTCAATTTAGAACTGGTGCTCTTCTCCATAACCAAATGATAAGGAAAACAAATTACCTATATTTGAACATTTTTGGGACACAAAATGAAGAAAGAAGGTATAGAGAATGTAACACTCACAAGATATAGTGATGGCAAGCAAAGCAGGGAAAAGTAGTGAGCAACCTACTTAACAAGTTTCTATGAACAAATGGTAGTACAAGGGAAAAGAGGGATGGGAAAGAGTCAGAAATTACTTAGAGCAGGAAAATACAGGAAGCTGTGGAGAGCCATGATCACCCACATCCTGAAAGAACTTAAAGCATTAAAAAAATTTTAATAAATCCTACACATGATATCATGTTACATTTGAAACTTGTGTGTTAATAACAATTTTTTAAAAAATAATAATTTAATAAAACATTTATATATTTAACTTCTTTATTTTCGCTGATGGATGTAAGCCAAGAATAGAAGAAAAGGGATTTCCAAAAGACTAAATCATGGAATGAAGGTATTAGCCACAGGGGAGGACATAATGAAGACAAAGCATGAATTTCAAGAAGGGAAATGTTGAAATCCTTTGGCATGAAACATGTTAACCAAGAGACTGACTTTAATATATCATGCTCATTTGAGACACTAACGATTGAATAATATTTTTGTAAATCTTAATATTATGCAGTAATAAACAGATATTGAATAAAATTATTAAAAATAAATTGTTCTGCAGGTTAAAGTCAATATGTTGTATTCACACCCTTACCCTCAAAACAGTTTGTATAAATGTCTCACTCTCATTAGTAACATCTAATAAGAATACAAGACTAAATCTTTCACATGCAAAATTACTGTTTATTCACTTCTGGAGTCGGTCAAATTAATGTTGGTGTGTATGTTTTTTTGTTTTTTTTGTGACAAACGTTTGAATCCTCTTCTTGCAAGGATGTGAAGAACTTTCACTTTCCCCTCATGGGTGGGGCGTTTATATAACTTTCTATCATCTGGTTGTCTTTTGTGTTGTTTTTCTTGTTCTGGGTTGACTTCCTGTTTATATGTCAGTGCAGTCACTGATATCCTTTTATTCCTGATTCTGTATCCCCCGGTGCACTTTTGATGTTCTGATATGACAGCAAGCGAAAAGTTTACTTTGGTATAATTTAGGTGTTGCCCAGTACATATAAATAAGAGTTACCACAGATCAACTCTATTAAAACAAAGGTTCCTTATTAACAATCAATTTGATTCAGATCTTCCATATTTTCTGGTATGTTTTTGTTTTTTTTGTTTTGTTTTTACAGCTTATCAACATTTTGTAAGCTATTTTTTTATATTTTTTTTTATCAATTTCACCCCAAGCAAAGCAGTAAAGCCACTAAGACACAGGGATGTTACTGGGTGTGGAAGAATTACGAACAGAAACATTACTAATGAGTGGGAAGAGAAGGGAATAATCAGGAGGACAGTAGATAGCAATTGACATTGCATTTAAATTCTTGCAAATTGCTGGAAAGCAATAGAACCGAAAGGGAGTTCCACAAGTGAGAAGTGTGAGAAAAGAAACTGTTGCCATACAATTTATTGTTACCTCTAGCCAGCTTAATTGTAAATCAATGATATCTTAACACCAGTCTAGTACTGTGCTTAAATTCAAAAAATCTAGGTAGCATAGCGAAATTTTCATCCAACCAATTACCATGAGAAGTATTTATAGAAAAGTCACAGGGAGGCACCCTAGATGCCAGATCAGGACTGATAATATTGCTTTAATTCTAGAATATATTTTTGGATTGTAATAATTTTGCTAGGGAAATAATAATGATTTTCTGATACAAGTCCAACTATTTAATCCATAACTGGGGGAGAAGAGGTGGATTCACACCTTTCCCAGGGATATTTCCAAATGTGAATATAATGGACCTAACTGGAATTCAAACTTGTCTCTCCAATTTTTAATTCAAGCTGTTATCCATTACACCACTTGCACATCCAAGTTTACAGCACCTGGTATTACCAAGTGGTCACCCATCTAGATACTGACCAGAGTGAATATTGTTTTACTTTGGTGATCATATGAGAACCAATGTTTCAACATGATATGTCCATAAGCCTTTTCTAGTGTGAATCTCATACTATACATAGGACAACTTGAACTCCCTTAGTTTTCTCAGGTAAATTTCACATACTTTATGCCAAAGCAAATAATGTAACATACTTTAAACATAGCAAACAAATAAGATAAAGTCCTCCTCCAGAATGAAAGAAAAATTTAAATAACTACAACTAAGTAAATTTAATGACCACAATCAACAACAAATAATTAATGAATAAATACAAGATACCCTAAGTAAACTAATCAATAAGCAGTTAAATGTTGACGAACAACCCTATACAAAATATCTATAAAATAACCGTAACTGAACCCATAATTATATCTTCTCAAAAACCTTTAAAATGATTTAAAATATAACTGTTCTCAACTATTCAACAACCATTAGGATAACACAATAAACTAAAAACATATATATATATTTTTTACAGTAAGGTTCATACGATACAAGGCTTAGGAGCCACTCAAGGTAGAGGGTTACATTAAGGGGAAGCTTATATGGATAGGAAAGGAGGATAATGATTAACTCTAGACTTGAACAGGTCAAGATTGTAGTGATCTGGGAAACATCCTCTAGGGAGTCTGTTCCACAGAGCAATGGTTTGTAGGAAGATGTTGTTTGAGTGGAACTTAATTCTCACCAATAGAATATGGAGGGGATATGGATGGTTTGCTACAATATAAGTGGCATGGTAGGTCTTAGCTGTGAAGGTTAGACCTGGCAGAACCAAGGAATGTAGTTCATCCAAGCCCTTTCCATGGTAGTAACAATAGAGCAGTAAGAGGGTCACCACATCCTGTCTGTGAGAGAGTGATGGGGAGGTAGAAAATAATTCTTCTCTAACAAAGGCTCAGAGACACTTTTGAACGCTATCAAGAATGGAAAATAAGAATGAGGCAGCTCGCACACAAATATGGCAACAGTAATCCATTTTTAGCCTTAGTAATCCATTTATAAAGTCTTAAGATAGCATGAGTCAGGTACTTACTGGAGTGACATAGGGGGTTGATCTTTTTGCCTGCTTCTTTAGTGATGGATCATATGTAAGAGTTCCATCTGAGGTCGGGTGTGAGTTTGAGGCCTTATATTCTCTCAATGCATGCTGAATCCTCGAAGAGCCATCCATTCATCATGACTGGCAGTAGTTCCGGGTCTGATTAGCACTGACCTTGCTACTCATAATGCCTCATTCATCCACATATATAGTTGAAACAAAACATATGGCCAGAAGATTGTATTAAAGCATGAAACTATATATATATATATATATATATATATATATATATATATATATATAAATATAATATACACACACAAACATTTTACACATATATATATATATATATATATATATATATATGAAGAAATATAATCTTAAAGTGTGCTATATTTATGGGATAAAGTGCTCAATATCAGAGATAGAGCATGTGGCCTGACGATTGCATGTAGCATGAAACAGACTGTCGCATCTAAGTGTTGACTTCTATGTTCACTTTTATATATATATATATATTCTGTACATTGTATTGAGCAACTTTTTAAAAAAAATGCTACTGTGGATTCTAAACCTGACTTTTCTTTCTCTTTATTTGGACATATATATATATATATATATATATATATATATATATATATATATATATATATATATATAAACAAACAATACAACCCCAGTAAAATACATATGGAGCCAAAAAGAAAACAATATCCCCACCAAAATCAAATGGGAAATTATAAAAAGAATAGCCCTATACAATATTAACAGTAAAATTAACAGTAAAAATTTAAACTAGAGGACAAATTAGCAATAATTAGTTTTAAAATTTCAAATAAACTTTTAAACAAAAAAAATTAAACAATAAATAAATGTAAGCATATAAATACTTATTTTGTTTTCTAAGCCTTAATTAAAAATAAACAAATAAATAAGCTTTAAATAAATGAAATTAATCAAAATAAAAATAAATGAAAAAATAATAGTTTATACATGCAGGGTGTAACTAAAGTCAATCCAGTTCAACATTTTTCAATAGATATTTATTTTTGTCTATATGTGACTCTTAATTCATTTATTTTATTCAATACTTTCAGGTCATCTTTATTTTGTAGTCATTTTTCCAAAAGGCAAAGATTACATCTTTCAACCATACTATTATATGATTTAGTTGTTGCCACCACTTCCCATAATATTTCTGACTGGATTCTTTTACCTTCTTTTATCTACCAATAATATTTTGAGAGCTATGTTGTTTCTATATTTTTCATTATTCAGGCTCTATTTATGATTGTAGAATCTTTGTTTCCATTGTTTCTGTATTTGTATTTCTGTATTTCAGCTAGCTGTCATATTTAAATTAGTTCTATAAACAATATGGCTAGTTAAACATTTACCATTTAAGGGACATTTATAATTGTTTCGGCAGTTGCATTTTCTATGTTTTTCTTCTATGTTAACATTGCTATTTTTGTAATTGTAATAATCATCTAATAATTTCTTATTATGATAGGATATTAATTTTTCCATATTCCTTTGACAACTGTAGTTTATCTTTATGTTGTGCCTGTTAAATAACTTCCTTAATGTTGGAGAACTTTCAAAATCTTTATTGACTAGTTTTAAGAAATGTTCATCCAATATTTGTTTTTATGTTGCAGCTAAAAGAGAGATTAAACCATAACACATTGTGGCATCATTTTTTTAATCTGTTTTTGCTTCCATGTTGCATTCTATATTTACATTAAATTTACTGTCTTCCATGGTTTTTAAATAGTTAACTTTTGCTTCATCAAATACTTTTTATTGCTTGAGTTAGTAGCCAACCTGTATTGTTTTGATTTATACAGGTGTTTACATATAACCAGGAGATGATTTGATCCATTATTTCCATATATGCAATAGGTATCCCATTATAAGCCATTAGAATGTGGCACACAAAGTTATTGCATATTCTGCCACAAAGTGTTATATAATAACACTATTCTGGGCCTGGATACCATATGAGACAGTTCTGGAGTACTTGCTTAGTTTCCTGCAGTTTTTCTTCTTTTCTTTTTTGGTGTTTGCCAATTTTTGTGAAGGCTGATTAAAAAAAACAAGAAGAGAACAGAGAGTGTGCATGAAGTTTTGAGAAAACAGCAGCTGAAACGGTTGCAATGTTTTGCGAAGCTTGCAAGGAAGAAGCGAACAAATGGTCTTTATGTTTCAAACATTTTGTGCAATGTTAACTGAAGAACAGATTCTGGTTGACGTTCAACAAAGGGATAGAAAACAATCTTGAAAAATTTCAAAATGCAACCACTGAAGATCATTATCAAAACAACTTGTACTTCATTTTCTTCTTCTATATGCCATGTCCCTTCAGGACATGGGCAATCATGCCTCTCCACAACTTCCTGTCCTTTGTAGTTCTTAGCATATTTTGTCTTTTAGCTATCTCTCCTAATACCTGTTCTTCCGACGATTTGCTCATTAGGTAGGTTATGCGCTGCTTTTCTCTTGCCTTCAATATGCCCTGTGAGTGTCAAATTTTCCTAGCCCTCTTTCATTATTATGTACCGAGAAATTCTAACTCTCAACTTTCTGATGTTAATAAATTTCCTTTTTGTTTCCATTTTCTGTAAAATTTTGTCATGTTCAATCCATGGTATTCTCAGCATCCTTCAGTAGAGCCACTTTTTATTGCTTCAAGTTTCATCTTTGTCTGTGAGAAGTTGTCAAGCATTCACTGCCATATAGGATGGCTGATATTGCATAGAATATTTTAAAAAGTTGATTTTATTTTACAGCTTATCAACCTTTTTCAGGTTATTTAAAATATTTTTAGACTGTAAGAATTTTCGGAGGATAATAATGTTGTAACCTAGGGAAGGTTACTGAATAGAATAATCAAACAAAGGTTGGTAAGGAACAATAGTACTTAGGACACGAATATCAAATATAAGATTCGCCAGCGGCATGTAGAAGAAGTAATCAACTGAAGGAGTCAAGTGAATTTCACAATGAATCTCCAACTGCAGACCAACATACAGTATTTACTACTGTATTTATGTGAATGGGGACATAATCATTATCATCCATAGGTATGCCACAACAAATAATGATTTACTGATACAAGTCCTATGAATTAACCCATAGCTCTGGAGTGAGAAGTGGTGGCTTCATACCTTTCCCAAAAATATTTGCTCATAAGTGAATATAACGAACCCAACTGAAACTGGAACTCAGCTCTCCAATTTCCAATTCTGAGGTATTATCTATTAAACCAGCCACACATCACAGCATACAGCACCTGGTATTTACTGCTTAATAAAGATGCAGGTTTGCCATTATTCAAGCTCAAGCTATGGAAAGTAAACAATTGACAACTATTTTTGTCTGCATCATCGTCCTTTGACGAAGACAAATTGAGTTGGTCAAGAGCTTAGTCTCAATAGATCACTGTGTGGTGGCTGCTCTACTAAGTACAACACCCCAACCATACAAAAAAAACAATTGTTTGAATGTATGTAGCAATTTGAGTGAATAAGTTTGAAATGATCCACACTTTCTTTCCAGATTTTTGACTGAAGATGACTTATATAATTCCAGATATTTCTTTATATACACCTACACTTAACCCTAACCCTCATGTAAATAACAACTTAATTCCTTGTTACTATCTCATTGAGGTTTCTTGCCTTGTTAACTCTTTGGTGCACTTGGAAATCAAAGATTGAAGAAGACATTTCACTCATGAAGTAATTTTCTCCAAGACTTTAAGGATAATTCCTTGGATGAGGATTACTATTATTTACATTCAAACAAATGTCCTCATCTTTGTTATTAGTATCTGTAGTGGAAATGGAATGCAGATGGAGCAGCCAATTGCTACTGATAATGTTACCCACCCCTGTTGATCAACAAGACAATGTTTAGTGTGCTGTCTCTGCAGAAAGAACAGAGTTGTGTGAATCCCAGAATGTCTGGTGATGAAGAAAAAAAGTGTCTATCAGCTTCCCTATCAGATAGTCGGAACTTTGAGCTGAGCAGTGTCAGCTATACAGATGATTCCTTTGCTAACCAACCACTAAAGTTTTTGGCTCCATAAAAACAGACACATCTTTTTGAAGAGACAGTCTGGCAGTTTGCTGTATTGACTGTATGACAGGATTACCTTGTGTTACCAAGGATTTCTGTTCATGTTACCCAGTGTTATTTGAAAATTCATTCATTCTTGTTTGTGTTTTTAGTGTCTTTGCTGGTGGCTTGGTTAAGTTCACCTATCATACTAATGCCAACTAGGTCAGATCTACCATGGGGGAAATAAGTGCTAGCTTTATAGTGAATCAGTGCCTCAGAAATGACTGCTGCAAAAAGCCTTGTAGACCTTTTCTGATTGGTTAGAAAAGATGATTTATGAAATAAATATTTTTGGATGGTATTCCAGAACTGGATGTAATTAAGGTTTTTTTTTTTTTCATATCAGCTATGGATGTCAAATTGAGCACTTCTGGTTGCATTAAACAATTTGAGTTCCAACAGGCTATGATAAACTATCTTGGTAGTATAGTAACAGACAATGTAAAAAGTGACAGAAATCCAAAGGTGCATCAGAATAGCAAAAGAAGCCTTCCAGAAACTATGCAAGATATCAAAACATAGTAATATTTTGTTATGACAGGGAATGCCAATCAGTCTCTTTACAGATAAACAAGATATCTGAAGTGACAGAAATGTGGTTCTGCAGATGGATGTTGAGGATACCATGGACAGAACACAGGAGCAACAAAAAAGTTTTAAAGAAAATGGGATTTAAAAGAACATTTAATCTTAAAATCAGAAAGTGACAGTAGAAATTTCTGAGACACATGAGGAAAGAATACTTGGAAAATTTAACACTCACAGAAAGAAAGAGCAGAGAGAAACAACGGGTAACCTCCTAATGAGCTTGAGTAAATGGATGGCAAAGCAAGGACAATGAGGAATAGTAGAGAAACAAACATTGTTTAGGGCAACAAGAGACAAGAAGTTTTGGAGGGCCATGATCTGCCATATTCTGAAGAGACATGTCACAGAATTTATTAACCCATATTTTATTTATCTTTAATCTATATCTTTTTATAAATATTTCTATATGACTAAAGAAAAAAAGGAAAACTTATCTTAGCCAATGTGCTTTGTCCTCTGAGGCACAAGTGCCTCAGAGTACAAAACGCGTCAGCTAAGATAAGTTTTCCTTTTTTCTTTTATATGTATTTACTGTATCAATGTTGATGACACAACTATTTATTCTTGTCTTAATGATAAATCTAGTTAGTTTGATAAGGTCAAATTGATAGCTGATCACAAAAATGATATACAATCTGTTGTTAACTGGGACAAGGATTGGCTTGTAAATTTTAATGCCTCCAAAACAAAACTACTATCCTTTAATCAGCTGAGAGAATCTTTTTTTACTTTCCATCGTGGCTGATGCTAACCTTCTCAGGCTAACATTTTCTACTGACATGAAGTGGAAAAATTATATTGAATCAATTGCTGCTTGGAAAATTGTTTCATTGTGTCATGCTAGACAATTTTTTTCACTGAAATCTATCTTATACATTTAGAAGTCTACTATTTATCTATGCATGGAATATTGTTAACACATCTGGTCTGGTGTGTCTGCTATGTATTTTGAGATTCTTGATAAAATACAAAGAATAATCTGCAATATTATTGGTCTTGACAAGGCATCCCATCTTCAGTCACTTTACCACTGTTGTAATAGGTTCTGTGTCCCTTTTTTATAAATATTTTCATGGTAGTTGTTCTAATGAGCTTTTCTCTTTGGTACTTAGACTTTATGAATTTAAATGCAGTACTAGATTGGGGGAAATGTCTCATCATTTTACAGTTGAAATTGCTAGATGCCACCGTAAGTTCTATGTTAACAGTTTCTTCTCTTTCATTTCTCACTTGTGGAAGTCTCTTCTGAATTCTGTTTTCCCAGTCAACTTTGATCGCCAAAAATTTAAATGCCATGATGTTTTATTGTTCTCTCTCCTTAATGATGTTTTCTTTTTCTCATATTCCCTCACACTCACTGACCTCTTGTGACCTTGTGGCTTGTTTTAGGGTGAAATGATTAAAAAAAAACATTTTCTTTTACTACTTCTGCGTCTTGCAGTGTTTTATTCATAGAAGCCAACTTATGATTCTTTTTAATTTTCATAGCCAATAATCTGACATTACTTATGTGTTCTGTTACAGTTTGTCTCTTCCTAAATTTAAAAATATTATTCAGTTCCTGGCTGGCTTCCTCCTGTGTATTAATACCAAAGTCACTTATTGCTGAATTCATTTGCCTCTTCTCCAGTGAGAGTTATTTTGCAAATAGAGCAATGTCTCTGGGGACAGATATTTCCACCCACATCACTCTTTCTTCAGCAGAGTTGATGTCTCCAGTTTCATTTTATGCTTCTTGGATAATTATTAGCTACAGAGGATCACCAAAACTTGCAGCCATTTTTGGTTTCCTTGCTTCTCTCATTTACACCTGCCTCAGGTGAGAAAATAAGGCTTCATGGTTTCAGTTAAAAGAAAATCAGAGTAATCATATAGAAAGATAAAAATGAAATTATAAATAAATAGTAGTACAAACAAAGGAATATAAATCTTGATATAAGATTTTTTTTATTATATTCTATTTCAATTTGTGTTAGTCTTACTTTCTCTCTACATCAGTCAATTGATGTAAATACATCTAGGTAACTTGATATCTATCTTCATTAATAAGTTTATATATTCCTGTCTCTTTCTGTGTTGCTATGTATCAATCTCTTAAATAAAGATCCCAATGAGATAGAAAAAAATGAAAAAAAAACTCTATTCCATCTCAAGCACATTTACAGTGTATATAAAGCCACAAAAATATAAGAAAAAGAAGGAAAAATGATGAAAAGAAAAAAAACTAAGTGGGGTTAATAGATACAAGAGTGTCATTACTATAATCATTCAATAGGACAAAATGAATCATCAAAAAGTACTATAACGATAGAACATAGTCTACAAAATGGATAACAAGCCCAACACAAGGCTCTGTACCAAATACAGGGTGTCCATAAAGTTTGTGTGCACTTTAAAAAATTTATAACTTTATTTGTATTTGCGATAGAAATAATCTGTAAAAATGTTATAAAGTTTAATGTACCTAGTTTTAAGTATAGCTAAAATAACTAATGTGATTTCAGGCATTACTGTAAATCAGTTGGCAAATGTTTTCCGTGAACTGCAAAATCGTATTACCCTTTGTATTGCTAATGACGGAGGACATGTCGAAACTTAAATAAAATTTCAATAAAACCTTAAAAAATAGAGAATTACTTCTTTCTAATCCTTTTCACAAATTATTTCTATCGCAAATTCAAATAAAGTTATAATTTTTTTTAAGTGCACACGAACTTTATGGACACCCTGTATATTTACTGATAGAATGTTGGAGAATGAATAGTTTAGCCCATTAATATTCACCATAAAATCCAGTTTTAAGTGTAAAAATTGAACTAAAAATCCTGTCTTAATTCTAAGGTTAGTGAAAAAGTTTATTATTAATGTGGAGTAATTGGTCATGGTTAAGTAAAATAGACAAAATTCTCAACAAGCAGAATTGACAAAAGGTCATTAAGGACAGGAATATAAAGAAGAGGAGGAAATAATACTAAGCAAACAA
Organism: Acanthosepion esculentum; assembly: GCA_964036315.1. Taxonomy (NCBI): domain Eukaryota; kingdom Metazoa; phylum Mollusca; class Cephalopoda; order Sepiida; family Sepiidae; genus Acanthosepion; species Acanthosepion esculentum. The sequence continues at coordinate 149,375,354 of OZ038475.1, forward strand.
CATATATGCAAGTCAAAAGTAGGCAAAGCAAAAGTATAAAGGAAAAAAGTTCTCACACAAAAATGGATACAGTCACATAGCATTCTAACTTCAAGACAAGAAAGAACAAAACTAATAGGGATGAGAATGAGAAGTAATCCATTTTTATTGGTTAGGAAGAAATCCAAGCATACATCTGTAGGATTTGTCTATATATTTGGGGAGGGGATGTTCTTAGCAACTACAGACTGGATATAATTTAATTTAATTGATTTGAATTCTGGCAAATTTCTTTCTGCTTACTTTTGCACAAATATCCATCTCTTCTCCCTAGCTATGGGTTAAATAGCAGGGCTGATTAGGCCCTCTTACCTTGAGGTGGCTACCAGTCTAGTAGAAGGAAAATGTCAATTAAAAAAAAAAACCTAAAGAGGAATGGGCTTTGTCAGGCTATCTTGTCCTAGACACACCATTGCTGCTATGGATGCAGTACATGTGGTTCCCCAATGGTGCTAATAGGTTATTGGACCTCTGACATGACAACAATTAATTATAGGTTTCTACATATAAGCCATTAATGCCCACTGTCCTAAAAATGGGTATTAATTGGTTAATATGTCAGAGAAAATAATGGCAAAGATGAGGAGAGTTAAAAATATCGTTATCTATGAAAAGTTCACCTCAAATTCTCAACAAAAACCTTTTTGAGTGTCAGTCTATTTTTTTCCTTTTCATTTTTGTACACTCTCCAATACTTTTCTTCATTCTAGTGTACCCATGCTGTCAAAAATGACTGTAGTTGTTAGAACATTTTAATAATGAGATTCAATAAAACAAAAGACTTGGAACAATGTATTGAGATTTAATACAGTGACGATAAAGAATTCACAACTAAAAAAAAGAGGCCAATGAACCATTTAATTGATCCGTTTCCTTTATAGTTTCTAGATGTTCATCGGTACGTATGATTCATTGTTTTCTCCTGATATTATATAAATCACCTTTTTCTTAATATCTTTTCATGTTAAAGATTTTATGTGTTTAATATAACAGTGAAAAGGAAATATTTCTTGGAAGAAAAATATTAGCAACAGAACGACAAAGACAACAATGACAAAGCCTATATCAAAATCAAGAAGAAGCAAGATGATCGCTTAATAGACAAAGGTATCTGAGTGCCTCACATGAAAGACTTGAACAAATAAGACTGCAAGAAATGTAGGATTAAAGGTACCAATTAATTAAACAGTTCATTTTGGGAAGTAATGTTGTCTAAATGCAGATAAATAATTTATTTGCATTGATTATTAAAATGACTAGGGGAAGTAATGACTAATTTACTAACTTGAGTTGATTTACCTCCCTTTTTCCACTACAGATGGGACAGGAAATATATAAATACACATTGATAATTATTATATGGTTTGATGATAGAGTGAGTTTAAAAGGAATACATTTGACCTGTCCTTCAATTTTTGATGTGTCTTTAGTTGAAAGACTATGAGAAAAGAGACATTAAAACAATGGTTCTTAACCTTTGCCTTTTCCAGCACCCCCTTTTCAAATATTTGCATGGGTGGTACTCCCTATATTAATGGTTGGTTGTTTTGTTTAATGGCATTCTAACCTTAGTGGTCATTTTATGCCGAAAATGATTTTGAGTGACTTTAAAAGAATCTTAAGTTAAATATATTTCTTGATTTGAGTAGGCATCTTGAAGTAAGCAGCTTCATGGAGGTATATAGCTTGGTATATTTGTGTTTATTTCAATCTTTTCTAGATTTTGTTATAAAGACCAGTTTCTCTCATATATTCAAGTATTTTTGAAGGTTTTACTTGGAGGAATACTTCTTTCAGGTTTGTTTCTTTGTAGTACTTTTGGCGAGTTCGCTTCAAGTCTAAACAATTTGTCAAAATGTGACATATTGTATAAGCCTCCTGGCATGGTATACAGATTGGAGCTGCCTCCTTTCTAAGGAGGTAAGAATGGGTGATGCTTAAGTGGCCCATATTAATGGTACACTGATAACTGCTTCATATTTAATGTCTTGTGTTTGTTGCGTTATATCAGCACCAATCACCAGAAGTAAACTGTAGCCAAAGACAGCAAAGCAGCAGTCACCAGGTAAATACATCAAAATATTTAAAATACTTCTAAAAATGTAGATATATAAGCAAAGAAATCAATAAATGTATACAGAATATTTTTTCCAGAGTTCAAAGATTTGAGTCATCTTACTGTCCTGTTAAAATTATAGCACCCACTCCTTTGAACACTTACTGCTCCCCTGAGAGTTCATAGCATAAATGGAAGGGAGTAAGGGTCATTGTCTTAAAATTAATACATCTAACCTGTCCTTTGATATTTGACATGGGATCATAATGCTAATTTTTTAATTGAAATTGTTGTAACCCAAAATGTAGATTTGAAGGATCGACTCCGTCAAGAAAAACTCCCTGTGCTGCGCCAGAAATTTTTCTCGCTGGAGTTCAATCTACAAATCAACCATTCACCCTTGCATGGAGTATTGCTCCGGTGCCCCTTCTGTTTGTCTCAAGGTTCTTGATAAGATCCAGAGATGGATATGCTATGTAATTGGCCCTGATCTGGCATCTCGTCTGCAGTCGCTCTCTCACAGACATGCCGTCGCCTCCCTCTGTCTTTTTTACAAATACTTTCATGGTAACTACTCTGATGAGCTGCTTTTGCTGGTTCCCAGACTTCATGAATTTAAGCATTCAACTAGGCTGGCATCTCGCTCTCACCCTTTCACTGTCAAAACTGTTAAATGTAGCTGTTTCTTCTACTCCAATAGCTTTATGTCTCGCACTTCTCGCCTGTGGAACTCCATCCCCTTTTTCTGTTTCCCTGATAGCTATAATCTCCAACTATTCAAAATGTAATGCCAATCGACATCTCCAGTTGACTTGATCTATCCCCTATCCTTCTCTTCATCTTTTCCTCTATCACTCCTATTTGCTCTCACTCCAGCTCTCTGTAACCCCTTGCATGCTAGTGGCTTCCTGCCTTGCTTGGGGGGAGATGCTTTTAAAAAAAAAAATTGGGAAGAACAAAATATAACAAAACACAGTTAAATATATTTTGAAACACAATATTCATTTTTATTCTCCCCGACCAGGATACAGCAGGATTGTGTTGGATAAACAATTCACTGTCTACAGGTGGTGTATTGTCCGGCAGCCATGTTATTGTCTGATACTACCCATTTTCCCATGAAGAGTCAATGATTTGTTAGGGGAGAGTTGTCTCCCCTAACAGAATGACTACAAAAGGAGACATTAAATCCACTCCTATGGCAAACTTAGCAAGATTAGAAATTCATTAGAAAAAATGTCTTATGATCTATGTTTGTTAAGACATCAGGAAATGGTGTTTCATGCTTTATGATTCACACTCATAAGTAAATCAATAAGTCCACAACCTCTTAATGAAAAAGCTTTTATTTAATCTAGTATATTTTTTCAATATAATCTTTGTCAATACACAGTGGTGAGTATTAAGCATATAGACTGTACATTATACAATGAAATTTCAGACCAACATTCAACTAATAATTACATATCAAGTTACAGACTTATTAATGAACCCTCTTAGATATTAAGGTCTTAAAATAATTTTTCTTTTTATATTTCATTTCACTTAAGAAAAAATTATTAATTATGTGTGAAAGTTACTTGTGCTACTCTAAAAAAGAATAGCCACTGAAAACTGAACTTTGGCTGGAAACTTTTACACATTCTTGATTGTTAAGTACTCTGGTGGTAAAAACACACTTGTCTCAACAATATTCCTTAATTTAGATTTGTTATGTTTTAGAAAAATGAAGATGTATAAAAATAAAATCAGAGTCCTTTTAGATATCTAACAAAAAATGTTTTAAGACTTACTTTTTATGGTATTGTTCACCCAATACGAGGCTCAAGAACCTGTCAAAGTAGAGTGTTACTAAATCAAGAGAGAAAGAGGTGTATATTATGAGTATATGTAGAATAGATAATGGTTGAACATAAAACCTGAAGAGGTTAAGATTGTAGAGATCTTGTCCCATTTGCATTAATCACCCTACATGTTGCAACTTGGAATAATTGATTTCTATGCCTAACAAAAACAACATCCTGGCCAATAACTCTACCTAGATCATGCCATTAATTGTTGTCATCTTTCTTGTAAAATACACAATGTTCTATCAGCAAAATTTGCTCTCCTGATTTTCTGAGATTGTAGCTCTTTTGAGTCTGTCTGATGATTCTGATTCATATAAGCTCTTCTTGCAGTATGCAATGCATTGAGATGTTTAGTAACTATATCACTTATTTCTGTCTCTTCTAATGCTGGGAGTTGATACTCTAGAATTGATGATAGATTAGGGTGGTTGTCCAACAAAAGCTGAATAGGACTATATACACAGTGGTTTTGCATAGAGTTTTTTGCATTGACTTCCCAGGCTTCTTTTGAGTTTGTCCAATGATGATTCTGCTGGGAGTTGATACTCCATAATTGTTCGTAGATTAGTGTGGTTGTTCAACGCAAGCTGAATTGGGCTATATCCAAAGTGATTTTGCATACTGTTTTTTTGCATTGATATCCCAGGCAAGAGCAACATTTATTTCCATTTTGGGATCTCTCATCACTGTCTGTACTCACACATATATGACATACTGCTTTCTCTAACATATACCATTTGACTATGGTGAGTATGCGGCAGTAACACAAATCTCTACATTAAATTGCTCAGTCAGCTCTCTATATTCTGCATTAGCAAATTCCCTACCATTGTCAACTAAAAGATTTTTTTGAGGTCCAAAATCAGCATCTATCCACTCAATTGCAACATTATCTATAATCACTTTAGGAGTTTTTCTTCTAATCACGTTATTTTTACTGAATCTAGTGAAGAGATCAATAAAATGTAAAAAGTAAACATCTTTATATTGCTTAAGATCCATTGCCACTACATTGCCTAGCCTTGGTTCTGCAGGAGTCTTCTTGAATCTCTTACAAACTTCACACTCCTTGCTAATATTGTTCAATTACCATTTCACATTCTTCATCAAGTTCATCCATATATTTTATGATAGCTTTCAGGTTTTTAGCTGAAAGACATGCAAATTGGAGATGTAGCTTATGAATCATTATCTTCTTTTCCTTGCATGATTTCTGTCCAGCCGCCATGTGCACTTTCTCAATTTTTACTTTACATTCTTTCAGTGGAATATAGTAATGTCCAGAGGATGTTGTTTCCAATGAAAGAGATTCTCTCATTCACTTTCAATGTGTCATTCTCCATGTTTAATCTGAATCCCATTCTTTTCATGTCTGGGTTGCTTAGCAATAAGAGAATATCACTGTTCACTCCTTCTGTTCTTAGTCTTATCTTTTGACCACCGATAATGCAAGGAATCTCCATCCTTCATCTGACTGTATTTTGCCTTTTGCACCCAACTCGAATGTTGTTCCACCTGGTAGAAGTTTAACTTCTTTTCTTTCGCTTACCATTAATGAAGCCAGATATATCCCTTTCCATTCATGCCCAGCACTATCCGGAATGGCAACATTAACTGTTTCACTCAGGAGAACCCTTTCATCCCCATGCAAGTAAGCACCTACTTTATAAGCTTCACTAACTTCAGCATTTTCCTGCACTTTTGATGTTTCAAAAGCACTTGCTTCTTGAGTTCTTTTTCTATGTGGACAAAATCCTTTTTGCAATGAATAATTGATTAGCACATCAAGCATTTAAGATTAATTATCAGCTTCATTACATGGCTTTCTATAAATGGAAACTGTACTTACTCTTCCCCAGTAAGTTCCTCTTCTACCTCTTTGGAAACCTCGACTTCTAAATTGTGCTTCATCCAATTTAGACATCTCTCTCCCACCATATTTTGACCATCCACCACCATGGCTGTATCCTTTGAATAGTGTTCCTCGGTTATTACTTTTACTTCCAGAAACATGTTTCTTCTGAATTTGCTGTGTACACAAGTTCTTCTTTGATAGCTATTTCATCTGATCTCTGTCTATATAACATACCTTGGTTACCAAAGAAATTTCTAAGGGTAATCTTCATTTGTTCATGCATTTTCATCTTTCTTCATATAATCAACTGATGTAAGAACAATTTGTTTTTTTTTATTCAATTCAGTGCTGTTGATAAGTTGCATAGCCAGAACTAGCTCAGGTAAAATGATACCTTGTTTTTTTAACTCTTTGAAATTCTTCTCATAAGAATTGAGAAACTGATCCATGGTATCCAACTCTTTCTTCAAAAGATTTTTATATGAACACAGTGTTTCACATCAAACAGTCAGATCGTCTTTCTTAAACGACTTATCTAGGAGAGTAAAAATCTGCTCAACAGCATTCCCATCTTCAATCCTGATTTCTTCATTCTGCATGGCCGATCTCACTTTCTCATTGACACAAGTTTTTCAGTTGGTAATTTGTTGTAGATTGCAAATCCCCATTACCTCTTTTCTGTCATCGGGAATTGAGGCCATAATTTGTCTTTTCTGTCATCGTGAATTGAGGCCATAATTTGACATCAAACTTTCAATCATCATAAGATGTTGTTTCAGTCTTCTATGTTGGGGGGGTCAAAAATTTGTTTTCCTACCTTTCATCAGTCATTTTTTTTAAAACTAAGCTCTGCTGCCATGTTTAATAATCCAGACTGACAATTGTTCTTCAGGCTGGTGGTAGTTTTTGCCTCAAGGAGAAATGGGCACAGAGATTGAGTCCATTAAGAACTGTGAGGGAGACAAACATGTCTTTAATGCAATATTTGCTAACGAAAAGAATTATTCTTACAATACAAAATATATTTCTGCTTTAAATAACCGATAAAATCAAAACAAACCAATCAATCATAACATACTTCAGATGCCATCCAGTATTTTTTTGCTGATTTTTCTTCCAAATGTCTGTTCATGGACTTTAATATTTTAAACTTTTCCTTTTCATCCTTCAGTATTATAAATGCAAACTGTTTCACAATAAAAGTAACATGGTTAACCACCTTCACTTTTTTCAGTTATATTCTTGGCCTCCATGTTTATAACCTGCTTTATATTACTTCCTATAACTCTTTGTCACCTCCTCAGGGGATCAATCACATACAGCCTCCTAGATTTGTCAGTAAGGACAAATATCTTTATCAAACTGTTGATCTTTTTCAAATGTTGTTTTACAATTTCCTTTGTAAATTGTTCTGCACATTCTGGAAATCAAGTGTTTATTTTTGTTCTTTTTAATTCTTTCATCTCAAGCAAGGCAATAATGCCACTAAGATGCAAGGGTTTACTAAGTGTGAAAGAATATGAGAAAAAAAAACATTATTAAGAAGAGAGAACAATAAAATAAAAGGAATTAAGAAGACAAAAGATAATGATTGACATTGCACTTAAATTTTTGAATATCAAAATTATCTGGAAAGCAAGAGGCCAGAATAGAGTTCCACGAGCAGTAAGTTTGTTGCAGGTTGTACGCAGAGCGAAATGTATCAGAAGGTAAATTATTTAAAAACAAAGATTATGCGTACATAATATTTTATATATACAATAGATATACATGCAAGGATAAACAGAATGTTTGTTGATGTGACAATTGAGACAAGGTTATGAAGAATGTTCATGCAGAAATGTGGTTAATAAAAGTTGATAGTTTTGGATTGTTAGGAAAATTAAAATAATTTGATTTCTGCAAAGAAAGATCTCAAATGTGTTCGTTCAAATGCTAGTGTGTATGCGTGTGTTATTTATGAGTTAGAATTAAAGTGGTGAAGAGTTGTTTGCCTTTAACTGAATAGGCTAAATTGATGAAAGGTAAAACTACTTTTTGTGTAGTGAAAACATTCACTTTTTAAGTCAATTGTAGATGTTGATTACCATGTGGACAATAGTTGATTGAGTGCTGTGTTGAGTTTGTTGAGAATTTTTGAAGTGATGTTGAGTCAGTGAATTGACATGTGTGGAGTTTGGTAGCATCTCATGAAACTCGTTGACTGACTGACTGAATTGAGTCATGCAGTTGTTTTTATAGACTTTGGTGCATCAAAAATCGGCTCCAGGGAGCTCGGCAGAAAAAAAGATTTGTTTCAACTTTGCTACAATTTAGTGTTTCTTAAACAATAGAAGATTGAATTTACAGAAACAAAGTGGTGATTGGTTAAGGCTTTTCTTTAGGGAAGAATACATCTTTCCAAAAGGAGTGGAAGGCTAATGTGGAAGATTCCACAAGTTCAAGAAACTGTTAGCATAGAATTTATGGTTGCAACTACATTATTCATCATGTTAAACATGTCTTCCTTGAAGTTGTTTAGTTCAATCTGCTTTGGTGGGCATTTACATGGTTTAAACCTGTTCCTCTCCTCTGCCAGAGACATGCTGTCACAGTTGAAGAAATAAGACATCTTTCATTTCATTCCCTTAAGAAAACTTTCTACTTTTTTAATAAATATTAGCTTCTTTGTTCAGAGTTCTGGTATCTGAATATTTTTCATTGAATAGTCCAACTGTATTTTCTTCCATTTGCTTTTTTTTTTCTTGAAGTAATTTTATCAACACTGCCAACAGTGCTATGCCACTAAGATAGCAGAAGTATATTATGATAATACCATGACTTCTACTACTACTAATAATAATAACACACCAGGAACTTGTTGCCACAGTTATACTATGTAAACAGTATTCAACATAAGAAAGTAACAACAAGAAACAGAGCTATATACGTAAAACCAAATTAAAGATATAAATGAATAAAAATACAATTTTCAGTATCATTTATTTTTCATCCAGTTCCCACTGAGTCAAAGAACACGCAGCCTGACCCAGGGATTGAATTCATAATTACTATATTACCAAATTCACAAACCAACACTTTAAACTGCTAGGCTATTGTTCTGTGATATTGTGTGTGTGTGTATATATGTATGTCCTAGTGAATTAAATTGTTGGTTTGGGAATTTGGTGACATAGTAATTGTGAGTTCAATCCCTGGACAGGGCAGTGTGTAGTTGGACTCAGTGGAACCAAAGCAAACAATAATTAAGTAGTACTAAAAATAAGAACTCAATGAAATATACCAAGGTATGGGCAAGTATAAGAACAAGACAAGATATTCCAAGACATGAGCAGTGGAACGAGAACAGTCTACCACATAGATTAAATAAAGAGTTCACTTCAGAATTCTTTGTCGGTTACCCAAATTGATATACATCTGATGAAGGCTGGAGGGCACAACTACTGAAATGTTGTAATAACAATAACAAAGATGAGGATAATAGAGCACATGTAAATAGTGGAATAATCAAGTTATCAAATGCTTGTGAGATGCAAGATGCTTGAATAAAGAAACTTTTAAGCACCATTTTCTTTATAGTGAAAAACAGATTGAACAATAGTGGCTGCTATTAATAAGAATGGTAAAAGCACTGCAGAATAAATATACAGCAACTAAATTAAAAAATAAATTAGAGTATGAGACAAGACATCCACCTAAAAAAAAAAATCAGTGATGACGTGAAGTAAAGGTTCTTTAGGAAGGAATAATTCTGAAAGTTTTAAATTTGCATGTCAGCATGGAGGTGAAAATAACTTCCAAAACCACAAATCATTTGGTTGCTGCTGCAATATAGGAATAGGTGTCCATTTTCAGAAGAGAGATCCTTCATTGATGCCTGACAAGAGTTAACATAAAGAAAACTTGAACTTTGAATATTTTTAGAGTTTAGCTCTGTCATTGTTTGCTTTTTCCTTTCTCTCTTTTCTATCCCGAACACCTCTATTTCTTATTCTTCTTCAATCACTATCTCACCCTTTCATGTACTCACTTCTATTGAGACTTTCTTTTTCACAAACTTCTCTTTTTCTTTCTCTCTCTCTCTCTCTCTTTTATTCTCTATTCCTCCACCTCTCCAGTTCTCTTCACTTTCACATCTTCTTCATTTTCAATTAATTCATTTTTTTATTATAAAAATAAGTTTAAACTTTAATTTTATTCTTCTGTTGTCAAAAATTGATTTTCTAATATTTTTTTCCTTTTTTCTTGTAAATTTATCTTCTCTATTTTGAGTGCTATAATCTCTACTCTTTCTTTTTCTTTCTCACTCTCTCTTCTACTTCTTCCCTATCAGTTTCCCTTTCTCACACACTCTCTCTCCTACTTCTTCTCTATCAGTTTCTCTTTCTCACTCTCTCTCCTGCTTCTTCTCTATCAGTTTTTCTTGTTTCCCTTTCTCACACTCTCTCCCCTACTTCTTTATCAGTTTCTCGTGTTTCTCTTTCTCATACTCTCTCCCCTACTTCTTCTCTATCAGTTTCTCTTTCTCACTCTCTCTCCCACTTCTTCTCTATCAGTTTCTCTTCTCTTTCTCTCTCCCACTTCTTCTCTATCAGTTTTTCTCATTCTCTCTCCTACTTCTCTATCAGTTTCTCTTGCTTCTCTTTCTCACACACTCTCTCTCTCCTACTTCTTCTCAATCAGTTTCTCTTGATTCTCTTTCTCACTCTCTTTCAACAAATTCTTCTAACTTTATTACAGAATATTAGAAAACTAAGTCTAGTTTTGTGTGACCCACAATACTGAAATTGATTTTGTAGGCATTTTACAGTTCTTTCTTTCAGTCTTCCTTGTCACACTTCAATCAACATTCTTTCTATATTTTCCTTTCCTTTTTTTCCTCTCTGATAATCACATAAGTTATAAAAGTGACAGTCACCATGCAGTGTTGATTTCTATGTCCACTGTTTATATTGTGGAATCTTTCACGTTTGCCAGACACCCCTGCGCGAGGAAATGTACTCTTCCTTGTTGTAATTATCATGACAATCAAACATACATACATACATGGAAATCGTATGACAAGCATTCATTGGCTAATCTACTCAAAACTAGCTCGGTGATTGGTCAATCCCGACCAATCGAATAGCCTGCACGCGACAAATCTGTTTTCGCACTCAATACATTCTGAGCGGGTCACGTGTTACATCATCTTATATAAGCAAAACACAAGTGGTTCTCTGCCTCTTTTTTTTCACTCTCTCTTTGCACTCTCTTTTCGCCATTCTTGCGTCTCATCTCTTGCTGCCAAAATGTAACACTCAAGGACTCCCGTCTTAACCATGTGGTCAGACGTTAAAGAACATTACAACATTCACGCAAGTACCTACTCTTCTGAACTCTTTTGGTCCAATAGACAATTCCTAACATGCAACAACTCAATCTTCTAAACTACAGTTTAATAATTAATTCTAACCTTTATGAGCTCAGGTACAAATATTTCCCAATCTAAGAGACATAACTCTGTCAAACCTTTAGCTTATGTACATGTACACTAAGGCCAATAAATTCAATTGTTATGTTTTGAATCATTATTTTCTGTCTTGTATTAATTGTTGTGGATGGAAGATTATTGAACACACCCAATTTTAAGCCTTCTCACCAATCAAACCTTCTGATACCTTTCTAAACATCTTCACACATCCCCAACAATATCTATAAATGTTCCATCCTTGATATTAAGAACTTTTTACCATGAATATAGCAAATCTTAAGCACAGTATATGATGATGAATTCTCATGTTGTTTCAGTATACGAGTGTTCAACTTGTTCAGCCCTTGATGCCTTACTTGAGTCTGAGTCTTTGATGACGTTTTATGCCAGCTTCATACCCATGCAACATATTTCATATTGGACAAAAGAGCAGATAGAAAACAGAACAGACTTTTGAACTACTTAGCATTGAGGAAGTCTATATGAATAGCTGAAAACTTTTTAATTTAAAAAAACTTTACTGTATGCCCATATATCAGCTAAATAAAAAATATACCAAGGATATTTTGGTCATATATATATATATATATATATATAGAGAGAGAGAGAGAGAGAGAGAGAGATTGTCATCCACAGACAGACTGTTTCACTGTAGCACAGCTCATCAGTGTGGCTAGACATCCAATTGCTTCAAGCTGGCATCAAAACTCAACTGATTTGGCATCAGTCAGAGATTTTTACCCCTGAGCTATCAGCGCCCAATAGAGAGGAAGGTGAATTTTTATATCCCTATTCTTCAAATAAACACACCAATGACTAATAGTGCTCAATTCATAAAAGAACTTTAGTTTTAATGATTTCAATTCTATGAATTAATTTCTTGGTGACTGTAGAAAATTGATTAAAAATATTCCAAAATTTTCTTTCAAATAATTTTTATTTTCCCAAGTACTTTCAATCTCATCTGAGGCCATCTTCAAGAGTTGCATATCTATGGATGTGTCATGCATTAACACTGTAAATTCAAAATATTTTTTACCTTTATGCAAGGGAAGTAACTTATGTGATTTTTTTTAAGAGATTTTTTGAATTTACAGTGTTAACATATAACAAATCCATAGATATGTAACCCCTGAAGATGGTCTCAGATGAGATTGAAAGTACTTGGGAAAATAAAAATTATTCCAAAGAAAATTTTGGAATTTTTCTTTATCAATTTTCTACAGCCACAAGAAATGAATTTGTGAACTTAAAAGGTATAAAACTAAAATAAGTAGACATACATCTAAATTACTTAACCAAACCTGCTTGAATGAAAATATGCTGCCTAAATATACATATTTTAAACTATATGATCCAGCAGCTCATCACAGCACCAAGACTTGGCAATTCAAATGTAACCTTGTGATAAGGTAAATTGAGGTAGACAAGTGAAAGCTAACTAAACTAAGCTATGAAATATTTGGGAAGTATTTTAACAGAGGGCTGAAAATGTGACACCAAAATCTGAACATGCATTGGGCAAGGGAAAGCTAAGTAAACTAAGCTGTACAAACAAAAGTAATTTGTTAAAAACAAAGAAAAGACAGCTGGATTGCCATGTGATATCCATCCCCTTATATGGCCCTGAACAATGGACAATCTTCCCAGAGATGAAGAGAAAACTGCAAGTAATGTTGATTGACAGATCAATAGCGAGAATTCCATGGATGGAGTGAATAAACAATGAGGAAGTCTAAAAGAAAACAGTAACAAAAGGATCACTTATGCTCAGAATCAGAAAGTAACAGCTGAAATTCCTTGAACATATAAACTTAATTCTCACAGAGCATATTGAGAGGAAGAAAGAAAGGAAAAGGCAGTGAGCCAACTGCCTTTTTGAAGAGCTTGTGTGAATGGAAGGCAGAATGGGAGGCGGGAGCCTTAGTAAAGGGAGAAAAACTGCTAAGGACCACAAAAGATAGAAAGTTTTGGAAAGCTGTTATCACCCTGAAGAGATACATAGAAGAAATAGTTATTTATTGAGGGCTTTTTGGCAAAAGTTCTACTGTGTCAAAGATTCTAGCAATTTCTATGCATTTTTAATATGTGTATTTGAATTTTATATGTATATGAAACATTTATATATATATATATATATATATATATATATATATATATATATATATGTATATGTATATATACATATATATATATATATATATATATATATATATATATATATATATATATAAAACATTTTTGTTTTATTTACATGCATACTAAAAAGCTACCATAATAATACTTAAAATGGAGTACACTTATATAAATAACAGAATATACAAATGTGCATTATATACATATGAATGTATGTATAAAATATTATCAGTATTCTTTCTATAATTTTCTCTCTTTTACTTAAATATATTTAACTTCTATCTCTCTCTCTCTCTCATACATATATATATATATGTATATATATGTATGTATTTAAAGACATTTATGATATGTTTAACATTCTTTTTATAGATACAAGTATTTAAGCAAATGCTCTGTTTTATAATAAACAGTATTAAATAACATTTACCGGCCTGAATGTCTGAGAAATTTTCATAGAAAATTTTCGTTCTCTGACAGGAATCGAACCTGTATCCTATACGGAACCATCATTTCGCGTGATGTGCCTTAACCGTTCGGCCACAGAGAAGCATCCGGTTAGCAAGGTCGATTTTACTATCTTTAAACTTAAATCTTCCATGCATCTCTTCTATTCATATCTGCTCTAGCGTATCAAATGTAAACAAATGACGTCATATATTTTTGAATTGGACAAAGTCTGATAATTTATTTAAAGATAGTAAAATCGACCTTGCTAACCGGACACTTCTCTGTGGCCGAACGGTTAAGGCACGTCACGCAAAATGACGGTTCCGTATAGGATACAGGTTCGATTCCTGTCAGAGAACGAAAATTTTCTATTAAAATTTCTCGGACATTCAGGCCGGTAAATGTTATCTAATACTGTTTATTATAAAACAGAGCATTTGCTTAAGTACTTGTATCTATAAAAAGAACGTTAAACATATCATAAATGTCTTTAAATAAATTGTCGAACTTTGTCCAATTCAAAAATATATGTATGTATGTATGTATGTATGTATGTATATATATATATATATATATATATATATATATATATATATGAAATGGACACTGAAGTCAACACCAAGTGATGGTAGTCTGTTTCATATTTTAATACAATTACAAATTAACTTATCATGTCTCACTAATAGCGCAACTTGGAGTTTCATATGCACAACACAATCTTCAGGTGCTGAGCATAGACTGACTGTTACCTAATTTAAATTTTTAAAATATCTGATTATCACAATGTTGGTGCAGTTATATATTATACTGGGATTATATATTTTTTTTAATTTTAAAAAATATATTTGTCATTTAAAATAAATGATATATATATATATATTTCTGGCACTTAAAAGAATCCAATAAAACACCTACAGTAAAATGGAAATTAATAAGAAAAGCTAGAATATGTAGGTCATTAAATGACCCATGTCCTTTGTGCATACATGAGAAACTATATATTACTAAGTTTATAAAAAATAAAAATTTACTGAATCAAAGAAATGAAATAGGTATTTTTTGCCGTCATTGTCAAAAATTTTCCTTAAATAATATTTAAAAATAAAATAAAAAAATGGGAGCTGGTAATATACATGCTTATATTTGATATGAAAAAATAATTTTAAATAATTTAAGTAATTCTATTACATTTACTTGCTTTAAAAAGAAATATATTCTATTAGTAATTAAGAGTAAAAAATATTTTAAAATTGTAGTTAAATATAACGTATTCTAACCCAAACACCCCTTTAAGAAAGAATCTTTAAGAATACAAGTACAAAAAAAAAATGCCGGAAAATTTTTTGTTGTTAAAAAAAAAAACCAAACAACATGTATTTAACGGATGTCAGAATTCGTTGAAAAATACACCCCTACCCTCCCTAAAGTTAACCTCTTTTTCGAACGTAACTCACAATTGATACAACAATAGTTAATAAAAAGAACACACTACCGCCCCTGTCTGAATAATTGGATTTCTCTGTATCCTTGGAAACAGGAAATTATGAATTTATATGTGTATTTACAACTCAGTAAATTTTAAAATAAGTTATTCCAAAATCCGTTTGAAGATGAAACAGAACTAATGCTTTTAATTTAATTATATAATTAAATTTGAAGGTTTTAGCCTAAGTTTTTGAAACATGGCTATTACTGTGTAGTAAAGAAACCATATTTTAAATTAGGTAATTTATAATACATATATATATATATATATATATATATATATATATATATATATATGGGAAATTAAAAACAAAATGCATATCACCCCAAAAATATCTTGCAAAATAAAGAAAAGATCATTAGCCTTCAACAACCAATCAAAAACTTGCAAACTTTGCTTGAAGGAAAAAATAGCTATCATTACCTTCCTAGACCAAAATAAATTATTAAATAAAAGATCCGAGCTCATCTCAAAATGCAGACATGAAAAAAACAAATTTTTACTATGTTACTTAAAAATCAAAAACTGAAAAAATAAAATAAAACAAAATAAATAAAATAAATAAATAAACAAAATGACAATAAAATAAGTAAAATAAATTAAGCCAAACAATTTACCAAATCACACCCGTTAGAATAGACAAAATAGAATAAATAAATAAAAAATAAAAAACAAAATCAATGAACCCAAATAGAGAAAGTAAATAATAAACAAATTAACAAACCATTATGACCAAAATATTAGTTAGACTAAAAATCAAATCAAAAATCGGACGGAAAACATAGCTATAACTGTTATATAATGATTAAAAAAAATACTATGTTACTTAAAAATTGAAAAACGAAAAGAGTAAATAAAAATATACAGTATAATAAATAAACAATAAAAAAACAAGTAAAATAATTTAATCTAAATTCATCCAAATAAATAAATAAACTAACAAGCTGATCCCGATAAATTAACCATTAGAAAAAACAAATAAAGATATTCAATCCAAATAAATACATGAAGTAATAAACAAATTAAAAACTGCTCCCACCAAAATAATAGTTAGAATAAACTACAACAATCAACCCCAAAATTGAATAAATAGCTTTAATTATCTTCCCAAACCAAAATAAAACTCTTAAATAAGTGATATAAACAAATTTTTACTACGTTAATAAAAACACCAATTAAAATAAAAAAAAAAAATAAATATATAAGATAAGAAATAAAAATAAAAATAAAAATTAAAAACAAATAATGACAAAATAATTTAACCCAAATGAATAAATAAACAAATAAACAACTTCCGGTAAAATAACCGCCAAAATAAACTACCCACAATGCATCACTGACCCGTATTATAAATAGCTGAGAAAAATAACAGTACTCATGGCCTGACGATTGCATCTAGCATGAAACAGACTGTCGCCCTTAAGTGTTGACTTCTATGTTCACTTTTATATTTACACACGCTCTATCTCTGATATTGAGCACTTTATCCCATAAATATAGCACACCTTAAGACTATATTTCTTTATATATATATATATATATATATATATATATATATATATATATATATTTATAATAATTTATTTTACAGTCGTGAATATTAATTAATTATTATTTATATTAAACATAAAGAGAGATTACTTTTTCTTTTTTAAAAAACAAACTAATAAAAATTAATGTGGATCGCCATATTTAAACAAATATTTATTTTGATGCCTACATGTAACCATCAATTCATTTCTCTTGTTTAATAAGCTAGGGTTATTTAAGTGTTTTAAGATAACTAATTTTTCAACAAGGCATAAACTATATCTATTTCTTTTCCCACTGTATGACTTGACCCTTGCTATAGTATCCCAGGTGATAAAAGGTGTATCAGCACTATTCTTTAATTGCCAGAAATATTTTGAGAGGACAGTGCTGTTTTTGTTCATTAAGCTAATTCTATAAACAACAGCCACCTGTGCTAATGCAAAGCTCTTCAGTAAAATGAATGGAGCACTTTGGCTGATTGGCATTTGTTTATATCTGTAAGAACAAAATGTTAGATTTAGTTGTGTAAATCTACCGAGTGAAGATAGCTCTGGCTGACACCAAATCAGTGGTGTTTCAATCCTGGCTTGAGGCATTCGGATGTCTAGTCACACTGAGGAGCTGTGATACAGCGAAACAGTACTGTCTGTGAATGACATAATATATATATATATATATATATATATATATATATATATATATATATATATATATATATATGAGGAAGTGCTGACCATAACCCACTTCCCAAAATATAACTAACAGACACCATTACAAACCAGATAAAAAATTCCTTCCAGTAATTTGTTCACCCCTGTGGCCCCTGTCTTCATCATGATGCAAAAAATTCAGTGCCAGATCATTGGTCATATTACACTGATTCTAATGGTGCTTACTTTGTTTGACCCATTTTAGAGTTTGTTGCTTAAAATATCATTTTTTGTGCATATGTGTGTGTGTGTGTGTGTGTAACTCTCTCTCTCTCTCTCTCTCTCTCTCTCTATTTACATTTTTTACTAACTTTACTTCACTCATTTCTCTCTTTTATATTTGGTTAATCCATCACTCTTTAAATTGCATTTTCCATCTTTTTCCTACTCTCTTCATTTTTACCTATTCCCATTCCTTATTCATGCCCTGCAATTCCATTAAAAGACTTTTCAGACATTTGAAAAATCATCAGACAATTCCACTATTTGCCAAATTCCCTTCACAACCACCCACATTAATCTTTTAGAATATTTTCTGTCATATTGAGATTTACATTCCCTAAAAGACTAAAGTGCTTCCGCTTTCATCCCATTGACCATATTACAAATAGAACAAAACTTTTATTTTACGTCATTGTTTTGAATACATGAGTTGTAGACATGTTGCAAATAAATCAATAAAAACAGTCGGAATGAACAATTTCTAAGATTAAATGTTTTTACTATCACACGTTGATTCCATTAGATCAGTTTCCCCATTTTTATCAATGTATTGTCTAATGCCTTCTCTGGCCTTCTTTCTATCTAAATTTCTGAGACTAATTGTTGTTACTATTATACATTCAACCTTTTAGACCAATTTCATGCCTGAGTTTTCAAGCCAATGTAAACTTCTGGTATATGGGTATAAGGGTATAATGTCATCTCCAAGGAGATTGGTATCCCCATTTCAAAAGTGTGCAATGTTATTAAGAAGTTCTCTAAACATGAAACTGTCAATAACATGGCTAGATGTGGTGGTAAGAGGAAAATTGATGAGATAAATTTCTCTTCTGATATCAGGCTCACACTGCTCGTCTCCTGCCACTGTGTCACTGATTTTGGTTACTTCGCAAGTATTAGCTGCATTCAATCAGCCATCATCATATCCCGTGATATCCGTTGAACCACATTACACAACTCATCTTCGTTAAAATGCCATTGAATATATTACAGGCAGATGGATACATAAGCAGATAAGAAGCCAAATACAAAATTGCAGTGATACTAAATGAATGATGGCCTTATATACCAAACTATAAATTCCTGGTCACAATTATTAGCAGCCATGAAATTTCGAAGCATAATGCAGAATATCTCCTGACAAAAAGAAATCTTTGCTCAATTAACAACTCATGATTGATAAAAAAACAGCAAATGTTAAAACACCAAGTTTTAAAAAAAAGCAATACAAGGAAAACATAGAAAAACTGAAAGATTATTATCTGTCTATCTAATTATTATCATCTGCAGTATTGTAACTATTTACATTGTTTGGGCTGCTGTCCTCGTCTTTGTTGTCACATTCACAACATTTCGGCCATTGCACGCTTCAGCCTTTTTCAGGTGATTGGAACTTCAAACCAAACACTTTATTTCATCCATCGGGGTAGATTGTTCTAGTTCCACGTGCCATGCCTCTTATGGATATATGTTTCAGTTATTTTCTTTTGGTAATTTAACTTTTCAAGTTTTTGTTCACCTCTGCTGTGACCAGGTATTGAACTCACAACTCATTGGATGAAGTCACTGGATTACTTCAACCAACACTTTTATCCACTGGGCCATGTGTTCACCTAAATGTTGTGAATATGACAACAGAGATGAGGACAACCGTCTGAACAATGTAAATAGTGTAAATTGAAAGATTATTGTGACACTGGTATTGAAAACTTTTTTTAAAAAAGAAAAGTGTAAAATCCACCTGTTGTGAATCAGCAATTAAAGTCATACTTGATAAACTGTCAATGCTCATATGACAGGAATTAGCCAAGGAATCATGAATTCATTGTGTTAAAAGCCACATCTTATTCCCTGATCCTTCATTACAATGGTTAAGTCAAAGGAGCTACTTGAGAACATCAGCTACTATTAATAAGCACAAAACCTATATGAGGTATAATGTCATCTCCAAGGAACTCACTATCCCTGTTTCAAAAGTGCACAATGTTATTAAGCATGGAGCTGTCAAGGACATTCCTAGTAATGGGAGTAAGAGTAAAATTGATGAGAGATGTCTTCAAAGATTAGTGCAAACCATGGAAAAAACACAACATCTTAAAATCTGGAAGTTGATTTGGAACAGTCTGAGGTAACTGTTTCATCACATACCACACAGCACACACTAGACTCAGCAAGGTTTTATGGGTCAAGGAAAATCCCATTACTGAAGAAAAGACATAAAAAGGAATGATTGAAATTTATCAAAGTGTACAAAATCCTTCTAGAATAATGTTCTGTGTACAGATGAAACAAAAATAGAATATTTTTTTGGCAATGCACACATATGTTTACAGATGGTAAGATGAAGCTTATGAGAAAAACAACACCTTACCAACAGTTCCGCATGGTGAAGGATCCATAAGGTTAAGAGGCTGTTTTGTCACATCTGGTACTAGAGGCTTTGACCGTATCATAGGAGTCATGAAATCTGAAGATTACCAAAGGATTTTAGAGCAAAATTTGCTACCCAGTGTAAGAAAACTACATTTTGAGTCAAAAACTGTTTTTTTTTCAATGTGGCCAGTTAGAGAATATAAAGCAGGAAATTAATTATATAGATATGAAAAGGACCATGAGGAGAAACTAAGAGCCAAATAGACTACATAACAATCAATAAGAGATTCAAGAATACAGTTTTTCCTCTATTGGTGTTGCAGTGCTTGGATCCCACTGATGAATAAGTTTTCATCCTGGTAGTCAAAAAATGTCATCAACAGCAGATATGACATCATCATCACTGTGATACTAGTTCCCAGCCAAGTGCTTTTTTCATCTTGGAGAACAGATGATAGTCAGAAGGGGCCAAGTCAGAAGAATAGGAAGGGTGGTCAATCAGATCAAAGCCACATTCATGCACAGCAGTCATTGAAACTAAGAACTTGTGAGCTGGAGCAGTGTCCTGATGAAACAAGTCCTTTTTCATCAGTTTTCCTGAGTGTTTGGTCTTGATAGCTTTTTATAACTGCTTCAGCAAGTTGGAATAGTATTCTCCATTGATGGTGTAGCCCTTTTGAAGACAGTCAATAAACACAATGCCTTTTGTATCCAAAAAAAACTGAGGCTTCCCTGCAGATGAAATGACCTTGGTCTTCTTTGGAGCAGGTGAGACGGGTGTGTTTCCACTGCATGGATTGTCTCTTTGTCTTTGACTCAAAGTGATGAACTTGATATGCATCCTGGGTTTGGAAACATCAAAGGAAACCAGCTGGATATGCCTCAAACAATGTCAGATTTTCCCGTTATGTGATCAGCCTAGTGCACTTTTGATCAGGTATTAAAAGACATGGCACCCAACAAGCAGAAACCTTTGTCATACCAAGTTCATCAGGCTGAATATCCTCAACTCTCTCACGAGATATGCTAATAGCATGAGTTTATTTGATTTGCCTGTCATCGCTCACCATGTGGTGGCAGTTGCAGGACGTCAAGACCTTGGGTCATCTTCAAGACTCTTCCTTCTCCTCTTAAATTCAGCTACCCACTTTTGCACTGTCAATAAAGCTGAAGCATCATCACCTAAGGTAGCAACCATGTCAACATAAATATCTTTGGAATTTAAATCCTTATCTGCAGATACTTGATAGGATCATGATGCCAAATTTTCTCCATTTTCAAAAGAAGTCACTACTACTTACTTTTGAAGTCTTCTTTGAGCAGCCAGATGTCAGTTTAAGTGGAAAGGAACAATGCATGCAAGATTTCACAGCTCTAGCATCACTCCTTCATAGTCAGCCTATGAATTTTTCAGCCCACCCTCATAGATATGTACCTGAAATTAGTTTTCCCATGAATAAAGAAAATACTTTTGATTCATCAAACTTCTGATGATTCACTACTACAACTGACCAGTAAAAAGCATGAGACAGACCTTTAATCATCTAGGGTTTTTCAAATTTGGGTAGTCAGGTGAGTTAGACATTTTGCCTCCAGAAAGTATACTAGCCTCATCATGATTAAATGGCATAAGGTCATCAATATTGTGTACTCAGCAAAGAATGAACTGGCTACATAATCATAATGATTTTCTGGGTTAGATAACAAATGATTACACCATGG
>OZ038475.1:149402258-149454758 GCA_964036315.1 Acanthosepion esculentum
TTTGAATTGGGAAGAAAGGTAAGTCCTAATTCTTTCAACTGTTCTGTCAGTTATCATCAAGGAGGAGAATGATCTAAGTTACAGTTTTTTGTTGAAATTTGTTGAAATTCATGAAATATTTCTCAACCGAATTAATCAAATATTATCAACCATCTTCCGAAAAGATTTTCATCTTACATCTTTCTAAGCCTCCTTCCTGATGATGAATGATGGAACAGTCGAAAGAGCTAGAAACAACCCATTTCAACTATGAACTGTTCATTCACAAATGTTGATTAAAAAGGTGTAACCGTCTTTCACTAAAACACATTTTAGTTAAGCTCCAGTGAAAAAGAAGCAAAGTAATTTTAAACTAACCAAATACAACACCTGTTTAGATTAAAACTATTTTCCACTCTCATCAACACCCAATTTAACCCTCTTTTTCTTAGAGCATAATGTATACATTTCAATATTCATTAAACTTTTTTAAGCTTCTCTCAAGGTTATAAGTATGGTACAAGGAATATTAGCCATTTCTTTATAAGGAAACATTTGGCATTCATTGACCAAGCAGCCAGTACTGTTTTCTGTTGAAATTTATGAAATCTTTCTCTTAAAATGTTAAATAATAGTTTAGCAGGGGAAGTGTATCTCTGCTCTGACTTCCTCAGTTGACCTTAGGGATCACATACAAGACAAAATAAGGAAGTTGATTTTGATTGGTTGAATGAGCATGAAAATGATAGAGATATAGAAAGGTTTTTTGAGAGCCGGGTTTTAACTGTCGAACAATGTAGACGTGTTTTCCTACTGTATCTGGAAACATCTCCCCAGTTGGGGAGAGTGCCCCCACTGGATATTTAGAAGATGTATACATTGACATTAATAAACTAGCTAAGTTAAAATTCTCTGTGTTGAGGTTCTTTCCATCTTGAATCAAAACAACTAGAGAAGAATGCAACTTTATTGGGGAGTGGAGACCATCACCCCAAGACCACACCCACCATGGGTCTATGTAACATATACACAATTTGGTGCCATGACCAGGATCTCCCAGCATGGTGGGGATGCAGAATGAGGGTTACAACACAATGTGGTAATGTTTGAAGAAAATTTTCAGAGGAGGATTCAACAAGGAATAAGAAAAAAAAGTAATCATGACACAAGGACAGAAAAAAAGATAAACTGTAAGTGCTTTGCTCTACTGCTCTAACACACACACACACCTAAACACCAAACCAAGATAAGAAGCAAATCTAGAAAAAAGTAAAAGAAAAAGTAAAAGCCCACTGGTTGCCGCATGTGTAATGGAAAATTATTTTGAGAAAGAAAGACTAGCGGCATTTTGGATGGACATAAAAAAAAAGAATGAGTAGGGAAAAGAGAGAGTGGACACAGTGAACCCCCACACTCACGCATACGCACTAATGTGAGAGTGAACCCCCCCACACTCACGCATACACACTAATGTGAGAGTGAACCCCCCACACTCACGCATACACACTAATGTGAGAGTGAACCCCCCACACTCACGCATACGCACTAATGTGAGAGTGAACCCCCCACACTCACGCATACACACTAATGTGAGAGTGAACCCCCCACACTCACGCATACACACTAATGTGAGAGTGAACCCCCCACACTCACGCATACACACTAATGTAACAGTGAACACCCACACTCACGCATACACACTAATGTAACAGTGAACACCCACACTCACGCATACACACTAATGTAACAGTGAACACCCACACTCATGCATACGCACTAATGTGACAGTGAATCCACACACTCACACATACACACTAATGTGACAGTGAATATCCACACTCACGCATACACACTAATGTGACAGTGAATATCCACACTCACGCATACACACTAATGTGACAGTGAATATCCACACTCACGCATACACACTAATGTGACAGTGAACCCCCACACTCATGCATACACACTAATCTGACAATGAACCCCCACACTTATTCATACACACTAATGTGATAATGTCAATTTTGATGAAACATTCTCGTGAATGATTAATTTTTGTTATTTGGTCTTTTTACAAACGTTTAGAACCCTGTGCAGAAATCTGCTGCCGATTGTGATCGGCAGCGCTTCAATGCGTTTGTGTGCATCCAAAGGTTGTACTTCTGGCAGTCTGTATTTTCTTTATTTTGTTGGGGAAAAACCTGGCCGTGAAAGTTTCGCTTTTAAAAGAAAATTTTTGGGAGAAGGAAATTTGACCAGTAAATAAATTTTCTTGATGTTGACCTTTAAGGAAGTTTGATAATAAACTAGCTAAGTTAAAATTACCTGTGTTGAGTTTCTTTCCATCTTGAATCAAAACAATTAGCAATCACCGGCCGTGAGAGAAGAATGCAACTTTATTGCAGAATGGACACTATCACTTCAAGACCACCTCCACCAAAGGGCTATGCAACAAAAACAATTTTTCAGGAAAATAGGTTTCTAAAGCCCAGTAGCTGATACCACTCTTTCCAGTAGTGATGGGGATTTCCTTCTTAAACTTTTATTTGAAATAGTGTGGAATGTCAACACCTTGATTATTTCATAATTTTCTCTTCAAGTTAGATGTGCTATCCATTTTAGTTGTTGCTGCTGTTGAAAGTCCTCAAGTGATGAAGTTTCTGCTTTTTGTTACTGTTCTTTGTTTGTGATTCTGTAGTACCAGTCCACAATGTTCAAAGAAGGATGATCTTTGACAAGACCCACAGGCTTCACTTGCTCAAAGCTTTTATTTAACCATTGATCTTAGAAAGCAGTTGTATACAGCTGACAGTTTAGATATTTCCGAATAGGTTTAGTACCTTTCATGACATCCATATGAAAGTTTTGTTCTGATGAGGCTATTTAAGAATATTGATCAAGTTTTCAGGCTGATGTTTTGGTTTTGTAGTAATTTGTGTCATTGGGTGAAACTACATCTGATGCAGCCTATTCTATGTTCAATTTTCTTTTCTCCTATACTAAATTTGTTATAACTGATCCATACGCCAAGGTATTTGAAGTGTTTAGTATTTACTAATTCCACATCTTGAATTTTGATGGATTGAGTGTTTGTGCCATCACTGCTTTCATTCCAATTCCAGATCATAGTTTCTGTTTTGGAAAGATTTGAGTCCTATTTCTTGAAGTGTTTGGTCACTCTGTGAGGATCAAACTCACTAAATTACTAGTGTAATAATGATAGTAATAGTAATGATCTATTTGAGATCAAATTGCTAACCATAGCTCCATGACAAGATGCTTCAAATAGTCATTCACTGCTTAGTCTGACAAAGCAACAGGTGTGTAGTGTTCAGGAAGGATTAAAATCACTAAACAAGAAAACTGACCTGTCAGGTGAACTTGTTAACCATTACATTATATTAGGAACATAAACAATTTTTAATTTATATAAGTTGCATACAAGATAACATCACATTAGCTTATAATCCTGAAGCATAATACATAAAATCCTTACATTAATTCTTAACACCTGAAGAAAGCTGGATTGTACAACAGCCGAAACATTGTGAATATGGCAATGAAGATAAGAATAACAGTTCAAATAATGTAAATAATGCAAGTAATCATAATACCTCATCTCAGAGATATAGACAGATATTAATTCTTAACAGTTGGCAATTTCTTTCTTCGTCATTTTTGATGCATCACAATTCTAAAATCATTTAGAAAGTATTTACATAATACCTAAATTAACCCTATTCTGTAAATAACATTTGCATCTATTCCTTGGAACTGACAATTCCTTCTTGATTTTCAGTGTATATCTATTGCAGAATCATTAGCAAAGCATTTACATTATACATATAATTTGCATTGCTGTATTCTATAAGTAATGCTTGTATTAATCCTTGACTGTTGATAATCCCTTTCTTCTCATTTTCTATACATTTCTATAATAAAATCATTTACATTTACATAATGCATAAATTATTCCTCTTCTGTAATGCTTTCTAGTCACTGAAAATCGCAATCAATACATTTCTATCATAAAACCATTAACAATGCATTTGTATTGTACCTACGATAACTCTATTCTTTAACATTTGTATTCATTCCTGACCACTGACAATTCCTTTCTTATTTTGAATACAATCCTATAATAAATTTATCCACAATACATTTACATTATACATATAATTGTCTTATTTTGTTATTAATGGTGCCTTATTTCATTACAACTGGCAATCTGATATTTTTCTTATAAAGAGACATGCTTATCTATTCTTTAAATAGAAATTTACATGCGACATGAAAATAACATATATTAAAGATTATACTGAAGGGAATATTATATATATGAAAATAAAGTGTCATATTTCTTACAGTATAAGGTGAATTTTCTTCCAAAAGATACTCTGCAAAAACCACACTTAGACCTTGATGGTTGATTTATCATAATTATACCAACTTAGTTATTGGTTGCCCATTTCTACTGAGTGCAAGTATACACTGCCCAAAAATTGAACTCACTAAATACACAAACCAATGCTTTTACCCAGTAGGCCATTTTCCTGTAGGACAATTTACTGGAGTAATCTTAGACACCATCGTGTATAACATAACATTTTGTTCAACTCCAAATTTCATCAATTACTTTGTGTGCAGCAGAGGAGTCACTAATCTAGAAATGGATTTACATTTTCATGTGCAGTGTATGAGAGAAACAGTCTTCTCTCTCCTCTGGGATCAATGTTTATATATTTACCTGTCATACTGACACACATATATATATCAGTAATGACCAGACTGGTTACCTCTCGTGTTAAAATTACACCTAGCTTCCATAGAGGACACTGAGTGCAACACCTATTCTAGCCTGATCTGAAGTGAGACACATATTATATAAGTATGGATAAATCATCAGGTGAATATTATTAGTTGCTTTGTTTTGTTTTTTAAATATTCCTTACCAAATTACAAGTGCATATTATATAGTGGGAAATTTAAAGACACTTACCTACAGAAACAGAATGTTATTTTATATGTAAAAACTGCATTTTACAAAGGAGTGCTGAAAAGTTCTTGGCTCTACTAAAAAGCGATACCAAAAAATATTCTGATGTTTTGTAAAATTTTAAGAAATAGAACATACCAAAAACTTTTCACAGCCGTTAATATATGAATGAATATGGTCTGGGGCCCCTGCTGTTTGCCTCAGGGTTCTTGATAAGATCCAGAGATGGATATGCAATGTGATTGGCCCTGATCTGTCATCTCGTCTGCAGTCGCTCTCTCACAGACGCGATGTTGCCTCGCTCTGCCTTTTTTACAAGTATTTTCACGGTAATTGCTCCGAGGAGCTGCTTTCGCTTGTCCCTAGGCCTCGTGAATTTAAACGTCCCATGAGGCTGGCATCCCGTTCCCACCCCTACACCGTTGAAACTGTTAGATGTAGACGACTCTTCTACTCCAATAGCTTCATGTCCCGCACATCTCGCCTATGGAACTCCCTTCCCTATTACTGTTTCCCTGACAAATACAATCTCCAACGGTTTAAGTGTAGCGTCAATCGACATCTCCAGTTGCCTTGATCTGTCCACTTCCCTTCTCCACATCCTTTCATCTTTCATTCCTATCTGCTCTCACTCCAAATCTTCTGTAACCCCCTTGCCTTGATCGACCCACTGTCTTTCTCTTTCTCCACATCCTCTCCTTTACCACTCCTATCTGCTCTTCCTCCAACCCTTCTATAACCCCTTGCATGATAGTGGCCTCCAGCCTTGCTTGGGGTGACACGCTTAAAAAAAAAAAAAAAATGAATATGGTAAATGAATATTGTAACTATACTGTGTTCTTTGATTGTAACTGATTTAAATAAAGATTTTCTTTGTTTATTTCCAGGTGGCTGAGGATATGCTGACTCTGGCTTATGAGAGTGGTATCAATTTCTTCGATACTGCTGAGGTCTACTCGGGGGGAAAGTAAGGATTTCTCAGTCTCTCTCTACTTTTTTCCTTTTTATTTCATTTTTAATCATTTTATCCCAAGCAAGGGGATAATGCCACTAAGATGGATGCTAAGGATACTGGGAATGAAAGAGAATGAGAAGACTTTAGTGGAAAGAAGTGAGCAGAAAGGACAATAAAAGAACAGGATTCGAGAAGGAAGAAGATGGCAATTGGTGTTGCATTTAAATTTTTAAAGATTGTAGGTGACAGGGAAAAAAGAAATTGGAAGGGAGTTCTACAGGTAAGAAGT
This sequence comes from Acanthosepion esculentum, assembly GCA_964036315.1. Lineage (NCBI taxonomy): Eukaryota > Metazoa > Mollusca > Cephalopoda > Sepiida > Sepiidae > Acanthosepion > Acanthosepion esculentum. Next base: position 149,408,478 of record OZ038475.1, read on the forward strand.
GTGAGAAAAGAAACTGTTAGAATAGAAGTGATAATTGAATTTAACTAGTCCAACAATAAAACGGTGAGACCTAATTGCCAATCAAGTAGCACGCTTAAATTCATGCAGTCAAGGCACCAAGGAGGAAAGTTCATCAGAACAATTGCCATGAAAATATTTGTAAAGATAGAAGGAAGCCATGTCATGTTTGTTGAGAAAGTGTCTGAAGTAGAGATGCCAGGTCAGGATCAATTACATCACAGACCCTTCTTTGAATTTTTTTTAAGAAGCAGTTGAATTTCATACCATGAAATACAAATGTTTTTGTGACAAAACTATCCCTAGCACAGCATGGATGTTTAATATTTTAAATTAATATAAAGAACAATTATTATGGTATGTGTCTGTTACGAAATAAAGCATTGGATTCAAAGATAATACTAGAGACTGTCGTGACAGCCTCAGCAGGAAGCAAAAGTAAAAATGTCTTTCCACTGCAGCTCCTGATAAATGTTGTTTTAGTCATTTCACTTCAAGCAAGGTAACAAAGCCACTAAGAATCTGAGTATGAAAGAATATAAGAAAAAGAAAAACATTAGTAAGGAAAAAGAACAATAAAAGAACAGCAATTAAGAAGACAAAAGATCATGATTGACACAAAATTTAAATTTTTGAAGATCAAACTTGACTGGAAAGCAAAAAACCAGAAGAGAGTTCCACAAGTGAGAAGTGCAAGAGAAGAAACTGTTAGCATAGAACTTACAGTTAGATCTAGCCATTTCAACTGGAAAATGACGAAACTTTGCTGCCAATCTAGTACTGAGCTTAAATTGATAAAATCTAGGTACCATAGAGGAATGTTCGTCAGAACAAGAACCTTGAAATTACAGTGAGTAAGTGAGTTCCATACTTAAATATGATAGCTCCAGTTGAGGAGGCTCTCTTGAAGATTCTTAAGGCCCATACAAAGGAGATAAGAAGAAAGGCTAAACCTCCCAAATCAAACACATCACAATGGTAGAAAAGTCAGCCTTACAGAGTGGCACCAGTAGCATCCTCCTGCCAGCAGACAAAAGCAATGCTGCAGTGGTGATGGACAAGTTGGAATACTCCAAGAAAATTAACAAGTCTAGTTAGGTATGATAGCAAAGTGAAATATATGACTTGTATATTTCTTTTCTTAGGATTAATACAAATAATATTTGCCACTTAGATGACTGATGTTATATTCAGCGTTTAAACTCCAGCATTTCGTAGACAAGCCTTTTTGTAATTGTTCAGTCCACTCATCAGGAGGTTTCAGCAATTACTTTTAAAAGGGCTTTTTAATAGGTGTAATAATAGCATTTTGATTATTTACCCATTAACACATTACAAATATTAAAACATGAAAAAGAATTCTAGATCTTGTCCAAAATAAACAAATGCCCATTTTGAAAATTGCACAGCATGAAACATGTTTTTAATTGGTAAATAATCAAAAAATGTTATATATATATATATATATATATATATTTTAAGACATTTTTATGTTTAACATTCTTTTTATAGATACAAATATTTAAGTAAATGCTCTGTTTATAATAAACAGTATTAAACAACATTTACCGGCCTCAATGTCCGAGAAATTTTCATAGAAAATATTCGTCCTCCGACAGGATTCGAACCTGTATCCTATACGGAACCATCATGTAGCCTGATGTGCCTTTTAACCAATTCGACCACAGAGGATCGTTTGGTTGGCAGGGTCGAATTTACTGCTTATAAACTTCAATCTTCCATGAATCTTTCACGTACATTCATATCTGCTCATGGCATATCAAATGTAAACAAATGATGTCACACATTATTAAATGGACAAAGTCCGACAATTATTTTAAGACATTTTTATGTTTAACATTCTTTTTATAGATACAAATATTTAAGTAAATGCTCTGTTTATAATAAACAGTATTAAACAACATTTACCGGAGGACAAATATTTTCTATAAAAATTTCTCGGACATTCAGGCCGGTAAATGCTGTTTAATACTGTTTATTATAAACAGAGCATTTACTTAAATATTTGTATCTATAAAAAGAATGTTAAACATAAAAATGTCTTTAAATAATTGTCAGACTTTGTCTATTTCATAATATATATATATATATATATATATATATATATAGGTATGTGTAGGATTGGTTCCAAACACATTAGTTAGAACCAACCTATTAATTTTTTTTTTATTTGCACCCTTATATTACCATCCTGAGTATTAGTTTTGTTATTTGATATTACTATATTTTTGTAAAAAATGAGAGTTACTTCCCTTGATATTTTATTTACTTTTGAATCCAAATGTAAATTCAAATAATTAAAAAAAAATTTTTATTTTTTTATTTTTTTGCCTTTTGAGCTTATGAATTTGAATGATATAAATTATTATTAGTTAATTCTAATTCTAATATTTTAGGCAATAATAATTAAATAAACAAGTTTTAACACAAAATTTTGAATCATCACCACGAAAACACAAAAAAATGGTCAGATTGTATTTGTACCTGAAGATTGCAACAACTGCTTGAAACTCTGAGTCATACTATCAACGTTGGATATTATGTATATTGACTAATATATATATATATATATATATATATATATATATATACACACACACACACACATGTGCATGTGTGGATATACATTGTATTTCATATACATGGATTATCAATTGACTTTAAATGATTTTGTTTAATGTTTGTTTTTTTCTTTGTTTCAGAGCAGAAATTATTCTCGGACAGATATTGAAAAAGAAAGGATGGCGGTATGTATTGTGGTATCTGTTGTTTTCACGTGTTAATTTTGTTCATCCTTTTATTCTGAGAAGTGTGTGTGCGTTGTTTAAAATTTATTACATTTACAGGCACGGAGAATGTTCAGTAATAGTGTTTGTTGATAGAGACACAGTGCGGGCATAGAAATCAATATTGTATGATGACTGTCAGTTTTACAAGCCTTAAGCAATCACCAGACATCATCCAGTGAATTTTGAAGAGTGAAACAGCCAATAACTCTTCAGTGTTGATTTCTATATCCACACTGAGAAAGACAGAGAGACTTATGCATATAGGAATGTATCGAAAATCATGAAGAAAGAGATTATTGATAAGCAGGAATTCATTCAAATATTACTGACATAATAGAGCAATTATATGCGAGTACATTGTCATTTTATCCCATCTATTTTGGCAGAAATATTTCATTGATATGGATTTGATAAAAAAATAGACCTTGTTTGGTCTTTTTTAATCTGACTTGTATAAATGCTAAAAATGTTGCCTAAATGCATAGAATAAATGATATTGCATTTACATGTGTTAGAATTATTATAACAGTAATGTATGCAAAATGTCCTGATTACCAATAATCACTTTCTTCAGGATTTTCAATGTATTTCTATATGTATAAATCTACATGTTTCATCCTTTTTATCTCAACTTGTTCAAAATCTATCTTGCTACCTTTCCTATTAATCTATCACAGTCTATACATATCAGCCTATTTGTCTACCTGTCACAGATTATTCATATCAGCCTACCTATCACAGTTTATTCATATCAGCCTACCTATAAAATTCTATTACTATCAGCCTACCTATCATATTCTATTACTACCAGCCTATCACATTCTATTCCTACCAGCTTATCTATCGCATTCTATTCCTATCAGCCTATCTATCACATTCTATTCCTATCAGCCAACCTATCTCATTTCCTATCAGCCGACCTATCACATTCTATTCCTATCTGCCTATCTATCACATTCTTTTCCTATCAGCCTATCTATCACATTCTTTTCCTATCAGCCTATCTATCACATTCTATTCCTATCAGCCTACCTATCACATTCTATTCCTATCAGCCTATCACATTCTATTCCTATCAGCCTATCACATTCTATTACTATCAGACTATCTATCATATTCTATTCCTATCAGCCTACCTATCACATTCTATTCCTATCAGCCTATCATATTCACTTCCTATCAGCCTACCTATCACATTCTATTCCTATCAACCAATCACATTCTATTCCTATCAGCCTATCTATCACATTCTATCCCTATCAGCCTTTCATATTCTATTCCTATCAGCCTATCACATTCTATTCCTATCAGCCTACCTATCATATTCTATTACTATCAGCCTATCTATCACATTCTATTCCTACCAGTCTGTCACATTCTATTCCTACCAGCCTATCTATCGCATTCTATTCCTATCAACCTATCTATCGCATTCTTTTCCAATCAGTCTATCTATCACATTCTATTCCTATCAGCCTACCTATCACATTCTATTCCTATCAGCCTACCTATCACATTCTATTCCTATCAGCCTATCTATCATATTCTATTCCTATCAATATTTGCCAATCTATCTAGTGCAGTCTATTTATAGCAACCTATATATTTATCTGTCTATCACAGTCTATTAATATCCACCTATCTATAGGTCTATTCATATCAGTCTATATATATATATATAGAGAGAGAGAGAGAGAGAGAGATATATAAATATAGATATAGATATACATATATATATACTTATCGCAGTCTATACATATCAACCTATTTGCCTATCACAGTCTATTCATATCAGCCTATCTAGTGCAGTCTATTTATATCAGCCTGTATATTTTTCTGACTATTAAAGTCTATTCATATCAGGCTATACCTCTACCTATCATAGTCTATTCATATCTATCTATTACAGTCTATTCATATCAGCCTATGTATTTATCTAACAGTCTATTCATATCAGCCTATATATCTATCACAGTCTATTCATATCTGTCTATCTATCTTTCTATCACAGTTTATTCATATCAGTGTATATATCTAATAAAATTATGTGCAAAATATTTAAATTTCATCATTAAATAACCCATAGATGTTTATATGCCACTAAACAAAACAACAAACCAATGAAAAATAAAAGGAAAGAGATTATTTGTGATCAGAAATTAGTGAAAGCATTACTGATAGTATGTAACTTCAAATGATTCAAAATTATTTGGATACTTTTTATTTGACTGATATTTTTAAAACATGACAATAATCTCAGCAAAATTGTATTCCTTGCATATCAAAAACAAAACATTTTCCTCTTGTAAACTGACTGTATTTTGGCATTTCTTTGTTAATCTTACAGACGTTCCAGTTATATCATATCCACCAGAATTTACTGGAGTGGCAAGTAAGTACTTTCTACACCCTTATGCAAATTAACTGAAACAACCATTTTAGTTTTCTTTCTTTCACTATACGGTCAGTTTTAGACCCACTGGAGTGACAGGGTTTAACCGATTTCTATTTTTTTCTTAGATTAGGTCATTTGCAGTGGCGTGCAGTAATATAAATCTATTTTTCGGGGTGTATGATGAAATTTATTTGGCCTTGAAAAATATTGTGTCATCTGTGATTGTATCAGATTTTCATCACGCCCAGACACTATTGTCTCAACTGTTGATTAGACCATTGTCTGCGATGGACGTTACTCCAAGGAAGTATGCAAAATTGTAATGCTGCATAAACAGACTGGCAAGCCTGACCAGTGAGCAAATCAAAGTACTATATGGCCCAGAAAATCTCCTGATTTATATTCAATCGAGAATCTGTGGTCAATCTGCAGGTAACAACTTTGTGGAATGGACATACGAAGTACTAACGTGTGCACTGGGTCATGTTTCATTGGAAAAACACACAAAAAAAGTAAATAATAACGGAATTATTCATTCTGTTTCAATTAATTTGCATTTTCATATTCCTTACCAGTGGAATATGAAGGAGATGAGAATGAGATGACTCTGTTTCACATCATTTTCATTATTAAGTGAATGGATGTAGAAAAGATATATCAAAGGTACTGTTTGATTTTAGGAATAGAAAGAAACAAAGGGAAGATAGTGGAGGTGATAATACTGTCAAGTGTTTAACATCTGCTTCAGTGAAATGGAAAACTTGTCAATCATAAATCTTTTCATTTGTACCCTCTTACTTCTTTAAATTCATAATTATGATTGTTATTGCAATGTTTTGTTAAAGTTGTTATGTTTAAATATTTAATGATGCAATAGGAGAATTTCCATGGATAATTTATAATCATAAAACTAGGAGTTTATTCAATGATTAACTTAAGAATTATGATTCATCAGAAAATTTTAAATGCAAAACCATTAAATTTTCACAGGTACTATGAGTAAGTAGAATTACTGCTATTACTAATAGTACATTAGTAATAGCAGTTTTACACTGTATTATTATTGCTGATTTTTATTCTAACAATACAGGCCGCAAAAAACATCTTCAACTCCTGGAGCATAGAATGCAATATCTGAAATAGGGAAGTAACTTCCAACAAGACTTGAACCTTCATCCTCTATCTTTGGAGCAGCAATAACGAGATGGAGTAAAACTAGTAATAACAGTGAAAATATTCATCTAAAACCAATAATAATAAGATAATAAGATGAAATAAAACTAGTAATAAAATAATAATATGGAAAATGTTCACTTTAAGATTTCCAAAAATGTTTGGTCAACAGAAATAACTGGCAGTGAATTGCAAAAGAAAAAAAATTATTAGACCATTTCTCACAATGCCTTGTTTGAATTTTCTTGTTTTTCCTGTGTGATGAAATAGAAATTATTCTGAATGTTATTTACTTTATTAGTTTCTCTTACTAGTTTTGTTGGGTTTATAATCTGTACATTATCACGTTGAAACTCTGGTTTTCATACTATCACTGATTAAGCAACATCAAGCCTGATCAGTACCTAGATGGGTGACTACTTGGGAATACCAGGTGCTGTAAGCTTGGATGTGCATATGATGTAATAAGATAATGGCTTTGAATTGGAAATCAGAGCTGAGTTTCAATTCCAATTCACTTATGCCCAAATACCTTTGGAAAAGGTATGAATCCACCGATTCTCCCTGCAGCTATGGGTTAATTATTAGAACTTGTATCAGTAAGTCATTATTATCTCCAAAAAATTCTTACAATCTAAAAATATTTTATGGCTTTAAATAACCCGCAAAAGGTTGATAAACCATAAAAAACAAATCAATCAATCTAGATAGAAATCAATGAAAACTTCAAGCGATATCGTTTTTTATTTTGATTTATAAAGTAACCTCATTACAATTTAAGTAAAAATTTATGTATCTTTTTTTTTCTTTTTCAGAGCAGAGACAGAAAAAGGCCTTTCTCGCAAACATATAATAGAAGGTAATTGTATTTTATTGGACTGAAATCATTTGAAACTATTTTTGTGACAAGTAAGAATCTACTATACTCTATTATTCTGCTTGTTTACGTATATGCTTTTCTTCGTGTAGTGTCTGCTTCATTCCCAACCATTCTCAGTTGCAAATCAGTTCCACTTTCTGACTAAGAAACCTACACAATAACATTAAGTGGGAAGTAATTGACAGAAGTTAGAGGAGGAAGGGTAAAAGAGAATGTGAATGAGGGAAAGTGGGAGGTACAAAGCGAGAGGAAAATGTAAAGAAAACCAATTGTAAGGACATATATATCATAAATAAAATACCAAAAACCTTTTTTTGAAATGCAATTCATTCTTTCAGGAACTTCGTCAAAGTTGCAATGCAAAGATTTATGAAGAAAAAACTGTATTTTGTCAAAAAAATAAATAAATGTTGTAACATGTTCAAATTTGAATCTGAAAATATTCAAAAAGCTCTTTCGACATTATAAAATATATATATATATATATATATACATATATATATATATATATAAAACATATATTGTTAAATATAACAGACAATGAATGTCTATTATGTCTGATCATGAGCCGTTCTAATGTCTGTATGTTTGCTTAAATTTCGGGTGAAAATAAAGACAAAAATTGTCCAACATTTGAATATTTTTTATGAAGTTGGTCCTTAATCTAAGCTCTCAGCTCAAGTGAGCCATCTTCAGAGTGGTTATATGGACATTTTAACAAAGGTATTCATCATCAAAGATAATATTCTGTTATGTTGACATAGGAGATTGCTATGCAATGATAACAGTTGCAGAATAGCAGACACAGTTCATAAGTTCAAGATGCAATTCTATGATGTCATACCAAATGAGAGAACGAAATATTAACAACAGAACCATATGTCTAGATGCAATGTAATGTGTTGCGACTAGTTTGAAATATAACTTTGTTGAGTGTGGGTTGCTTGGTTTTAATGTAGATGGCCTCCAATATCTGAAGGTTCTTTTTACTGTGTGTGTGTGTGTGAGTATTATTGTGTGATCAATATCTGTCTAATATTATGTACATGGCTATATTTTTCTAAGGAATGTTGTTTAATAGGACTAAGATCAGCAAGATGACAGGTGAGTCTACGGGAGAGTGTGGTTGTAGTAAAAAAACAATGTATGTTGTGGGTTTATTATTAGTATCAGAGATACAATCTCTGAACGGGCATGTAAATTGATACACTACATTGGTTTTTTGTAGAGGATTTAGTTGTGTGGTTTCAGGGTTATTAGAGACTATGAGGTCAATTGGTTTAAATTCATTATAATATATGATGAGTTTGTTTATTATTATTAATGGGTTTAACATTTCTACCTATTATGTTTTTGAGTGTTGATTCATTGTGTTTGTAATTATTATGCATTTGGTTACAATAGTATAAGTGTTATGTTTATTTTGACATACACTATTATTATTAATATTATTAATATTATCAATTTTGTTAGAGGTATTAAGTTTATTGAGATACATTTTAAAGTTAGGATGCTTGTCTCTGTTGGTAGTCACATAATTAAAAGAAAGAAAAAACTTGTAATTCCAACGAATGATTTATTTTTTTATGAAAATATTTTGGCTAGCACTTGCCAGTCTTGGTCATTCCATAATCTGAGTAAAACAGTACAAAGTTTGAAACACTTAAGAATTTAAATCAAGGAAAACAAACCAAGTTGATGACATTTACAACGTAATAGCAAGTCAAGGCATAAAAAAAAAATTTTTAAATAATTAAAATTTTTTTTTTCTTTTTTTTCTCCATATCATATTTTTCTTTGGAGCAAAGATGTCCAGACAGAATGGTGTTGTGCTGCAACTATCCTATATACAAAACATGCCTGCAATAGGATAGATGCAGCAGAACACCCTCCTGTCTGGACATCTTTGCTCCAAAGAAAAATATGATATGGAGAAAAAAAAAGGAAAAAAAAAATTATTATTTTTTTCAATTCCTCGACTTGCTATTACATTGTAAATGTCATCAACTTGGTTTGTTTTCCTTGATTTAAATTCTTAAGCGTTTCGAACTTCTTTGTACTGTTTTACTCAAATTAAGGAGTGACTAAGACTGACAACTGCTAGCCAAAATATTTCCATAAAAAAATAAGTCATTCACTGGAATTACAAGTCTTTTCTTTCTTTTAATTATGAGATATATTTTAATGACGGAATTAGGGAATCCATTATTAACAAGTGTTTGTTTAATGTTATGTAATTCTTTATAGATTATGGTTTTGGAAGAAGATATAATTTGAGTGCATTGGATTAAGTTTTTTATAACAGCTAACTTATACCGTTGAGGGCATTCACTATTATAATAAAGAAGACACAAGTTAATGCTTGTGGGTTTCCTATAAAGAGAAGTAGTAAATTTAAGTGTGCTAGAATCAATAAATACATCAAGGAATGGAATTTTATTATTAATATTAAGTTCTTGTGTAAATTTGGGGATGGAGTGGCTTTCAAATTTGTTTTTAAGTTGTGTAATTTGATCAATATATTTGGGCCATTTTATATATATTTGTAGTCAAAAGTGAATTTCTGTTATTATCATCATTACTGAAGGTAGCGGGTTACAGAGTAAGAGGCACAAGTTTATGCAGATATGTGGGGAAGATAATGGTTATCCCTAAACTTAAACAGGTTAAGATTGTAGTGATGGGACAAGCATCGTCTTGGGAGTTGGTTTCATCAACCAGTGGTTCATTAGAACAAAGCTGCTTGAGTGGAACATACATATGAGCAATTGAATACAAAGAGAATGAGGGCGGTTCACTACACTGTACATGGAATGGTGGGGAAATAGTGTCAATTAAAAGTCCGTTCAATGCATTTATGCCTAAAAAAGATTCTTTTTCCAAACAAGGACAGAAACAGTTTCAATCAACAGTTGGATTCATTTTTTTGTATAACCAAGAAATGAAACACTTTGAAAAAATAAGTTTTCCTATTTTGGATCCTTCTCTGGTCTTCTTCATTAGTAATTCTGTTGAAGAAATCCTTGAGCCTCTGGGAGATATGAGCTCGTAGTCTGTTTTATCCAACGATTGTACTGGATTCTCTCTTGGACAAGGGCGTGTTCTGCTTTCTCTGCGACCAGACGGGCTCTCCTTGAATTGGCGGGAAGTCTTGGTGCCAAGCTGGAAGGGATGAGTTGTAGGTCTCTGCATCGGTGTAGGAATGTCCAAAGTGACCTGGATAAATCCTTTAGACATGAATTCGATGTAGTCAAGGCTCGCCAAGTACAAAAATTAAATAGATTGAAAGATCAGAAGGTGACGCACAAGGTCCATCACCCACCAGTGAAAGCAGTAGTCAACATCAGCCAATATCAGCTGAGTGTCTCTGAAGAGTCAGTATTGAATAAGGGTCTCAACTTCACCACAACCATCAGGCGAGTGCCATACTTGGACATCATTACCAGAGTCGAGGAGGTGGCCTTGAACATCCCTCAGGCTCAGGCAGATGAACTGAGATGGAAGGTGAGGGCCAAGCCGCCCAGGTCTAACATAACAAAACTGGAGAGGCTGGTGATTGGATCCCTACAGAGGAACAAAAACATTATCATACTACTGGCTGACAAAGGTAATGCAACTGTAGTGATGGACAAATCAGATTATACAAGAAAGCATGAAAACCTCATTAGCAAAGATATCTACAGAAAAGTAAAAAAGGATCTTTATTTATTAAAACTAAACAAAAAATGACATAGATACTAATCAAGAACAAGGATCACTTCGCACCTAAGACATATAGGCAGTTATCGCAGCATTACACCAAGCTACCTCACATATACGGTCTCCCTAAGATTCACAAAGATGGTATTCCACTCAGGCCGATTGTTAGTTGCTCTGTGTGCCACCCTCTGAGTCACTTCCTTGTGGATATAATTGACCCATTGATCAGAAAGTCTCCTTCATATGTCTGAAACTCAGCCCACTTCGTGGAAATAATCAAAGATGCTCCCATCCTATCCAACCAGATGGTGAGCCTGGACGTGGTGAGTTTGTTCGCCAAGGTACCCACGGAGGAGGCACTCTCAGTAATCAGAGACAGATTGGCCTTGGGCTCATCCCTAGAAGAACGGACCAGTATTCCAATAGATAATCTAATGGAGATGTTGACTTTCTGTACACAAACAACATACTTTGGAATGGGATCACACATATATCGATAGGATGAGGGCTTAGCAATGGGCTCGCCATTATCACCAGCAATGGCGAATATATACATGGAATACTTTGAGGAAATGGCATTAGAATCTATATCTCTGAAGCCAACTATATGGTTAAGGTACATAGATGACACCTTCATACTCTGGCCACACCAGGAAGATGTTCAGGTTCTACTGGACCATGTGAACTCAATAAGACCTTCGATACAGTTCACAATGGAGAAAGAGAGTAACAACACACTCCCATTCCTGGATGTTCTAATATCTTGAACAGAGCATGGGTTCAAAACATCCGTATACCGTAAGCCAACATTCACCGGACAGTACCTCAATTTCAACTCCCACCATCCATACAGCGTAAAGAAAGGGATTGTCCGCTGCTTACAACACCAAGCAAAAGTCATAAGTGGCGACCCAGAGACATTAGATAAAGAATTGGTCAGTATATGTAGTACCCTACAACGTAACAACTACCCTGGGTACATGGCAGCATCCCCCAAAAACTGGGATAGGCGGGTACAAGAGGAGGAGGAGGACAACAACACTCAGAACACAGTCTGCCTGCCTTATGTGAAATGGTTATCAGAGAAAATACAAAGGATTTGCGGTCCATATAACATCAGGACAACCTTCAAAAGCTTGACGACACTCTCCTGAGTAAGACCCCCCCCCCATAGAGGAGAACATGACTAAAGACTGTGTGTACGCTATCCCGTGCAGCTGCAGAAAGAAATATAAAGGAGAGACAGGCCACCCCCTTAAGGTGAGGCTTCAAGAACACCAGAAAGCTGTAACATGAGGGGAAATGGACAAATCAGGCATGGCTGACCACATATGGAGAGAGAAGGGAGATCACCACCCTCTGTGGGATCAGGTTGAGATCATAGACAAGGAACACCATTGGAAAATTCGTAAACTTAAGGAATCAGCACATATGCTAGGCCACAAAAATCTCCTGAGCCAACCAAGCATAGAAATGAATACAATATGGGAACCAGTAATAAAGAGTGCCAGAGAAAAGCAATAATAACAACAAAGTTGCAATATGAGATCTGGTAAAAACATGTATGATAACAGCAAAAATTGCAATATGAGGACTGGTAAAAATGGTTGCTGAAGACATTAGGTTTATAATACCCAGAAATTCATACACAGATGTCCTCAAGGACACATGGCACAGTGGATAAAGGCGTTGGTTAGCTCCAGTGACAGGACCTAAAGAGTATGAGTTCAATATCTGGTTAATATATATATATATATATATATATATATATATATATATATATATATACACACACAGGTAAAGATCTGTGGGTAAGTTATCCAAGTAGATCCTATTAATATAAAATATTAAAATGGATCAACAAAAGAGAGCTCAATATATTTATTATAGAGCATATAAGTAAATTACAAAAATTTAGGTTTCATTTTATATATATATATATATATATATATATATATATATATTAAAAATGACAAACTTTTTGTGTTGATTAATTTTAATGATCAACTTTTCCAAATTACAAATAATCCTTTTCAGACAAGGAGAAAACACCATTTTGCCCACCTTGTCTGATAAGGATTATTTGTAACTTAGAAAAATCAATCATTAAAATTAATTAATACAAAATGTCTGCCATTTTTAATATTTGTCTTAAAGAACATTTGCTGCCTAAATACACAGAATATATATATATATATATATATATATATATATATATATATATATATATATATATACATATATATACATATATATATATATGGTACAATGGAAAACTTGGCATCTAAATGACACAAAAATGAAAATAACACTGACATTTCATTTTAACAGATATATTTACCAAAATTACACAAAAATATCTTGCAATAGGAAAGAGAAAGTCTATTCAATAGAAATCACCATTGGCTTCAACGACAGCCTCCAAACAACTCTGGAATCTCCTACAACTATTCTGGTTGGTCTTTTTGCCATAATCCTTGCCCTCAGTTCATCTTTAGTGTTACAAGGAGATTTGTTGATCTCTCACTCATCTGTGTCACACAGATAATGATCAAAGGGATTGCAGTCTGGGGAGTTATGTAGCCAGACGTAAGGGGTGATATGGTCGCAGAAATTGTCCAACACCCATGACTGGGTTCTCCTGCTTGTGTGACAGTGCAGAGTTCTGTTGCTAGCAACTACCCTCTTGACCCAAAGCAGCACTATCTCCTCAAGGCACTTGATGTAGGCCTCCTTGTTAAGTCTGAGGCCCTGTGGGAAGATTAATGGATACACAACATTGCCATCACTAGTGATCACTTCAAACACCATGATGTTGACTGGATAATTGGTATTCATCACTCTTGGTTTGGTTTGGTTTGGTTTGGTTTGGTTTGGTTTATTTTGTTTTACGGCATATCAACCTCAATGGGTTATTTAATGCCGACAAAATTTTTGTTGCTGGTAATATTTTTTTTCCTTCATAAATCTATTTTTGGTAATATTTTTTTCTTCAAAAATGTATTGCTGGCAATAATTTATTTACAAAAAGTATTTCTGGTATTAAAATCTATTTTTACACTTTCATAGTATTTTGACCCCAGTTTGGGGGTTAACTACTTGCCCGTAGCTAGGACCCTAACAGGTGCTACCACCCTGGGTCAGGGTGGACCTGAGAACACCAGCAATTAAGAGATGGTTCCATGCTCCTCAAAGTCTCCCGATCAGAGGCCTTGCTGTAAGACGTAGTTTATTGTCTTACCCAGGACACAGATGTAGTTTATCGTCATACCCAGGACAGTCATTACACTTGGTACATCTTTTGGGTACATGGCATTTCTCTGCACTGTCTTCAGATTAACACCCACACATTTTGTAATGCAGTACAGCATGCCATTTCCAAACTTTTGGTGGAGTGGATTGCGTCCCAACAGACCCTACTATACTGTGCAGTCAATAAAATCAAAAACATACATTGCACATGCATGAAATTAAAAATATAAAATGGAGACGATTTACCCATCACACCTTTTATATTATATATGAGAGGGAGAGATGGAAATGTAAAAAACACATAAGGAAACAGGTTTGCCAGTTGGAATAATGAGAAAAATATAGAAAGATAGGTAGGAATAGAAAAGCATAAAAATTGCAATACATTAAAAGAGAGAATGCAGCAGACAATATACATGTATCTCTTGTTCTTTTTGCATATGAAGTTAATCCATGTTTGTATAATATTTAAAAAAGAAACCTTGTCAATCAATGAATATTGGAAGGGATAAGGGTGAGAATGGAAAGATACAGGCAAAGTATGGAAGAAAAGCGGATAATGGATAATCTTAATTTCTGTCTAAAAGTTACCGGATCAGCAGACACCTGAAGAAGGCCAGTTGAGATAATAACAAAAACAAATGATGACATTAGTAATGTAAGTAACAGATAATCTTCATTGTTAACACCAGTGAAATTTCCAGGGGTTAAGCATTATTGATATGTAAAAAAAAAAAAAATCTAGAGGCAGCTAGACAGCAGGCAATTATTTTGTACAAGACTTATGAGTGAGTGAAAAAAGTACATTGTACCTAAATCAAGGAACCCAAAGGAACATGGGAACCAAAGAGTGTCCTGGAAATTTCCTGATACCTTAAAAAATATTGTTTACATTGAAGACTAACATTTACATTTTCTGTGAACCTTATAACTCATTGCCTAAAACTATAGCAAAAAAACGAAGATTTATGAAGAATAGAAGAAAAGATATGTACACTTTAATAAATAAAAAAAGTCCATCAGATGCTTTTCTTTCATGTTTCTTGCAATTAGTGCAGGTCTGTCTGAGAAATGAATGAAAAAAATCCTTCAAAAAAGAAAGATTCTTGGGGTTTTTTTACATTTTTCTCCAACTTTCATTAACTTAAAATACAAAAGAAAAAACAATTATGCAAGAAAGAAAACCTTAACACTCACTGAGAGAGAACAATAAAATACATTTAATATATCAATCTCTACTTGTTATGAAAATTTAGGTTCAATTGTTTGTCTTATTTCAAACTTTTGACAGCATTAACCATAATTAGTATGCACTGCACTTGGCCGGTCATTTGATCCTTAACAACCAATTGGTGAAGTTTGGTCTGTACAGAGATACAGCCTTCTGGTAGTTGCCACTAAGACAAAATGTGCTCCAAGATTTGTAAGTAGACACAGGCTTTTGCAACATAATATGCTGGATTTGTGAGTAAAAACATCCTTTTGTAACATCCACTAACTTTCCTTTTCAAGGTTGGAGAGAAGGCATATAAAACATTTCTACATTTTATAGCATGTTCTTCTTCCAAAAAATAAAAATTCTTCTGGCTTCTCTCTAGCCATCTTTATTTATTATAAATGTTTTGGTAAATATCTGTCTTGATGGTAGATACTACCAAAACTGTCTACATAGGAAAAGAAAATTCAACTTCCATACTTTAAAATTATGAGCATTAACTTTTGATAGAGATGAATGAAAAAGCTCCAAATTCTCTACCAAGAAGAATCTGTTTACAAATGAAAATGAAAACTATTTGAGATTTAATTGTTTTGAATGAATGTTAAACAATTTTTTATACGTTTATTTACTTCTGTATTTTAGGATTGCGAGGATCTTTGGAACGTTTACAAATGGAATATGTAGATATAGTATTTGCCAACAAACCAAATTCCCAAACTCCAATGGAAGGTGAGCTGTTGTTCATTTGAAATTAAGAATTTTTTAATTTATCTTTGTTTTCATGAGTTTACAAAAGAAATGCAGAAATTATGATAAATTTCTTTTGTTCTTAGAACAATGAAAAATGATAGAAAAATAAGACCGAATTTTTTCACTTGCAGCTGCATTTAAAAATAACACATTTTTCTTCACACACTGAAAATAGCCTCATTAAATTAAGAGCTTCTTTCAATAAACTTTTATAGTGTTTATACAATAGGTTTATTCTAATTTTAAAATTAGAATAAACCTATTGTATAATTCAAAACACAATGATGACTATGCATTTATCAATCATGCAACCTGATCTCCCCTACTTTTCTAATGAGATTATCCGTTAGTATGAGATTATCTGTTAGTATGGTAACAAGAGGTACTACTCAAGACCAATTAGAAAACTTGATACATTTTACAAAAATACAGGTCATGTTAGCTTTCTTTCGATATTTTTACTTTAATAATTTAAAAATCTGAATTATTTCTCACATTCAGCAATAGAGTTAATTGTATTATTTTGTGCAGAAAATATAATCAACGTGATTGCGAAATTGCTTGAATATTGCTGTTATTTTTTGACAATACAGACAAACTATCTGTCTATATTTCTGAGATGAGGTATTATGTACATTATTTACATTATTTGGACTATTGTCTTCATCTTTGTTGCCATATTTATTACAACGTTTCGGCTGTTGTATGCTCCGGCCTTCTTCCGGTGGTTGGAATGTCAAACTGAACCCTTTATTTCATTCACTGGGGTAGACTGTTCTAATTCCACATGCCATGTTTTTAATGGATGTCAGTTATCAGTTATCACCTGTTAATTTCCCTCTGAAAGTTTTCCACTGCCTTAGCCGGGTATTGAACTCACACTCTTTGGGTCCTGTCACTGGATCTAACTAACGCCTAATGTTGTAATAAACATGGTGACAAAGATGAGGACAATAGTCCAAATAATGTAAATAATGTACAGACAAATTAATTATTAAATATTTTTACTGTTATTTTTAATGAATTATATTTTACCTGATAAGCTTGGTCATCTGGTTTTGAGCTATTATTACAGTAGTCAGTCATTGTTTTTAATCAAGAACTAAATATATAAGTTTATTTGAGAAAAGGCATATTGAATTATTTACTCTTTCTGTATTAATTACCATAAAAAACATTTCCATAATTTTTTATTGCTTTTCAATTCAAAAAGTATAATTTAAATGTGAAAATACAAATAGAAACATTTAAAGACATTTTTATGTTTAACATTCTTTTTATAGATACAAGTATTTAAGTAAATGCTCTGTTTATAATAAACAATATTAAATAACATTTACCGGCCTGAATGTCTGAGAAATTTTCATAGAAAATATTCGTCCTCCAACAGGATTCGAACCTGTATCCTATACGAAACCGTCATATATCCTGATGTGCCTTAACCGATTCGGCTACTGAGGATTGTTCAGTTGACAATCTTCCATGAATCTCCCACGTACATTCATACCTGCTCATGTCGGAAGATTTTTTTATTTCTCAAATTTTTGTCTATGAAATTAGGAACCAGTTCTCTGTTTTTCTTTACATCCCTAAATTTATAAACAAGTAAATCACCAAACTTGACTAATCTGCCAAGATGCCTGATAGGGAGTGCTGTTTCAGGACTATAAGTAGACAGGACAAATAAATCCTCTTCTTTCTCTCTTTTGTTCTGAAATGTAGCAGAATCAACTGAGCCTTGGGGAAATTTTCTTTCACACAGACGGCCAATGAACACACACACACACACACATTTCCTAACAGCAAAGTGTATAAATGTTTTTCTTTTTCATCTGTGTCACAAATATATTTTCTCACTTTTTGAATTACATTATTCTTTATTTAAAAACATAAATGTAAAATTTGTGTTGAACTTTATTCCTTTTGAGAATGATAAATTCAATTTCTTTGAAAGTTCTCAACTTCAACATCACAATTCTTAAACAGCCATTAGAATGCAGCCAAGATCCGCTACAAATTTTAGTAAAAGTTTTGCAATGATCGTTTCAAACTCTTTGAATGCTATCACTGAGTCAAGGAATACGAGTTTTTGATTTGGTTGCATTTTTGAAGTGAAGAAATGTCTTGTTTCCACTTTTTTCAACTATGTTGATAATGCCAAATTGTTTCTAGAATATCTTTGAAATTTGTAAATTCTTTGAGTTGTATTTCATACTTTGAGAAGGAACATTGGCATAGAATTGTTGGCTTGAGGATGCTAGCTTCTTTGGGGATCCTTTCTTTTGGGATCATCAACAAAGGAGAGCCTTCAGTAGTGGAGGGGAGATTGGATTGGTCATCTTTATGATCTCTGCAGAATTTTGATTTGGTAGGTAATTTTTAAGTGTCATGAGAGAGAGAGTTCTTTTTACTTCTTTTTAAAATCATTTCACAAGCAAGACAGTAAAGCCACTAAGAAGCAAGGGGTTCCTGAGAGTGAAAGAACCTGAGAATACATTGAGGAGAGAGGGGACATTAAGAGGCCATCATTTAATTAGACAGATGATGATGACTAATGTTGATGATGATTAACATTGCATTTAAATCTTTGAAGATCATAGTTGACTGATAAGCAAGAAGCCAGAAAAGAGTGCCATAGCTAAAAGATGCAAAAAATAGAAGCTATTAGCATAGAAGTTATGCTTACACTTAGCAAATTCAACAGTAAATTCATGAGACCTAACTGCCAGTCTAGTACTGCATTTAATTCGGGAAGTCAAAGTACCAAAGAAGAAAGCTCATCAGAACAATTAACATGAAAGTATTTATAGAAAAGATACAGGTAAGCTACGTTATGTCGGTGTGACTGAAGCAAAGATGCCAGGTCAGGATCAATAACATTGCGGATTCTTCTTTGGATTCTGTCAAGAATCTCAAGATGCATAGCAGTAGCACCAAATCAGATGTGTCAGCAATATTTGAGAAATGGTAGAATTATAAATGTGTAATTTAGATTCTGGCAAGGAAAATTGTCTAGCGTGACACAGAGAACCACCTGGCAGCAGACCTAGCAATATAATCATTCCACGACATATCAGCAAAAAAATCTTTCGAGCAAGAAGACACAAGTTACTTAATTGTAAAGGTGTTAATAAAATGTTTTGTCCACCTTCTTGTGGTTCACCATTTTGTTTTGTTTGAATGTTTTTTAATGATTTGCTTTTTTAAGGATTAACAATAGATGTTGTTCCAATTTTACTAATTTTTACTTTTCTATGAATGCTGGCCAGTCATCAAGTCCTAATTTTAGCTGCCTCTCAATGACTGCTTTGACAAACATTGGTTTTAGTTGATGACTTTTGCTTAATATTTAAGTATCATATATTTCTGGTCCAGGTTTCCATTAGCTTTCATACCTTTCTGAGAATATGATGTTACTTCTGTAATTTACTTCCAGATGGATGTTTGTTTTTTCCTCCAGATTTCACATATTTATACAGGTGATCTCCTCAACAGTACATTCAATTGCTCCAGCAATTTATATATATATATATATATATATATATATATATATATATATATATACACTTTTTTGCTTCTTTTTTTTTTAGAATTGGAATTAAGATACCTTTAGTAAATGACCATTTTCACCTACGAATTTAAATTTTAAAATTTGCAGGATTTTTCAAACTGTCTATGGTATCAGTTTGTAGTGTACTGTTTATTTGGAGAAAAAGAGAGAGAACATGTTATAGGGGACTTATTGGGAGGTATGGAGAGAAGAAGAAGGCACCATTACTGAAATCATATTATGGAGGTAGGAGATCCTGGGCAGGGGGAGAGATAACATAATTCAAATTCTATGTTGTGTAAATATGACTCACCTGGATTATACCAACAGATTACTACCTATATATATATATATATATATATATATATATATATATATATATATATATATATATATATTGTAGTATACATAGCAAATTAAAAATAACAAATTAAAACTACAGATCCTCAAAGTAATCTACATTAAAAAATTGAAGCTGACACAGAATAGAATCAGCTACGAATACTGTAATAATATTTCAAAATGCCTATAAAAGGATCAGTTTTTCATGCTTTAATTCATGCATGACCATGACATTCCAATATCAAAGAAAAAATTCCATAGTGGATAATTTTTTCACATTCTAATGAATGCTAAGCATGACTGTCAACCATTGCATTTAAAAGAAAAAAATTTCAGTAATGAATGGCAACACATAGTTTTGTCTTACTACTTCCACCCCTGAAGATGATCTTAGAAAGAGATGGAAAGTACTTGGCAAATAAAAGCAATTTTCACAGTTATAGCACATTCCTTGCATCATTTTAACAGAAGGTTATCAGTGAGTATGAACGGATTATGCTAAAAATAAGCAAGCATAATGTCTGTAATTTATTTAATCAAACTTGCTTAAATATATATATATATATATATATATATATATATATTAGTCAGTTTCTTCTGGCATGTAATAAATGCCTGGAATCTATTTCTCTTGTACCAACAGAGTATGAACTTAGTTCAAACAATCCAACATGTGTCTCCTGTTCGCTATAGTAGTCGCACCTCTTTTATATATGCATGAACTTGTATTCATATCAATATATAGATTCAAAAACATAAATTAAATAAATACAAATATAATTCAGTTTCTCTAAGAAATGATATGTAAAACACATGCAGTTATTACTAACTTAGAATAAAAAAAATAATAAATGGTACTTATTTTATAGGGTAACTCCAAACAGAAAGAATTTCTTGGTAGGATGTAAGGGGATTTAATTAATAATTATAATTAAATGCATATTATTGCAGAAAAAATATTTATCAAGAAATCACTTTGCCCAAATTCTCATGATTCTCAATTTTTTTATATAAATATCTTCATTTTATGGATTAAAACAAGAGTTATTTCCCTTGTTTAATTACTTTATCACTAAGTTATTTCCCTTAAATTAATACAACACCGTAAGTAATTCATTTTTATTAAATTGCTGTCATTATATTTCTGTTAAACTAAAAAAATTGTTGTCATTATATTTTTGTTAAACTAAAAAAACATATTATTTCTTTATGTTTAACAGAATTATGTTGACATTGTCTAATCTTTACACCAAAGATTAACATGATAATATTATTGAGCAATACATTCATAAGATATGTGGATATTATTGGATGCCACACATTCAAAAATGATATGAAGATCACACCAGAATAAGTCACAGAAAGCCAAGAAGTCATTATTCTTTGGAACTTTACCATTTATACTGACAGACATATAAAAGCTAACAGACCAGATTTGCTAGTGTAAATCACTTTTCTTTTTCATCTGTGAGGAAATTGTCCAACATTCACTGTCATATCTTTTTTACATGCTGTGTCCCTTCAGGATCTTGGCGATCATGGCTCTGCACAATTTTCTGTTTTTTGTAGCCCTTAATAACATTTGTCTTCTTTTTATCTCTCCTAAACACTTTTCTGTCATCCATTGACACATGTTCACTAGGTAGTTTATGTATTGTCTTTCTCTGTCCTTCTTGTCGTCACACTGTCCTGTGAGTATCAGATTTTCAAAGCCCCCATTCCTCATTATGTGCCATAGAAATTTCAACCATGTTTTTTTGATTCTAAGTATAAGTGTACTTTTTGTTTCCATTTTCTCTAAAACTTCATCATTACTCACATGTTCAGTCCATGGTATTCTCAGCATCCTTCTGTAGAACCATATTTCTGTTGTTTCAAGTCTCTTTTTCATTTGTGAAGAGATTTTCCAGAATTCACTGCCATATAGGACTGATATTATGTAAAAGTTCAGTACTCTTTTCTTTGTTTCTAATAAAATTTTCCTGTTTCTTAATACTTTGTTTAGCTTTTGGAAAACATCTTTCGTTATCGCAAAGCACCTTCAATATCACACTTTCATTCCTTTGTTAAAACACTTTCCAGATATTTAAATTGTTGATTTTCCTATCTCCAATTTGTTAATTGCATGTTGGGCTATTCTTTTTGTGGACAACCATGCATTCTGTTTTAGTAACCCTCATTTCAATTTTCAAACATTTTCTTGAATTTCATTGGTTGTTAAATAAAAATAAGCTTTAAGAAATTTCCATAACAAAACAGTCAAAATTTGTGCAAAAATATGCTCATCTGACATAAAAAATATTTCTCAAATTCATCCCTAATTTAAATGTTTCAAGCAATCCTATTGGCTAAAAAAATAAAAAATACAACATTCGCCCACGCATTTCTCAGAAAAATTCGCAACAAGCTACCAAGCCGCTGGAGCCAATTTGGTTGTTAAAAAAACTATAAATAGAAACAGCAAACAAATTTTCGTCGCATTTTGAGACTCACACACGCAAAGATACACACGGGAATTATGTGTCAAAATTGCCGCCAAAGAAACAAACTTTCTTTATGAGAGATTAGAAAAATTAATACAACAAACTTTTTCACTTAATATCTTTCATAGAAAAATCTTTTGTCTAAGTTAAATTCAACGTTTCAATCAAAGGCAGACAACTTTTTAGACATTGAACATTTCCGAAACAGCAAAGAACTTTTTCTCTATACTTTTGCACACATCATTACAAACAAAGAAATTGTAAATTGTGTATATAAAATTTAATCTGTTGTTTCAAACATCTATTTTTTGTTGTGATTGAATATCGTTACCATTTGGCCATTTCTTATAATTTATGTTTGTGGATATTGCATATTTTAGTTGCAGCACAATTTTAAATATTCACGCAACCTTCTTAGATCCACTACACTGTTTTCTTTCAATTGATACCTAGTTCTTTCTTCTTTCTTTCCTTTACTACCTTATGCAAGAGTTTTTGTAGTTTTCTTTCTATGTCTGCTATCAACACTGTGACATCTGCATATCTTATGGTTTTAAGATAGTAGCCACCAATAGGGAATCCTAGTAGGACTTCTAATTCTCTCAGAATCACCTCTGTGTATAGGTTGAATAAGTCTGTTGAGAAGACACATTTTTGTCTTACACCCCTTTCTATTTTTGTGTATATTTACTGAAATCATTTGCAGTCCATATGCAAATGGTTTGCTGGCAGTATAAGTCTGGAATTATTCTAATATCCTTTCCAAATATGTCAAGGTTACCAAGCAATTCTAACAGTTGTTTGTGACATACCATATAATGCTAGTTTACAATACAAACTTAATATCTACTAAATTTCAGATTTCTAATCTTCATATTTGGAAACTTTAAACAGTATTAAAAGTTTAAATAATATAAAAGCAATCAGAAATATAAAAAGCTATATTGAAGGAATATTCAAATAATAGTAAAAAAAAAAATGAGAAACCTAAGGCAGTAGTATGTTTGTATTTTTTATCTTTTACTACTAGTTTTCCCATGCTGTTAAAAAATGATGGAATTATTTAAATAATTTTGCAGTTGCATTGTACTTATAAAATATCAAAGACATTACGTTGCACTGCATTTTCTTGTCTATGTCCAATATTTCATGAATATTAAACTAAAAGTAAAATTAAATAAAGATAACAATTGATTTTTTGCTTTGTCCTCCTAACATAAATGTAAACAATTATTTTCAATGAAAATAATTTTTAATATATATATATATCCTAAAAATTGTCCACAAATCTCCAAAATTAGATACCACTTATAGCACTTCTAACATAAACAATATAAAATTCATAGTTCTCTAAAACTATCAACAAAATTTGAAAATAAATTAGTTATCTTCAATACTAGGATCTTTACCCCCCCCCCCACTCCAAGACAACCAGAGATATAATTAGGAAGAAAAATAGATCCAACTGAACATCAGATGTGGGGATTTATCATATATATATATATATATATATATATATATATATATATATATATATATATATATATATATATACACACACACACCTTATTTTAAGAGTTTAATTATAAATGTCATTGATTCCAAATTATTTCTCTACAACACCAGAAGAGTTCACTATATAGAAACGAGTATTTCATACAACTCCATGCAGTGATAATGTAGAAAAGTGTTAGGCACAAAAAATATAAAAAAATGAGGGAATTGGGATGTTTTTGACACACTTTCCAAAATCTAACCAATTGAGTAAACATCTGATATTTCTTAATCCCTTCTTGGTTTGGCTGATAATGTTTAGATAGATAGATAGATATGAACAGACTGCG
Organism: Acanthosepion esculentum; assembly: GCA_964036315.1. Classification (NCBI taxonomy): domain Eukaryota; kingdom Metazoa; phylum Mollusca; class Cephalopoda; order Sepiida; family Sepiidae; genus Acanthosepion; species Acanthosepion esculentum. Next base: position 149,432,893 of record OZ038475.1, read on the forward strand.
ATAGATAGATAGATAGATAGATAGATAGATAGGAACAGACTGTGATAGATAGATAGATAGATAGATAGGAACAGACTGCGATAGATAGATAGATAGATAGATAGATAGATAGATAGATAGATAGATATGAACAGACTGAGATAGATAGATATGAACAGACTGAGATAGATAGATAGATAGATAGATAGATAGATAGATAGATAGGAACAGACTGAGATAGATAGATATGAACAGACTGAGATAGATAAATAGATAGCTAGATAGGAACAGACTGAGATAGATAGATATGAACAGACTGAGATAGATAGATAGATAGATAGATAGATAGATAGATAGATAGATAGATAGGAACAGACTGAGATAGATAGATAGATAGATAGATAGATAGATAGATAGATAGATAGATAGATAGGGATAGATAGATAGATAGGGATAGACTGAGATAGATAGATAGATAGATAGATAGATAGATAGATAGATAGATAGATAGGAACAGAGTGAGATAGATAGATAGGAACAGAGTGAGATAGATAGATAGATAGCTAGATAGGAACAGACTGAGATAGATAGATATGAACAGACTGAGATAGATAGATAGATAGATAGATAGATAGATAGATAGATAGATAGATAGATAGATAGATAGGAACAGACTGAGATAGATAGATAGATAGATAGATAGATAGATAGGGATAGATAGATAGATAGATAGATAGATAGGGATAGACTGAGATAGATAGATAGATAGATAGATAGATAGGAACAGACTGAGATAGATAGATAGATAGATAGATAGATAGGAACAGACTGAGATAGATAGATAGATAGATAGATAGGAACAGACTGAGATAGATAGATAGATAGGAACAGACTGAGATAGATAGATAGATAGATAGGAACAGACTGAGATAGATAGATAGATAGATAGATAGGAACAGACTGAGATAGATAGATAGATAGATAGTAACAAACTGAGATAGATAGCTAGGCAGAAATAGACCGAGATAGATAGAGAAACAGATAAACATTGAAGACTTTAGTAGAGAATTTAGTAGAAAATACAAGAAGTTTGCTTTTTCTACTGGTGCTACACATAAACTGATCACAACCAAGAATCTCTTTTCCAAAATAGTCTAACAGATTTAATCTAACTTGTTTGACTCTGAGAAGGCTTACCATGGATTCTTCTTTTTTTATATGCCATTTCACTTCAAGGCATGAGTGGTTATGGCTCTTTTACTATCCTTTCCACTCAGTGTTTTATCACACATTTAAACAAGCTTGTTAGGTAAGTTAAACATTGTTTCTGTCTGTCCCTCTTGTCTTCAATATATCCCGTGAGTGTCAAGTTTCCAAGCCCTCTGCCTCATTGTGTGTCCCAAAAATTTCAACCATCTCTTTCTGATTCTAAGTACAAATGTGCTTTTTGCTTCCATTTTCATAAAAACTACCTCTGTGTTTATATTCTTTGTCAATGGTTTTCACAGCATTCTTCTGTAGACTCAAGTCTCCTCTTCATCTATTTCTTTGTTTCTAATGAAATTTTCCTGTTTCTTCATACTTTGTTTAGCTTTTTTGAAGGCATCTTTGGCTATCCTAGTGTGACTTCAGGTGTCAGGATCACATTTTCTATCGTCAATTTAAATGTGTGTGTCTTTTGGATGAATTTCACAATTTCAGAACTACTAATGCAACAGAAAAGAATCAGCAGTTCCAAGCAGCAAATGGCTTCAAACAAAGTCGCTTATATGAACTGCTTTATTCTGATTACATTGTACAATTTGTAATTCTTTTTGCAGATGAAATATCAGAGCCTTGTATGGGTAAAATCACTATTTTGAGCTTAATGGGTTAAACTTATCAATATGGTTACAGATATTTGAGAAAAGTTTTTTTTGAGTTCTCTAAAATTTCTGAAATAAAATGCATCTTGATGATACTGTCTGAATTTCTGATATGAGCAGTTATCATTATTTACATTCAGACTAATGTCTTCATCTTTGTTGTTGTTATCACAACATTGTGACCTTTGACCTTCTTCAGATGCTTGTTAATTGGATAACATTCAGGGAATTTTAAATTGAACCCTTTAATTTAGTATTGGTTTGTGAATTTGATGATATAGTAAATATGAGTCCAATCTCTGGGTCGGGCTGTGCAAATTTAGAATCAGTTGGAACTGGATGAGCAACAACTGAACAGTAATAAATAAGAACAATTCTTAGAAATGGAAAGTGGAATGAGAACATTGTACCCTCGTAGATTAAATAAAGGTTTCATTTTGAAATTCTCTGAAGGTTATCCCGATCAAGAAGCACTTGAAGAAGTCTAGAGAGAAGTGCAACTAAAAGATGAGGACAATAGTCCAAATACAAATGATGTAAATTGATGATTCTTATTTTAAAAATGACTTGGAAAAACAATTAGAAAAACTTGGTCTGCTGAAAAAGATGGTTTCAAATCACTTTTAAAACTTTCAGTTGCAAAAACATGGTTTAATTTTCTTTACTTTTTTGTAGACACTGAATCTTTGTTTTCCACAGTAATGAACAGAAAACTTTGCACAAAATTTTTCCCAAAGTCATTAAAAAATCTTGTCATTAACTTTCTTACATCTACAAGCAATCAACTTGCCTTTTCAACTCTTCCTTCATGTTCCACTTCAGATTTAGATGGTGAGGTCAACTTACATGACCCCCACTACATGTGTGGTGAGTACAGATATGTTTACTGCAATAGGAAACATTTTAATGCTTTCTCTTGGCACATTTTTTCTTCATTTTCTTTAACCTTTTTTCTTTACTTTTTTTCATTCCATCTTTAAAGGAAATCATGTTGAAAAGGCAATTTCAGTCATTTTTCATTTCCTGACAACCTTCTAGAAACACAAATCTAAATTACAATCTAACAAATCTAAGCCAACCTTGAGCTAGGATTTAGACTTCCAACTGTAACATTTTTCCTTTTTGAGATTTTCTAGCTTTCTTGGTGTATTATTATGGGATGTGCAAAAGTTTCCAGCATTCTCATTTTTAGAAACTAGACAGAATACACAGTTGAAAACTGCTTTTTTAATAAATATACTGGAAACTTTTTCACAAACCTGATATCAAATCTTTTTTTCAAATAACATTGAATAATATTTATTTGAATGCTAAGATTAAGTATTTTTAAGATTATTATTGTTAATAATATTATGACCATTAAAACATATTTTATTGAAGCAAGTGATGAGTAAAAGAAAAGGAATGGTTATCATGAACAGCAAATCGAAAACAAGAAGCAGAAGAAAAAAAGCTGATTGGTTTTTGTTGCTCTCTTCAGAGCTCAATCAAGGAAATAAATGTGTACCATAAGTAAAAACGGGGAAATATTCTAAATGAACATCAATAATATACTAATATATGTATATACATCACAATCTATTCATATTAAGACCTAACAGTCATTCCTTCTGTTTACAAAGAAAAGTGTCATGTTTAGACAAGGCTCAAACCTGTAGTCATATGGCAACTCCTTTCTTCCAATTAAATATGATATAAATATTTCACACTGTTTGCTTTAACTGTAAAAGAATATGTTGACCATAAAGGTTGTGATAAAAAGATGAATAAGAACAATAAAATAGAAAAAATTTATTTAAATATTATTAAATATAAACGTTTTATATTCTACACATTATTAAATATAAAGTCCTCTGTCCTATACTTTATTAAAGTTAATGACAGATATCAATATCAGTATCTAATTTTCATGATTTTGTTTTTGATGTTTAAGAGTTGAATCAAGATTTTTTTTTTAATTTTAAAAGCACTAAAAGATAATTTTTGTGACCCAAAATCAAAAGTTATAATCTTTGTCGATGTCACAATTACATGAACTGTGAGTCAATCAACAATAAATGTAGACTTTTATCATTTTCTTTTAGTCTTATCTTTTCATGAGTCAACATTTTCACATTAACAGTAATTAATGGCTTTCACTGGAGATCAATTGACAACATATTTCCTCAATACTCCAGCACCCTCCTCAGTATTCTATCTTATTTTAGCAATATTATCATCCAGATTGATTATTTTTATTTATTATTATTATTGCCATTGTATTCATTGTTGTTTTTACATCATTATCAATTAATCTTTACTCATTATTTATCTCAAGAACATAAAATCATAGCTTGTAATTAACTTTGCAATTAAGTCTTTTGTGATAAAATTCGCCATCACATATTTTTAAATGGTACTGTAACCTATAATATTGTTAAATGGTACTGAAGCCTATAATATAGCTAAATGGTACTGTAGCCTATAATATAGCTAAATGGTACTGTAGCCTATAATATAGCTAAATGGTATTGTAACCTATAATATTGTTAAATGGTACTATAGCCTATAATAAAAATTATCTGAATTATTTAATCTTACTATTCCTTTTCTATTGATAAATGATTAACATAAAACACAATAAGAGAGAATTCAACTTGATTAATTCAGAAAATCATATCAAATTAGTAAGACTTAGGAATAAAAAAAAATTATTGGGATTTTAGAATCAAATATTAAATTATTTTCTGTCATAATTAAAATGGGACATACTGATGTATATCTTTTAAAGCAAAACAATGCATTACCATCATTTCTAAATCGTGAGTTAAAAGGGAGGTAACTGTGGATTGACTATTTGGAAAGGATTTCAGTTTACATTATTAGATTTACCCAAAGAGATGAATGCTAAATAGTAAATAACAGCTCATTCCTGGAACTTGAATTTTAAAAGCTACTTAATTTTTAATAGATTTCTGGTTTGTTAAACACCTGAAAATACTTCTAATAAGACATTGCTTTGTCCTGAAGCTGCTGTTGCCCTGGAGCAGCTGACAAGATATGAGAAATTTCTTTGCCCTGGAGCAGCTGACAAGAAAGCAGCTTACAATATATTTTGCAGATATGACATCTAACATTCACAGATTCTGTCACTATGTTTTATTGAAAATAAATTTAATTTTCAGATTTTAGTAACAAATTCTCATGCTATATATGTTCATAAGATGGTGACATTTATACCTACCATTGGTAAATATGATTTTGGAAGCACCTAGTAAATACTTTTTACTGGCATTTGTAAATTGCAGCTCCATACTGACATGTAATACTTATACTTTTGAGGACACTTCATGATATTTTTGCAAGTTCTGATTCTTATTCAGGCCATGAATCTGACTGTCACTCCAGCACAAGAATGAAAATATTTGAAAACATCATAGTTCTGAAGCAACAGACAAGATACAATATGACATCACACATTGATATTATTCAGAAACACTACAGATAAAAGTGAACTGTTCTACTAAGATTATGAAAATAAATTCCTGCTTGGAGACTTAAAGAACAAAAATACTATCCTAGTTCCAAGCAGTTAAATTGTGTAAAAATAATTTCTCTTTTTTATACAAATTTTTTATCAGTTTAAACGTTCAGCCACATTGATGATTAGATGTTAATGTTTTTCTTTTGAAATATTACATTTCATGTGGCACAAGGCCAAAGAAGGGAGGGATAGTCACTGACTATCCTACACCTAGTTAATCTGGCTCATGACCCATTCATTCATTACAATTTACTCATATACCACAAGAAGTCATTCATAGCCATTCAATCCAAAACATACCATAATACTACATATTCACAGGAATTCTATTAAAACACCCATAACATAAAAATATATACAATTGTTTAGCTGTCAATTTTGTTTACAGAAATAAATAAGCAAACTTATTTGTGTCCCAGAGAAAATAAAAATAAAAATTAATAATAAAACAAATTTGAAATGTGCTTCATTGAATACTTGACAAACTTAAGAGTCAATCCACAGTTACTTCCCTTACTTACTCAATATTTTATCATTCATTCAATATCGAAATATGTTTATGATAATGATTATGATACTGACGCGCTGCTGACTGCGCTACTGAAGGTTGATGTTGACAATTGGTCATATTTAAACCAATTTGCATATTCTGTTATAGTTTTCATTTCTTAACATTTTTAAATTAAAAAAAATTCAAAGAGAAAATTATAGTTACAAACAAAAATTAAAACTTTTGTAGCTGTAATAATGGTAATTTTAGACGACAACTGGTTAAATTTAATCATTTTTTTAAAATTTAATTTGTGGGAGGGGATATTAATTTTGTCTAGTACATTAATGCTTGATATTCAAACAAAAGAAAGAACTTTTTTCTAGTTTTATTGATATCCAATAAATTACCTTAGTCACTTGTTCATGAAATAAAGCAAAAAGAGATAAGCTTGCAGTAATCAACAGCTATGATATTACTGTAAAAAGAAATTTCATTACCTACGCTGGAATTGACTAATCCAGAGTGTTCATGTTTTTTTTATTTACTTGTTATGAAAACTGAAAGCAAAATGTTTGTTTTCAATTAACTGTATTTATACAGATTCTTGTAAGAAATAAAAATAATATTTATACAGACTCTTGTAAGAAATAAAAATAATATTTATACAGACTCTTGTAAGAAATTAAAATAATATTTATACAGACTCTTGTAAGAAATAAAAACAATATTTATACAGATTCTTGTAAAATAAAAATAATATTTATACAGACTACTGTAAGAAATAAAAATACCAAGTTGATTTGAAGCAGGAAATATTTTTGGTCAGTTTTTCCATGGAAAAGGAAGAGTAACAGTTTTCATTACACTGCCATGACTATTGGTAATTTGTCTCATTATCAAGTGGCCACGATACATTTTGGATTTTTTCTATTCTGTAGAAGATTGAATGTATTGTTTTCAACGACTTTCTATAATTTTGTGAAGTTATAATCATTCCAAGGGTTGTTTGTTACTTTGATCTCATTCTTTTTTTTCTTGGTTTTGCTGTTACTGTAAACCAATCCATTCTATGATCTTCAGTTACACAAAACATATGAAAAGTTAGGTTTTTTTCACAACCTATCATTGCATTTTAAGTAATAACTTTTTAAAGGACTGACCGACACAGTGTTTTCAGCAATTGCCTTCATACATTTTGAGACAAATTATTATTATTCTGAAGTCACTTCCACTCTTGATCTCATTCACTTTTATAACAAAAATATTGAGATTTGTAACCCAAACAACTTTTGATATACAATAAGTTATCTTTCATTGCTTCACATGTGTCTTTGAGATTGCAAATGATACAGATTCTATTTAATAATAGAATACTTTTACTTCTCGCAATACAATATTCTCTGAAAATATATGCTAATTTAAATACAAAATTCTACAGAATTAATTTAAATACAAAATTTCTATAGAATTAATTATCTATTTTTCTCTCTTTTGCTTTTTATTCCCACCATTTTCTCTTTTTGCCTGGAGCCATTTTTATCATATCAACCTTTGCCTGTAAAATGTTAGCACACATTTATTTTCTATGTTTTTTTCTATTCATCAATCTCTCTTCTACTTATTTGCCCATCATCTTTCTAACTGTAACTCATATCCTGTCTGTCTGTCCATTTGTCTGTGAAAGTGCATGTCATCCTCATTGACGTTGCCATTATATCTCATTTGCCTTTAACTGACTCGCCTTATACACACTGGGTATGTCATCAATGCATTTCTACCCATGTGCAAATTGATGCTTTTAATTGCTGTTAAATATAAAATTGCATCTAATAATAATGATTGGATAAATTATCTATAATCGGATATGACAGTAGAAATTTTCAACTGTTCTTTATTGTAAATATTATAACGAGTAACTTCAACCGATGACTGTTATATTTAATGTTACTGACATTATATATTTTGCCCTTTTCGTTATTTTTAAAACTTCTTAAGACCTTTTCATACTTAAGGATAAAAGTGAACTTTTTCAGTAAAAGTTTGGAAATAAATTTCTGCTTGGAAGCAAAAAAAACAAAAATATTATCCTAGTCACAAGCAGTTGTTTTTCAATTGTATTAAACAATTTTTATACAACTTTTGTTAGCTTGGACGTTAAGCCATATTGTTGATTAGATGTTAATGTAGTTTACTGAAATGAGTAGGCAAACTTACATTCGTCCCATAATAATATTAAATAATAAAACTAAGAATAAAATAGATTTGAAATGCGTTTCACTGATTATTTGACACTAGAGTCGATTCAGAGTTACTTCCCTTTAACTAAAGATTTAATTTCTTTCACTCGATATCAAAATGAAATGCATTTTAGTTATGTCATCACTACATTTCTGCTTATATTGAAATTAACGTTTTTATTTGATATTAAAAATACACCTGAACTTTATAATACAGACTAAATAATTTACTAATAATCAGAAATGACTGCATAGATTTTTGACTGTTCTTTATTGTAAATAAATAAATCGCTTCAGCCGATGGCCATTTAATTTACTGTTATTGATAATATATGCATCGCAATTTTCATTATTTTTACAACTTAAGGTATTTGTATACTTCTTCTTAGGAGAAATTAAATAATGTATTCTTTGTTATTAATGAGAAATCAGAAAGTATTAATAGGCTTATGAAATAACAAAATATTAAACTAACAACTGCTCATAGCCAAACATTATTTGCATGTGTGTGTGTGTGCTAATGATATTTAAAAAGAATACAAATTTTCTGAGTCAGTTTTTGTCAAGTGTTGCTTTTAATAATATTTCCTGATTTGGTGGGAGGGATTATACTCATATTTTTTCATTTTCCTTTTTTTTTTCATTCTCATAGCATTTTTGTTTTGCCGGCTCATTTTTCAACCATCTTTATGTGAGATTTTACCTGTTGCATTGACCATTATTGATTCATTAGCAGTATTGCATTGTGGGATACTGTAGATGGGCTATATAGTTAGGGAGTATTGCTTTTTTGTGTGCTATTTTTTTATTGGCTTCTGTATGGTATTAATTTCCACCTAATGGGAAATTTTTTTGACAATTTCATATATGCAGATTTTTTTTCTTTTTACCATGTTTTACTTGGTGTATTTTTTGTCAATTGTAGCAACTTCATCTCAAGATGTAATTATCTCCCTTTAGACCTATATGTGATCTGCTATGCCTGATCTTTTAAATTCTCACCAGATTACATCTCATCAGTGTCATCTTGAGTGAACATGTCTTTTACCTTTGTATTCCTTGATACAGCAAGATGGGATTTTTATATTCTGTTTTTAGTTCAGTTTTTACTGATTAATAAATGTCTAATTTTTCCAGAGGAAACAAATATGAAGATGAAAAAAGTTGAAAAAATCTTAAATATATCCTGTGAAATATCCCATCAGACATATCTGGATTTTGTAATGCTGCTAGCAAGCAAAAATGGAACATGAAAATCGAGAAATAAAACAATCCTATTATTTTAATTAGATCACTATCTTCCAGAATTACTAGTGCTATAGTCATATATTAGTCACTTCTTACTATAATTTCCCAAATTATAATGAGAAGTGACTAATTTATGACTATAACACTAGTAATGAAACATTACAATTGAAACTTTCTATACTGTCTACAATTAACTAAAAATTCTAAGTTTTTATTTTTTATAATGAATTGCTATGTACATTCAGCTGTAAGAGGTTCTTGTCTATTCTGTGAGTCTCAGTTCGGAAAGTCACAATGTATATTTAAAAATTAAACAAAACAAGGTTCAATTGTAATGTTCTGAAAAAGATCCTAAGAATAAATGATGAAAAGGTAGAAAAAAAACAGTAATACATCTACTTAGGGCAGGTGACAACATTAAAGAGAGGCCATGTAAAGGAAATAAAACTACGTATACTAATTGGTTGGAAAACATTTACTAAAAATAGAAACATAATTGCATCATGGCAGTATGCTTCAAACAAACATGGAACACACAAAGATCAATGAAAGAAGTACAGGAAATCCTAAGAGATAGAAAGAGGATGACATGGATCATGAAACAAACCAAGATAAGAAGTATTATAAAAGAGATTAAACAGGGATTAATAGTGATTAAGACATTACAGTCACTGCCTTGAACAAAATAGGTGAGATTGCTTGATATATACAAATATATAAAGGGAGATATAACCATTGTGGGCATAAGAATCAGCACTGCATGGTGACTGTCAGTTTCATGCTTCTATGTTATCTTCTGACCAATAAGATAAAGAACAAATAGGAAATGTTTATCAATCTAACATGTTTCACTTTTATTAAAGTTTCATCAGAGAATGAGATATTGAGAAAAATAAGAAAGAAAATTATGGCATTTTTACTTTTGTTTGATTTTCATTGGTTTATCATGTTTCGTGTGCATTCAATTAGTTAAACTAATGTATAATCTGTGGCATTCCAAATTTAATTATACTAAGATTTGTTTAACAAGTCAAATGCACATGTAACATGTAACCAATGAAAATCAAACAACACAAAAGTAAAAATACCAGATTCCAATCCATATTTGATCCCAACTCATATATATATATATATATATATATATATATATATATATATATATATATTATAATTTTATCATATAGACAAAACCATTTTACTCACAACAAAGATACAACTTGGTTTCAGTGCATTTTAACTGCACATCTACGGGTGAGGGTCGAAAATGGTTATGAATGATCCTGTTTGAACGATCGTTCATAACCATTTTCGACCCTCACCCGTAGATGTGCAGTTAAAATGCACTGAAACCAAGTTGCATCTTTGTTGTGAGTAAAATGGTTTTGTCTATATGATGAAATTTTAATAAATAAATAATTATCGCTCTACTACCTGTATCGAGCTCTTTTTTTAATTAACGCTGCGAACGTTGGAATTTATATATCACTTTCGTTCTCATCGCATCGGATATATATGTTTATGTACACACCCCAAATTATCCTGCTACTGACAGTTTTCTGCATAGGATACACTGTTCAGGTGGTAGTAAGGGTTAAAATCAATGGAGAGGATGGAATATATAGAGTCTGAAATAAACTGTTTGAAATAATAATAATGCTGGATTAAAAATAAAATACATTAATTCTTTAGAAAAATATGAGACTAAAAACTTTAGTATCTTTCTTATAAAATAATATCATCTATGATATAAACACATACTGTCTAATATTATGAACACAATGTTTATTTATAATATTCTTATACATGATCATTCTCATGATCTTTTCCTGTATATTTGGGTTAATTGTTACATTTTATCTGAATCCAGCTTTCTATTTTGGCTTTAAAGTTTTTTTTTGGTGGGGGGTAAATGGTTGTAAAATGTTTTTTCTGATTCTAAAATAGTTCTAAAAAAGAAAATTATCAAGGAATAGTCTTTAAAAAAAATTGATTGTTAATCTTATGTAATCAAAATTTAAAAACTGTTTAGAATAATAGTTGTAAAACAAAAATAAAAACTATCAATAAAAAGATCCTTAAACAAAATCTTTTAATATTCTTGATTTTGTAATTCTTATTGAAATCTGAGCAAATTTCAAGATTTTATTTTTCTAATTTTTTAACTAATTCAGTAGATTCTTAAATAATGCATTTAAACAATTTATTTTTTTATAATATTTTCTTCATAAGTATTTAATTTTTATGTAAAAACCAAACAAAGCTTTCTTACATGTACTGATACAAAAAGCGAATACCCTTTCATCTTCAAATAAAAATCACTCAGTAACTAAATCTGATCTTTTCATTCCAGTTAATTCAATGGTATAAATAACGCTCTTTTATTTTATGCATAAACTTCACAATTCTTCTATGGAATTTTCTCAAGACAAAGAATCACTTTTCACTTTCAAATTATTACATTTATTTTCAGAAATTGTACGTGCATTCACTTATGTCATCAACCAAGGTTGGGCCATGTACTGGGGTACATCACGTTGGAGCCCTACAGAAATTATGGTAAATACATTTATTATATTAAAATAGCAAAATAATTTACACTAAAATAACATATAAAAAGCATCTTTAACATTTGATTATTTTTTCTCTCTCATTTCCATTAAGAAGAAACAGCAAAAATAGGTCTGTCTTTTCTTTTAATGTTTGTACCATTTTATTATGAAGGGATATAAAACCATTCTTTATGTTTGTTCCTGAGATTTAAGAAATATGAAAATTTTTCTATTTAAAAAGCGAAATGATTATTTGAATCTCAGTACTTAAAATCTACTTTATTCACTTAAAGAAAAATGTCAACCCTAATTTTAAGATCTTAACACATGCAGTGCCAAACAATATGATTATTTTCACTACTTTTCAGGTGCTAAACAAAATTAATTATGTAACAACCCCCTTCTTGAAATTCACGCCTTGGCTTCATTTTTTCCTTCACACATTGTTGTTACTAATGCCTGCTTTTCATTTTCTTTACCATGTAATCCACTTTCCCTTTGCAAATCAGGAATGCTACGCAGTGGCTCGACAGTTCAACTTGATCCCTCCAATCGCTGAACAAGCAGAATACAACATGTTCCACCGCGATAAAGTTGAGCTTCACATGCCCGAAATTTACCAAAAAATTGGTAAGTGTACCAGATTACTCCATATGTTATTCTGTTATAGAAAATTATAAGTTCTACTCACTAAGTGGGCAATTAAATGAATTATTAGAGAGGTTAGCTGACTTGATTAAGGGTGTTAAGATGATTCAATTTAACTGTGTAGTTGAATTGATTTTTTATCAATAAAAAATGTCAGCTCACTTTAAAAAATCATTTTTAATAAAAATCTTAAAAGTTTTTCAAATATTGATAAATTTTAAATATATTCATTTAAATTTTTTCTTCTATGTCAAAGGTGTTGGGACAACAATTTGGTCCCCGTTAGCATCAGGAATCCTCACAGGCAAGTATGACGATGGAGTTCCAATTTATTCACGAGCAGCTCTCAAGGTAAGTAATTATTGTCACCTTTCTCTTGGCACAATTCATTTGGAGACATTTTAGATTATTTTGTGATGATTTCATCATTATGACTTTTTTCAAATATTTTTTCTTAAGCACTAAACCATTGAAACTTTTATCTTTATAGTGGGCATTTTTTTCTTTTCACAATGTTTCAGCTGCTACACTCCTTGACCTTCTCCAGTCTTTGTCATATTTGGGCTTTATAATTCTGCATTTGTTCTCTTCACTTAATAGAGAGAGAAAAATAAAGATTTTGAAATTTTATTTTACTAGATCATGGCTTATTTTCATAATATTCCTTCTTTTCTTTTTATATAAAAGCAACTACACTACCACCTTTAAATAAACATCACAAAAAGAAATATTTAAGTGAAGAAGTACATAAAAACGTATTTTTCAACATTAATATTTAATGATTAATGTAGAGCTACATTGGATGAACCAGATAGTTGGACAAGAGGTTGGATCCCTCATGGAAATAGTCAACGATGGTGGCAAGATAATTAATGTCATTGTAATTATTATTATAAATTATATAATTGTAGTTATTAGTGCCGAGAATTATTGTAAAATCTGGGACAAAACATATTTTGAGTGATACAGGAGACAACCATGAATCTTTAAGCTAAAGAAAATATTCCTGCAAAACAATGCTCCTTCAAAAGCTGACTATTGCCTAACTTATCATAAAAGTTTTCAAAGACACTAAATTAATGAACTGGTTTTCAGCCTCTCCATTATCCAATATAAAACTTGTGATTCATCATTAAAAGAGATGTATTTGAGAATGAAAAAATGTTCAAATAAAAGCAACATCTGTGAAAATAAAAATAAAATAGTAACTGCTGCAAGTAATATTAAAGTTGAAACAGTTAAAAATTCAGAGAATGAAAGACTGATGATAATTATAGAAAGTCAAGGAGCCCATATTTACATGCAAAATAATAAAGTAATAATTGATTCAAATATTGGGATATTGTGCTAATCAAATAACTCTTTATCTGGCCTATATTGAGTTTATTTAAAAATAAAAATCAATGTACTTTGCATAATAAATCTGACACCTATAAAAAATATATTATTAATATTTTCAATAAGGATATTATCAAAAGATCAATATATTGCAAAGATATCATCAATATTTTCAATAAGCATATTATCAAAATATTATAAAGATATTATCAATATTTTTAATAAGCATATTATCAAAATATTATAAAGATATTATCAATATTTTCAATAAGTATATTATCAAAATATTATAAAGATATCAATATTTTTAATAAGCATATTATCAAAATATTATTAAGATATTATCAATATTTTTAATAAGCATATTATCAAAATATTATAAAGATATCAATATTTTCAATAAGCATATTATCAAAATATTATAAAGATATTATCAATATTTTCAATAAGCATATTATCAAAATATTATAAAGATATTATCAATATTTTCAATAAGCATATTATCAAAATATAAAGATATCAGTATTTTAATAAGGATAGATATTATAAGCTAAAACTCATGATATATTACTTATATAAATTTATGCATGTGTAAAATTCCAATATAAATAAATGTATCTGCAAAAACAATAAAAGAAAAAATAGGAGGAAAACCTTTTATGCCAGTGTGTTTCATTCCTTGAGGAGCTTTATCAAGGTAAATGTATTTTATTTAGGAATCTGTATTTATACACACAGAAAAAATAACACAGCGAAAAATAATGTTATGCATTCAAGTTTACTTTAAAATATTCAAAAACCTCTCAACATTAAGGAAAAAAAAGGAAAACTATGAAAGACACTAAGTGATGTAAATATTTGCAATACTGTTTAAACAAAAGTGAATTAATGTTGTTATTATTATTATTTATTTTTTTTATGTAAGTCTATCCTAACAAGTTTACCAAACTTGATTGCATAATAAAATCTGACATGATACAGCCAATCCTGGTGTATGTTGTGGGAGGGTAATGAAATAATAACTATATCTGAACACAGTATGCTTAGGAAAAAAGCATTTTTCTTAACACAGACAGAAAAGAGATATTATATTGTAAATAAAGCACTAATAATTTCACTATATGAACGCATTGAAAATAGTGAAAAAAACAATTTTCATTTGCTAAAAATTGAAGCAAGAATTTTTGATGGAATGAACGTGTTTTTATGGTCAAATTATCTTTTTGTAATATTTTTTCAATATTTGAAAATGTGATGCACTGATAAGAAAGCAATTCATTTTCAGAATTATGGCTGGTTGAAAGACAAGATTCTTAGTGAAGACGGTCGAAAACAACAAGCCCGGTTAAGAGAAGTAGCAGTAGTTGCAGATAAACTGGGATGTTCCCTGGCACAACTTGCTATTGGTAAGTAAAAACATACTTTTGTATTTTACTGTGAAAGCATTTTAATTATATATGATACAAAAAGATAAAAAAAAACTTCATGGATTAATCCTCTTTTCCAAATCGGACTAAATTTATTGACCTGAATATCTTCCCAAAATCTGACAATATATAAAAAAGAAAAATCGAGAAGTACAAGCAGTCAATTGCTGATACCCACTGACGAGTGAACAGAATAATCCCTGGAGAGTCCATCTAAGAAACTCAGGATGCTGAAGGTAACATCAATCAGCTAAGTGACAAACCTTCTACTTGTATTAATTTTATACATATATATATATATATATATATGCACAAAAAAAGTAAAACACTATATCCTACCACACTACCTTGGTTTCAACTGAGAGGTCTTGTCAGGTGGCTAAGTAACCTGGCTAGACACCTAACAAGACCACACAGTCAAAAACAAGGTAATGCAGTAGGTTATAGTGTTTTACCATTTTTGTATTGGCTTAATCTGCATGATCTTTTTTCTGAGCACTGTATTGAAGACTTTTTATATATCCATTTATTTTAGCACAATACATTTTCCGAACTTCTCACATATATTTTGTTTTTTATATATATATATATATATATATATATATATATTTTAATTTTACAACAGTCAGTTTTCAATCAGTGCCTGTGTTACTGGTGTGGAACAAAATATTTGATTATTATTAGTATAAATTTTAGCTCTGTTATTATACATCAAGCACTGTTTTATTACCAACAACACTCAATGTGCAATACTTTTTTTGTAAATTCTTTCTTAGTCATCCTAAGAACTTCTCAACATACCATCAGAGAATGTAAACTGATGTTAAAATTTCCATCAGACGTTTAATATATGAATAGATACAGTAAATATAATATATGAATAGATACGGTAAATATAATATATGAATAGATACGGTAAATATAATATATGAATAGTTATAGTAAATATAAAATTAATAATTTAAAATAGGTATTATTTACTATTTACCTTCTACTTTAGCTCCTAGAAATCTTTGCAAAATATTAAATTGAAGTTAGAAAAGTACTTTCTTAAAAATGTACTATTATTAGTCAACACATTGAAAGCACTCTATGAAAATGGTTCACAGCGCAATGAATAAAAATGACCCTCATAACATGAATGATACAATGTGGAAGTAGTTAATTTGAGGATACATAAAAGAAAATGGCTTGAAAAATATCTCTTTGGTCTTCTAAATAATACTGAAGTATCTGATAGGCTAGTGCTTACCCAGACACAAGAGACTATCACTACTTGCCTCTAGGCTAATTCTATAATACTGTAAGATGAAATATAAATGGCAGATATGGCTTCAAATGTAGTAGTTGACTTAACTCCAGAATTTTGGCAGTTGTTTTATTAATTTTTAACATTTGCATGTTATGCATTGAAAATAAAGAAGAAAGGGATTTTCAATGGCCGGGAATTAATACAAGTATGACTGAAAGGGATTTTATAATGTTCAATCTTACTACATTAAAACAACAATTATAATGTATGCCTTAAAATATTACTAAGACAAAAATAAGACAAGATACTAATGCTATGGGCAGCTGCTACTTGTTTCTGAGCACATCCATCTGCCAGGGTAGCTAGCCACACCCTATTACAGACATCTGCTCAACCTACAGAGTCCACCTATGGTTTATACTGCAATTAAGCTGAGTTTTGTTATGTGGCTCATTAAGCTGATTGTCCAATAGCGTTCACATTTGGGCAACATTATGAAATTGGATCAACTTTGATCTTCCGGCATATCATTAGTGTCATATAATATGTCAGTAATTTTGTCAATGCTGAAATCATCTAAAGCTTCCAGTATCTCCATTACAATTCCATCACATCCTGCTGTTTTGTTCTTGTTCAATTTGACCTGTGTTGACTTCACTTCAGACTTTAATATTTCTGGTCCTTCCATATTTTTGTGTATTGCAGGTTTTCCTCTTATTTTGTGGAAGAGTTCTCTGATATATCCATTCAATCTTTGAAATATTTATCTTTTTCTGTTATCAGCATTTCCTCTTTTGATTTTACACATCCTGTTGATGAATATCTGCCTTATTCCTGGTGCTCATTCTTTCTATTTCAGCACACACTTTTCATTGAGCCATTCCTCTTTTGCTTGCCTGCATTTATTTTTAATTTTTGGGCAGTGTCCTATAATCTATGCAATACTCTGGCACTGTTCACTGTCTCATTTTCATCATGTCAAGAATTTCATCTATCATCCATCCCTTCTTTCATTATCTAGTTTTCTTTGAGATGATCTCATTTGCTGATGTTACTAGCATTTCTCTTAATGTGTGTCACTTCAAATTTTCATTCTCATTTAGTTCCTTATATCTGCTTTTAATGCTGTCTATATACAGCTCCCCTGAACACAATATCTACACTAGAATCTATTACATAAATATATATTTCTTCTCAACACAAGAAAATATTCCAGTTCCAACAAATGAGAATTCTATTATAAACTGATGACTCCTGTAACAAACTGGTACCTTAATGTCATTACAAGTTTCTCAAAGAAACATATTCTTTAATCATGAAAAATACTAAGGTAGATTTATTCTGGCACAAAGCCACAAGAGTGAGGCACTTACTAATGTTCAAATAGTCAGTGAGACAATTTTGCTAACCACCTCTCTGTGGCAGAGGCTCTATCAAATCATTGTAGCACTGAGTCTTGGACCAGCATCTAGTTAGGTTTTATATACCACTCTTGGGTGATCACTATGGCTTGATGTAGAAAAGGAGGTGTGATTGAAAAGCGACTGAAAAATCACGGATGACAAAAAAACAGTTGAAGGAATCATTCTGGTTTATTTATGCACTTCAACATTGAGGCTTGGATGGCTGCTACTAGATTTGGAAAATGCAGAAAGCAAAGAGTGTCAAATAAAGATCCACTTTCTAGTGTTCACAGGATGGACTGAGCTAGCTGGCAAAAATAGTTCCTTTTTTATGAAGATTTAACTCTTCCCTCCTGCCAGTTTGATTAGAAAAAAAAACAGAAAACACAGCTCCCAGCCCATACTCGTCTCATACCAAAATATTTTGTTCAAGATCAATTGTCACACACATTATGCTTTGACCTCTCATGCCCAATTAAAGGATCATTCTTCCGTTCCCAGTTTAATGAGCATCATCGTATACCACGACTTCATCAACAGTATTTACTATTTTGACAAGACAAATTAGTGGATATGAATAAGGGAGATAACTAGTTTCATACAACAAGCAAGACAAAACAAAAAGTTTGCATGCATTAAAACAGTGGTTCCCAACCTTTTTTACATGGCAGTACACTATTTAGTTCTTTAAATTTTCGCGGCACACCTAACACAAAAAATAAATATTTTCCACTCATAAAGCCTTTTTACAATAAAATAATAAAAAACAAAGAATATTATATAAGAAGAATTTTTATTCACATAAATCAACATATCCTGTATTCAATATCGGGTATAAAATAATAATGGTAAATGTCAGTTTGACAGTTGTGCCTGGTGCTTCTTGACTACTGCTGCGATATTTGGGCGAATGTGGGAGAGACACACTCTTAACTCTTCTTCAATATTTTTAAGTCTTTCACGTTTTTTATTTTTAATGTTGTTTAGGTAAGAAAATCCCAGTTCATATAGGTACGAAGTTGAGAATTACAGTAAGATTTTGATGGCTTTTTTAGTTAGAGTTGGATATTCTTCCATAACAGAAATCCAAAAGGCGTCCAATGGCAGTTGTGCGTACTTCAATTTGCGACCACAATCACTGGAAAGGCTTGCTAATTCTTCCTCTTCACATAACTCAAAATTGAAAAGGTTGATGACTGATAAATCTAGGAACGGATTGCAAATCCAATCAAATTCTTCAATGCTGATTGAGGGAAAATATTCTTCAATTTTAAACAAAATGAAATTAAATGGCTTCTAGGTATTATCTCTTTGCGGCACACCAGCAATCATTCCGCGGCACATTAGTGTGCCACGGCACACCAGCAATCATTTCGCAGCACATTAGTGTGCCACGGCACACCAGCAATCATTTCGCAGCACATTAGTGTGCCACGACACAGTGGTTGGGAACCACTGCATTAAAACATAAAAATTATATTTTTTAATTCTTTATTTCTTATGTTATTTTTTTTAACTGCTGAGTACTTGCAAAGTACTTACCTAAATATGTCTTATACTTTACATTCACTAAAAATAGAAAATCATGTTCTTGATAAACCAAATTCTTGTTAATTCAAATGTAAATTCCTGCTTTAGCTTAATTCCTTTTCACTTTCTGATTATTATCTTAATTTTAATTTTGATATTAAAATGAATTAACAGAGATGTGAAATCTGGGGAAACAATTTTCCAGGAATGTTGTAAGTTTATTCACAATTTTATTTTAACTTCAGCATGGTGTCTGCGAAATGAGACAGTTCACTGTGTACTGCTTGGGGCTACATCTGTTGACCAATTGTATGAAAACATTCAGGCAATACAGGTAAGTTTGAAAAACTTCCAGAATTTAAGTCATTTCAGCTTTTTTACTATGCATATTTTAATTCTAAATTTGTTAAAGTTGCAGATTTTAAAGTGTAAGTTCAGTTGCAACTTTTGAAATGCAAATTAAAAGCACTCTTCCATTATAATTAATGTTTGATTAGTTTATCTTTCATTGTATAATTGTTGCTATTTTTATAACATTGTTCAGCTGCTTTTACTATGTTAGAAAGGTATGACAAACTGAGATATTTCTTATTACTATAAATGTGTTATATTAAGTCAATACACACGTTTGAGTAGACATTTTTGTTTTTATTTTTATTTTAAACAGTATAATTAAACATTCAAGCATGTTAAAAAAAGAAATAGTGTTTTTTGTGGGATGTCTACTCAAACGTGTATCCACTAAACATAATGCTTATAGTTATGAGAAACAACAATGGATTATAAATAAAATCCATTAATTCCAAAGAAATTGTTTACATTTAAGAATAAACAAATATGTATAAAAGGTTAATGATTATATTTGGGGTTCCTAATTAATTGATTTGTTTTGTTATTTTTATTGTTTATCAACCCTTTGTGGGTTATTTAAAGCCAAAACATATTTTGGAATGTAAGAATAATTTTTTTCTTTTGTGAGTGAAAACTGCATTAATAATTTTTTGGAGATAACATTGATTTTTACAAACACAAGTACTACTATTTAACCCATACCTGGGGGAGAAGAGATGGATTCATGCCTTTCCCAATGCTATGTGTGCATAAGTGAATGTAACAAACTCAACTGGAATTCGAACTCAGCTCTCTGATTTCTAATTATGAGCTACTATCCATTACACCGCCCACACATCCTAAGTTTCAAAAAATGTAAACATTAATTTTTTTTAGGTGAATAAATATGAAATCCTGCTTAACAGAAATTAATAGTTTTCAGCTTAAAAAGATTAGTTTTTTTATTCTTTTTTACAGTAATCTTCACCCTTTTTACAGTAATCTTCACCCTGTACAAGGGCCACTCAATGTAGAGTGTTACACTAAGGGGTATTTTATATGGATAGAAGGGGAAGATAAGGATTAACTCTAGACTTGGGAGTTTATTCCACAGAGCAGTGGTTTCTGAGAAGAAGCTATTCGAGAGTAATTTATTTCAATGGAATACAGAGGAAATGTGAGTGGTTTGCTACAATGTAAGTGCCATGTAGGTGTGGTTCACTCATAACAATACAGAGACAACAACAGTTGTGACAATGAAGTCCCACATTTATTCCAAAACTCAACTACTATATGAAATACAAACAAGGGACGCAACTGCATATCAGCTTGATACAAAGTTAGACAACTCAAACATTGCTGGTATCTTCTTGTGAAGTCCTTAATATGAAAATAGTTATTAAAGCAATAAGTCCGTCAGAATCTCAGATGAGGCCCCTTTGTTAGATAGTCTGCCGTCTGTTCACAACCCTTGATCCGTTCAGTTTGGATTTATTTTTTATCATCATTTCCTTTACTCTCTATCTAAATCAACTCTCAAACGTCAATCTCTCACAATATTTGATGAATTTAAAAAGTCTCTACCAGAGACACATTATTAGTTTTGCAAAGAGCTTCAGGCAAACTGGGTAACCAAAATATTTCCTGTTGCATAGCTACTATTAAAACACCAGCATCAGCTGCTTCACTAAGTGCAAGAGTCTCTGAGGTTAATGGACTTTTTGTTACCCGTTCAAGTTTTTTTGATAACCAACATATTTATTCCAAAACTCAACTACTATATGAAATACAAAACAAGGGACACAACTGCGTATCAGCATGATACAAACTTAGACAACTCAAACTTAAACAGGTTAGACCTGGTGGAACCAAGGAATGTAGTTTGTCCAAGCATTTTCCATGGAAGTAGGGATAGAGCAGTGAGAGGCTTGCCACATCCTGCCTGTGAGAGTGAGGGTGGAGGGTAAAAAATTATTCTTCTTCAACAAGGACTTGGAGATGTTTTTGAACACTATCAAGACTGGAAAGTGACAATTGGGTAGCT
>OZ038475.1:149462258-149479758 GCA_964036315.1 Acanthosepion esculentum
AAGCTTTTTTTATTTTTATTTCACACTTTTTACTTTAACATTTGTATGCCAAATTAGACTATTTTGATACAAGAAACACTAATATGATGACAATTGGTCTTAAATTAATTATAAAAATTATGATGCATTTATTCACATTAAATAAACATTGATAATGAAAAATTATGTCACATTGAATAAATGCTATAATTATGATCTTGATGTTGTGGTTTTTGAATATATATATATATATATATATATATATATATAATATATATATATATAAATTGTATCTTGGTCATTTTTTTATAAATTATAAAAAACTACAAAAATGATTTTATTGGTTTGTATTTTAAATAATTGCAAATTTTACCACATTTCATTTTAATCAAAACAAAAGAACTTTTTACAAAAATGGTCAGTTATCAAATTATTTCAAATTTCTCAAAAGTATATTTTTACTAATAAATATGATCTGAAAGTTTTCTTCTCTAATCAAAGAATTTATAATAATAATAAATTTTTTAAACTCCTTAATAAACATGGATACACAACTGATTCTGCTGAAATATTTTTTGAAAGAACTTTAAAAAAATATGCTTTTTGACTGCAAATGATAACTTTTAGAAAGGAATTTTTATCTATTAACAGTAAAGGATTTTATGTTTTTCAGAATCCAAAAGCCCTCACAATATCTGACTTCTGAATGATTATTTCTTGATTATTCAGTTTTGTTTTGGGTTTTTTTTTTTTAAATCAATCCATTTTTTCTTTCCTGATTTTGTGGGGAAAACACTTCAGTTCTAAGAATGCACCTGCTTCACCCTAGATTCACAATTCCACAAAATTTGTTTATTTCAAACCTTCAGCCATCATCGGCATTCAACAGAACAGAAGACAATGTTGTACAAAGGTTTCTTCATTGGAAGGACTTTGAAATGGTCAATTTTGTGGTTCTGCAAGCACCATTACATTGTTTTTTATTTATTTATTTTTGTTTGTTTGTTTGTTGATTGTTTTATTTGTTATTTTTAATCAATGTTTGATTATCACATTGCAGTAACACCATTTTGAAACATACTACAGTATTAATAATATTTTTGGCAACATAGAAAACAATATAAAAAATACATAGATAAATTTTGTTAACAAGAGTTTGAAAACAATTTATGAATTTTATTTCTCTTCATGTCTTTGAAACTTCAAAAGGCCAATAATTTTATTGAAGGTTTTTTAGCACATGACATAACTCTTGTCTCTCTTCATTCTGGATAATATTATATAAATCTATTTTGAAAATGGCTGTACAAAAATACTTTAAATATTTTATTGTATTCCACCTATTTTAAAAAAATATTTTGGTCTATATACATGGTTGGTGATTGCAGCTGGGCGGATGAACTGAATTGTATTATGTTTTTTTATTACTTGGTCAAAAAAGGGAGGGAAACATTTTAAAAAGTGGCTGTTATACAATATGGTGATTGTCAAACTTTGGATTTTTGTTTCTATTTTTTTTTTTACTTTTGTGCATTTAGAATGTTTAAAAACTTGTCACGTTACCAAGTTTCATGGCTTTTGTCTGCCTTTCCTAAATCATACACACACATACATACATACATACATACATACATACATAAAAAGAAAAAAAAGAAAGGAATTGTGAACAACAAAAGCCAAAAACTAGAATTCAGATTTGTGATGTTTAAAGAATGAAGAATTCAAAGACTTAATGCAAACAAAGTATAAATTAACAATTACTATTTTCATTATTGTTCAATTCAAAAATTTACAAAAAGGTATGTTTACAAATGTTACAGTTTTGTTTTTTTTTGTTTTTTTTTACTATGGCTTTCGGTAAGCAACAAATAAAATCAAAGGACAAAGTTGAATAATTTCTTTATCATATTCATACATTTAAAAAATCATTTATTCACTTTTATGAACAGGCATCATTAATCCCAGAGTATTCAAGGGAGATAACCAACTTGCACTGCAGCAATTTATTTTGACTTAAATTAAGATCACCTTTCCATGAGTACATTATTCATCCATGAAAAATGTGTGTTTACATATGTTTATGAAGGTATTGAAAAGTTCTTGGGCTGATCCATTTCCCAAAATCTGACCAAATGACAAAACATCAGACTTTCATTTGGAAGGGCCTCTTGATCAAAGCAAGAACTTGTCAACATCTCATTTAGAGTCAGACAATATATATATATATATATATATATATATATATATATATATATATGAATTGGATCATGATTACAATTCCAGTGTAATAAATTATAACCATGGAATATTAGTGTTTGAGCCTTTTATATTATATATATATATATATATATATATATATATATATATATATATGTATAGATATTAAGGAATATGTATGGTATATGGCCACATTGTGAGAATCAATCTGCGAAACAAGCTTGCTAACAACTCTATTGCAATATGTCCAATTTTTTGTTAAGCTTACTTTAGATTGGCAAAAAGCAACACATATAAAATCACAAGTGATGATCAAACTCATTACACTCTTGAATCAGTCTGCGAGATAAATTTGCCAATCATCCTACCATGTTAGATGTCCAATACACACACATGCATATATATAAGATATAAAATATCAGAATCTCTCCCTTCTGCCTCTCTATATCTTTTTCTTCTTCTCCTCCTACTCCTCCTTCCACTGCCGGTGTAAGTACAATTATAAATAGGTTTTATGATATGAAACAATTACTTGCTGCCTGATGAAGCCATCTTGGCAGAAACTGTGGTTGCAAGAAAATTAGTATTTCAAATATTTTATATCTTAACTTACCTTACATTTTCATTTTATTAAAATTGTAGTGCTCTTTGAATTGTTCTTTTGGCAAATATCATATTTTGCCAAAGACTGAATTTATATATATATATATATATATATATATATATATATATATATATCATCCACATACAGACTGTTTCGGTGTGACTAGACATACAACTGCTTCAAGCCAGGACCAAAGCTCAACTGGTTTGACATCTGTCAGAGACTCTCACCCATATATATATATATATATATATATAATACATTATAAACTGCTGGAATTTAATGCTTAAAAAAACTCAATCAGCAGTGAAGAAATGCAACAATTTGTCACTTATTGATTGATGTCTCTCAGAAGATTGAAGTAAATTATTACAAAAATATGTCTTCTTTTTCAAGTCTTGTTTAAGTCCTTTTAATGTTTTAATGGCTTATTTGAATGATTTCAGTTTCTTCATAAGCAGCTTTCAAGTTAAAGTTTTCAATGGAGAGTGATTGAAAGATTAGGAACTACTTAAATAAACTGGTCCACATGTAAAAAATAGGGAAACATTTTTCAGGGAATAATTTTTGTAAACTAGCATTCATTAGACCTTCACCAAGCCGTGACATTTGTTAGAATAAAAAATATTAATTTTTTTATCAATTTCAAAGGGGTCCTGTTCATAACATTGATACAGTGTCAAATCAATCCATGACTTTTGCAGAGTTATCTGCACTCAGTTTTTTTTATTTACAAATGCTATGCCTTGAAAATCTGCTTACATTATTTGCATATTTTTTAAATACTCTTGTTGATTTATGTAAATTTTTGTTCTTAATTAAAAATGGTACACTACTCTAAAAATATATACATCTGTTTGTGCTTTAATGATAAAAATCTTTTTGTAAAAACAATGAAAAAAAATCTATTTCACCAAACAATTGTTTGATTAAAATATTTTTCTAAAATAAAACGCAAAAAATGTATATCCATTAGATATTCATTTAAAAGAAATCTTTATGTAAAATAAAAATGTCTATTATATCAATGATGGAAGCAGTTTCAAACTTGATATTTGTAAACAAACATCCAAGCGCAGATAACTCTGGGATCAATTTTACACTGTATTCAATATTATAAAGAGGAACATCCTTTTAAAATGATAACAAATCAATATTTTTGGATTCTGACAAATGCTGCAAGTTTAAGGAAGAACAAAAGAAGGCTAATTCGCAAAAATTATTTCCAAAAATATTTTTCTCTATTTCTTTTTTTACAAGTGAACCAATATACTTAAATAATGCTGAAAGGTCATTTAGTTTAATTTGCATGTATGCATAAACTTTCAGTGTTGTGATAAGTCACTCCTTTGATGGTGTTTCTATAGTGTCTGGTGAGAAAGGGAGCTGTAGATATATATTTTTTATTTTACCCTCACAAGGGCTCAATTCGTGGGATGAGGTTTCTGTAACCAGACATAGAAAAATTTTCTTTTCCTTATATAAGACTTGAAATTTCAACAGCAAAGACTTTTGCTAACACCTTGGTGCTTGGCCAAAAGAGATCAGAACTTGTCATTTGAATAAAAATTGTCATTCATTGGCCATTAAAATGTCTCCAAAGACTAATGGGAAACACTGCTATATTGGTACTGCTGGCATACTAAACAAAACAATTGCATATCTTCTTTCATTTTCTTTTTCAAAGGTTAAAAGGTCTATAGCACAATTTACTAATCATTAAATGATGAAATTTTACATTTTCAAGTTGTTAATTTTCAATAAACTCTCTCTCTCTCTCTAACTCTCTCTCTCTCTCTCTCTCTCTCTCTCTCTCTGAATCATCTGAGGATTGCTTTGCACATGAAACTAATAATCATGTTGAAGTTCTATAGATCTTTGGTTTTGAATTGTTCTCTCACTCTTTTCTGCATTGGCATTTTCTAGTTTGGTCTAATGAGTATTGTTTATTTACACTGGGTTCAGATACATTTCCTACTGTTTTTTTTTTTTTTTTCTTTTTAGCTAACCATGCATGTTTTGTGTTTGGGGTTGTTTAATAACTAGATACAATTGTGTGTGAGTAGACAGCCCGGTTTTTTAAACAGTGCAGTTTATGTCTACCTTTTGACAGGACTCAAATCTGCATCTCCTTATATTGGGGAAACCCTCTTCAGGTAAGGTGTGTTTTAAACTGCCTATGCATGAAAGACTTCACAGAAAACAAATTTCAATTCTTCTTTTAAGGAATGCCCATTTTCTCATTCAGATCTCAAAAGCCATCTGTTCAAAAGTTTACATCTGCTAGCTTTATTATTGTATCCAAAACAAAGTAATTTCAAAGAATTAATGGATTTTATTTTTAATCTAATATTATTTTTTATTACTTTAAATGCTATATTTTAGTGAATGCATGTGTTTGAGTAGACACCCTGTTTCTTTGAACAAGTTGAAATACATCTAGCAACCTGTGCATTTGAGAGTCTTAAATCACAATCCATTAATTCCTAAGAAATTACTTTATGTCTCAGATACAAAAATAAAGTTAGCACATATAGACTTTTGAGCAGATATGGTCTTTTGAGATTTGAATGTAAAGATGTGTATTCCTTAAAAGGGTAATTGAATCTTGTTAGGCCGTGAAGCTCTCAGTGACTGAGCAGTCTAAAACACACCAGATCAAACTGTGAAGCAGACTCAAACACTACCAAAAGGCACATTTTCTTTATTAACACTCAAATACCCAGGCCGGTAGATGATGAATTATACTGTTTAAAAAAAATATAAAGATGTCTACTCAAACACATGTCGCCCACTAAAAATAATGTTTATAATAATAATAAATAATGTAAGATTATAAATAAATTCCTTTAATTATTTGGAAATAACTTTATTTTTTCAATATAGAAATAAAGTTGGCAGATATGAACTTTGAAAAGTCCCAATGAAAAAATGTGCATTATTTAAAAAGGGTAATTAAATGTTGCTTTTTCTGTGAAATCTTTTGTGGTTAAGCATTCTAAAACACACCTCCTTTGAAGCTGGTTTTTCCAATAAAAATTGAGGTATAGGTTCAAACTTTGCTAAAAGGCACATTTTCTTTATTAAAGACTCTCAAATACCAAAGTTAGTAGACATCAATTACACTGTTTAAAAACAGGAATGCCTACTTAAACATGTGTGTTCACTAAATATAACATTTATAGTAATAAGAAATATTATTGGATTATAAATATATACATATATATGTATGTGTGTATAAAACTAAATAAATCCCATTACAAAAAGCTTATAAAGACTTCTATCCAGAAAATAACTTTTTTGTACATTTGAAAAATATTTAAATTCTCCATGAAAAACATTTGGCAGCCATTTTATGTTCATGAAAAAAAATTTACTACAGCATTAAACAATTTTTTATGCATATATATGGTATATCTGTATGGGTGTGTAGATATGTACAATTGGAAAGAAGTTAAAAAGGTAAAAATCTGCTCTCTTTGATGTACTTGTATAATGTAAATTGCATTAAGAAAAAGACAGTAAACTGTAACAATCCTTTTGGCTAGATCAGCAATTTTAAACTAAGCAAAGAAAAGATAACAGCATTAATCAACTGAATTGCCATATTGCTTTTCTCACCTTCCTAAAAAAAATCCTGAAAATTATTTGTTGCTTACCAGTGGCTTGTTCATGGTTCCTACATTAGTACGCATGATACTGTGTCATGTCGTAAGAAATTCCTTGCCCAGTAGACTTTCAAATTAATCCTGGTTTTTAGTTTTTAATTGCCAGCGGGCAGCATCATTTCGCCTGCTTATCTCAACAATCCGGACATTATGAGATGGAATTTCAAAACTGTTCCTTTGCCTTTATGATATTTTCTTGTTGAACTAAAGTCACTAACTGTACTGAACAACTGCTTTCATACTAAACTATTTTAATAATGCACTAATACAAAGTAAATAATACTGTTTCTGCAATAGGTTTGTAAAAGAAAATTTAGAATGTTCTTTTTTGGTATAATTCTCTTTGAATCATCTTGATTTTTACAAGAATTGTTAAAAATAATACTTTATTTAGAAATGTGCTTTTAAGGTTCAGATGGGGAGTGTCATAGAAAATCTATTAACAGATTTGGGACATATTTTGTTTGCTATTTAATACACCTTAAAACATTAAATACATGACATACTGACCAAATAAAATATATTAAGTATGATATATTAAACATATAAGTTATATTAAACACTTAAGTCATATGAAACATGTCACATCAAAAATATAACATCATAAACATCTAAGATATATAACTTAGATGTTTAATATGAAGCAATAAATATGTATCATGAAACATTGAATTGGTGTTATGTAACATTAAATATATGTCATATTCTCTAAGTAAATAAGTAAGGGCTGGATGCTCATTTCCAAGTATGCCTGTCTCCTCAGGTGTGGATAGCTATTTCCTGTTGCAGCTGCCTGCTCAGGCAAATTTGTGATTCTTTAACATCCAACCTCTGGTTTACACTGCAAATATGCTGAGCAGACCATCAGACAATTTCTGGGAGGGAGCGCATCATCTGGTATGATCAGTAGCTGAACCATTGACCATGGTCACTGGTGACTTCATGATAGCACTAACAGTCTTCAAACAGTTCTATCTATCCAGTTCCACTCACAAACTTTGGATTAGCACCTAGTAGAGTCTTCAGGCATTTCCCAATGGTGGCACACACTGAGATTGTCTCTCCAGGCCAATATTATCAGTAAGTCACTTCTTTGACAAACTGGTTTAGTTCTAATCATTCAGCCATATACACAAGATATATTTGACATATTAAGCATATAAGACTTATAAAACAGGAAAAATATAAGGCAGTAAATGTGACCTGAAACAAAAGATATGTTAAATGTTAAACACATGACATTAAACGTATTATCACTTGGGTTTAGACCCAGCCAGATCTAAGTATAAAGACTTGCTCTCATGTCCCATATCTGTCATGAGAGTGAAACACAAAGAATTTTTCCAGCTAAGCAGTCCGTTTGATACTAAGCCAAACACCAGGCATAAAACATTTTATGAAAATCTCCTTATGCAAACGTTTTCCATTTTGTAAATTATTTATCCCCATGTTACATAAAACTGATGCTAAAAAAAGGAAAAAAAAAACATTTGTGTAAATTTTGACAGTTTTTATATAATGTAAGAAGATTTTTTTATTTTTTATATTTTCTAAAACTTTTAGTAATAAGGAAAGTTGTACATTTTTAGTAATAAACTGAACTGGTTTGTTTATAGTCTTTCTTTACAAAAAGAAAACAAATGCTTGCAATAATAATAAACAAAAAAAAACACAAATGTGAATTTCTTTTATTAAAAGGGTTTAAACAGAAAAATTACATCTTTATACAAGTTTTTTGTGTCTTTTTCCAAATCTTTTACTATTTTGGTGAGTTAGAGGTAAATAAAATAGCTGACTTTTCAAGTTGACTTGACATTCACAGCTTCATAAATGGGGAGGGGCTTCAGCACACCACTTTTTGCTGAAACTGAAAACTAAACAGAAAGACTAAATGTTTTATTGGTTTCAATCTATAACAAGGCTATCAAGCTAAACTGTATCATTTGTCTAAAGTCATTACAGCCATTAATTTTCAAGATAAATCATAAAACTTAATTTGCATGTATATATATATATATATATATATATATATTCCAAAACATTAATTTCTATAACTTTTATATGTTGTATGTGCAGAAAAAAAATATAAAATGGCTACAATTTACACATCACACCCTGTATACTGTGGTTTAAATCATTCTTGTCACTTGAAGATTATTAAAGAACAGTTTACAATGTCTTCTAATGGTTTCTCAGTAAATATCATATTTTCAAATTGTTGTGAATATCAAAAAAATCTCAATAGTACAGGAAATATAATATAAAATGTAACAATGATCTCTTTCTGATCTCAAAAATGTAAGAACCCTCATATGTCCCCACCTCCGCCACAAAAAATATCAATGATGATTTGTATTTTGCCTTGCAATCAAAAACAGTCATTTTATAGACAATGTGTACTTTCTGGAAACTAAATTAATATAATTATTCTTTTAGGATTCTTCTTTCTCTTTTTTTGAAGAGCCTTTTTGTAAAATTATCATTTTTCCTACTTATGAATTTCCATAGATGCCCAAACCAAAATTATACAGCTGCAGTAAATTAGAGTGTGTATGGAAGTTTATGCATTGAAAAACTGCCAAAACCTAGTCTTTTGAAACCTTTAACTGCTCAAAGCATTGAGAAATTCAACCTTAGTAAATATATGTGCATTAGGGTCATGACCTTTTGTAAAATAATTGATTTCTTCCATCATAATTCAATGAACTTTTGTTTTAAAATGATGAAGAAGGGCTTAATTCAGTTTATTTTGTTTAAAAATGTCACCCCCACTCCAATACAAAATTTATAAAATCATATATAAGTATAGTAGTACTATAACTTTATGGAACCTTCTAGAACTTGTTTTTGTTTATTTGTAAGTTTGTATGTTATGCTATAGCTATAAACTGTTAAATGCAGTAAAAATACATAAGTACTATCCAATTACATCATTAGCAAATTGAAAAATAAAGCTTCTGAAATATTTTTATTTTTTACCCTTATTGCATATATGGTAAAATTGAATTTTCAGTTTATGGGTGGCCTTTTTCAAGAGCTAAAACAAATTAATGTATTTTTCATTACTTTTGAATAAAAGTTCATCAATTTATGACACGGGAACATAAGGTTACAAAAAAGTCATAACTCAAATATGCATATATATATATATATATATATATATATATACCATATTTTCCAGCTTACAAGACACACTTTTTTTCATAAAAATATCCTGAAAAACATGTATGTGTCTTCCAAGACTGTAAGGCAACACCCAGGCTCAAGTAAGCTTGGATGTTCACCTAATTGGCTTGACTGTTTGGGATGTGAATTTGTATGTTGAGTCATTAATTTATATTGTTAGCTATCTAACTAATTCAGCCTTTTAAATGATGTAACCTCAGTACTTAGCTGTTACAAGTATTTCCAAGACTATAAACCTTCCTGGAGCCAAGTCACAAACTTAATGCTCTGTTTATTAGCAGGAGCAGGAACCTTTCTGCTCTTGACTAGTATGACATTGCCAGACAAACAAAATCAGATGAGGGATTAACATAAACATTACATGGCGCCAGTACGTGAGGGACACATGGTTGATGTGTTGTCATATGAGAATGACATTTTTTCTTAGAAATTTCTTTTCAATATTAGGGTGCATCTTCCAAGCTGCAGCATCTTGTAAGTTGGAAAATACACTATATATTTACAGGAATTATACATTCAACACATCTCTTAGGAAATAGAAAAAAAATCTTCATTAAAGTTAATATAATCTTTGGAATATGCATCATAACTTTTTTAACTTTATCATTTGAAGGACTTTGAACTAGAATTTAATGTTGTCTTTTGTAACAACTTTAATTATAATGATAATAAATGTTTTTTGCATAAATACTATACTCAAAGCAAATAAAAATTGACAGTTCTTTCTCAATGCAGCAAAAAGCAAAGATGTTACAATTTGGTTGAAGCTCACAAGAGAAAATAAACCAGAAATAAAAAAAAAATATTTTCTTCATCACATTGAAAGAATGAAAGAATGAAATTAACTTCTTTTTAAATTACTTTATTAAAAATGATTCAAGGAGTGATTTTTAAATATTAGAAAACAGTAACTCCTCAAAGTTAATAATGGGATGTTGAGTGGACGATAACTTCTCTCCTTATAGTAAATTTATATATTATTATTATTATTTTCAATATGGTGTTGTCATGTTGGTCAGCCTCTGTTTCATACACAGTAGACATGTAATTACCAGACAACTGTTGATGGCCTCTGGTGTCATGGACATTTATTCCCACTAGATTAACCCAAGATGATTTCTACAAGAGGTTGGCATAGACACACAATGCAGATACTGACCATAATCACCTTGGCAAAAGACGATACAGCCATCATTGTCAAGGCTGTAAATCCAGTTTTAATTGAAAAGACACACACATCACTAGAACACCAAAGAAAATGTGTCCTCAAAAAAAGTGCTCAGTATTACATGATCTATAAGTTCTTGGCACAGGAGCAGTCATATATATTTATCCCACAGTTTTGGGACTACAAGACTCCCATGCAAGAGCAATTATTATGTCTTCATAAAAAAAATTAATAGTCAGATAATTCATTTCCAAGCACACCTATCAGCTCAGGCGGCTGGCCAACCCTTGTTGCAGACATCTACCCTTGCACATTTGTATTTGTTCAACAGCTATAGAACCCCCCCCCTTGGGTTTATATTGCAACTATGCTGATGGGATCTTAGTTACAGTTATGGGGGAGAGTGTATAATCTGGTATGATCATCTGTCTGAACAAGTCCAGTACACTCAAATTTTCAGTCATGATAACTTGTGACTTCATGCTAGCAGAAGCATCAATGACCTTCAAACTGCTCCTTCTACAAAATTTCACCCACAAGGCTAGGGGGTCAAACCTTAATATGATTTTCAGACACTTTCCAAAGGTACCACTCACTGGGATAACCTTCCCCAACTTGATAACATCAAGGTAAATCATGACAAATCAATTATAGTGAGATTCAAACCCAGGTCTCATGGCCAAAATCAAACATTCTCACTGCTCAGCCAGGTGCCATTAAAATTAATTTTTATATATATATATATATATATATATATAAGTGAACATTGAAGTCAACACTTACAGGTGACAGTCTGTTTCATGCTAGACATAATTGTCAGGCTGTCTGATGATTGCATCTAGCATGAAACAGACTGTTGCCTCTAAGTGTTGACTTCAATGTTCACTTTTTATTTACACATGCTCTATCTCTGATATTGAGCACTTTATCCCATAAATATAGCACATCTTAAGACTATATTTCTTCATATATATATATATATATATAAGACTAATACAAATATAAAATTTGTCACATAGCTGATAGATGTTATATATAAGTTTCATTGAAAGCGACTGACAAGGCACTGCAATAAGGTTCTTTAAATTTTTCTTGCATTCATACAAGTATTTTCTTTTCTGTAGATAAAGTGTGTAAAACCTGTACAAATGTTCCATGGATCTGTGCACTTTTGGCTAATCTATCAGACATTATCAAGGTTTTTTTAACTATATATATATATATGTGTGTGTGTGTGTGTGTATGTATCTACAGGGATGGGAATTTTTTTTTAACACTCTCAGCACATATTTTCCACAAGTATGTTGTGGACAGAAGTTGGTAGGTCTGTGTGTGTGTTTATATGGGTCCTGATATCCTGCAACATACTTATGGAAAATACAACAATAATACCCTCATCCACATGCAAAAAACAATTAAAAATAATGAAAACATTAATAATAAAAAAGAAGAAGCCAACACTCAATAATATCAACTATGAATACAGCTGCCATGTGCTGACCGTGTTCAGAAATTAAAACAGAACATTCCTATCATTATATATATATATATATATATATATATATATATATATATATATATATATACATATATATATATATATACATATATATATATTAATCCCAACAGAGTTATAAGTTATTGACATTTGGAGAAACATACATGAAAATATGTTACAAAAATGATATCCGATAATGCATTTCGCCTCTATGGCTTCTTCAGATGGATAACGAAAAATGTGTTGTGTGTATGCATTTGTGTGTGTTTAACATAATGTCAGGATTACATACCTGAATTTATTACATACTGTCGACATGGAGAATGCATGGATAAAAACAATTTCTTGAATCTATTTTCTACCCATTCTAACAGATTTTCATCTCAAAACTCAGACACTTAAGACGGAGAATATAAAATGTTAACAATTTTTTTTTTTTAAAAGTCACTCATTTTCTTTGTCTTTTTAGTTCTGAACAATGCCAACTTGGGAAAAATAATAAAAGATTTAATTATGTTAAACAAATGCATACTCGTACAACACATTTTTTGTTATCCATCTGAAGAAACCATAGAGGTAAAATGCATTATTGAATATCATTTTCATAGCATATTTTTGTGAATGTTTCTCTAAATTTCAATAATATATATATATATATATATATATATATATAAAATGTGTATGTATATAAATATATATATATATATATATATATATATATATATATGCAATTCTTTTATATATATTATTCATATATTATATATGCGTGGTACTTATTGGAAAGTTTGTCTGGTGATCGCAAACAGCATGAAACCCAGGGTCACAAACTCACATTAATCCAACTATATATATATATATATATATATATATATATATATATATATATATATATATATATATATAAATCTACATATTCAGTTAAAAAAAACAACCTTGATAATGGCTTATAGATTAGTTGAAAGCACTTGGATCCATAAAAGATATGGGCAGTTTTACATACTTTAAAATACTGTATGAGTACAAGAAAAATTTAATAAAAAGCTTCATTGCAGTGCCTTCTCGATTGTCATCAATGAAACTTGTATAAAAGAGGGATTACTGCCCAAATAATATATATGTGTGTGTGTGTGTGAGTATGTGTGTGAGTATGTGTGTATTGCGGCAAAGAAACAGACATATTAAAAGAACATTCATAACAAAAAAAGAGGAGTAACAAAAATATATATTACTGTAAAAATGGTCATACCAAAATAGAACAATTAAAAACAGTTAAACTTCTCTCATCAGACCAAAAATCAAGGACAAAGAAACAGGCAGCCCCAGACTAATATCATATACAAACAAAAAAATATAACATTAAAGTTTAATTACCTTTAAATCCAAGAATAACTACTTCTGTGTACAGAGAGATGGCTGTAGGACTTAACATATACTGATTCCAAAACCTTCAAGTAATTATCAATATTAGCCTTACTCTGTACTGAGAACATGCCCAGGCTATAAGAGCAAGTACACTGTGGTTTTTAACCAAATATTCAGTTATTGCTGAACCTGACACATTTATGCACATATGTAAATTGTCCAACTGTCCCTTGCAAATATTATCTGAAATGTGTTGGCTGATTAATGTCTCCAAACTTTGACCCATTCTGCTTATATAGTCAGCATCTCACTGACATCTGAAATTGTAAATACAGAACAAATATGATGAGTAGGCAGAGCATCTTTCCAGATTGTTCTCAACATAGCTTGGGTATCACAAACCGTTTTTAATTGTATATATTTCGATATTACCAATTTACATTAATATATATTTTTTGCTATAAATGTTCTATTAATATGTCATTTTTAATAATACAATTTTAAAATTTTGTATTCCTGCAAAAATATTTCCATACATGCAGACCAGGTACATTGTTGATTCAATTAATAGGTATATAAATATATATATATATATATATAAAATGGCTTGGTTTTGCAAACAAAATTTTGCAAAGAATTCCAATGTCTGATGCAAGTGCCTGGGACAGCCCTCAGGCTTGCTGTAATGAAGTTTTTAGGTGAAGTGCGGCATGATCATGGTTGACTCAACCCTTTAAAATAAGGTTTTCATGATGTATTAAGGTGTGATAATGGGAGTATGAGTCCAAGCTTGTAGGTTCTCCTGTTGAGCTTTCGTATAGATAGATGACCAAGCAGTACACAGGGATATTATATATATATATATGGGTGTGTGTGTGTGTGTGTATATATATATTTCATGCATATACTCTACCAGCCAATATGATATGTAGATTACGAGAACACTTGGCAAGATTACTACTCATTATAATTCATCTAACCTCCATGGCTGTTCATTTTGAGCTTTGTTCATAAGACCAGAGCATTGGGCAAAATGGAATTTTCATAGCATTTTCTTTATGTAAAATTTACATCTTATATACCAGATACACATGCACCAAATACACAGCCATATCAATATACGTCTGTAGTCAAATACAAATGATGAAAAAAACATTCTACACAGCAAATATTTATTTTTTCAACATAATTTCCTTCCATGTGAATGCATTTGATTCAGTGTTAATATTAATGACACTGGTCAAGCATTATACAACTAATATTTCAGATCAAAATACAGCTAGTAACTATGTCAATCAATGAACTTATTGATCTATCCTCAAATATATATATATATATATATATATATATATATATATATATATATAGGGAAAATGTATGACAGAGGAAAATATCTTCTGATAAGGTTAATCCCTTAGGACTTCATCAATGAAACGACAAAACACATCACAAGAAAACTTTTTCCACTTTGTCATACATTTTACCCAATATTGTTCTTGATATATATATATGTGTATGTATATATATATATATATATATATATATATATATATATATATATATATATATATATATATATATATATATATACACACACACACAGCCACACACACACAGAGGATGACCCAAAAGTCACACTGCAATTGCAAAAGAATGTGCACTTTCAAAAGGGTAACTGGAGGAAATTTTCATGACATCATCTTACATAATAAGACCATTAAACTTTCCAAATGATATATTGTCATATACAGAAACATTATTGTATTTAGTAAATAAATATAAAAGTTATGGTTTTTCAATGACAGCATGACTTCTGGGCCACTCTGTGTATGTGTGTGTATATGTATATATATATATATATATACACAAATATAAACTACCTGGCAAAAGAACTAAAACCCAAGACAAGAAAAAAATCCCCAAACTAACAAAGAAAACAAAAGGAACAAAAGACAAACACCTACTTAACCAGTAAATTAAAGTGCTCAACACTTAGACTATCCAGGCAGAGGAAAAAATGCTTCACAGTGTCAACCCTCCTATATACACACACACACACACTAATTTCTGCCTGTCTAGAAATGAAAAAATAGATTTTTCTTTTGTAAAGCACAACATCTTCATCTCTTTTTGCCATTTAGGTTTGGCTTTTATATAACCACAGTCCACTGGTTTTAAAACATCTCAGTCAACAACAAAGAGTTTTTATGAAGTCCAGAAGGACTAAATCTTTTGACTAATGGAGAATCATTTCAAATGACAAATTAAATTAATTTGTTAACAAATTTTTTTTTTTACTTCCTGAGGTAACCATAGCTGCTATGTAAGATGAAAATTCTAAACTCTTAATTCCCCTTAAATGCAATTTACTGCCAACCTTAAAAACTTCCTTTACAAATCATTTTGTAAACATCATAAGGATTCAGAAAAATACTTTGTTTTCTAATATTTAATATGTTAATAGTTTTAAGCAAAATTTTCTTAAATTACATTTGGTCTGGGGAATTCTTTCAATTGTTTTCAAATTCCTCTAAATCATACAAAATGTAATTTCTGAATCAATATCTCCAGTGACAGTGAAATATGATTTTATACCAAAAATATTTTTTCATGAAAGCAGTTGGGTCCTTATATTATAAAATTCAACAAATAAAGAATTGAATTTTAAAATGTTTTCTAAATATAGTCCCAGGATTACCTATTGCATGGTAGTATATTGCAAAGCATGGAAATAGATTGTAGAGAAAAAAACATATTTTTCTTGTTATTTTTTTCTAAGATGTTTTCCAATTGTCCAAATTTCCTTTTGATTGATAGCAATTACCATTTATTCAAGAGTGTAATTTAATTCATGCACCTTTGTTTCTATGGCTGGTCCCATAATTTAAAAGATGTTATGCACTAATAACTATTAGTATATTACTTTGTTTTTGTTGTTCTTGTTTGTTTGTTTTTTTTTTTTCTTGTTGTTGTTATGTTGATCTTTTTAACTTTTGGCTGTGACTTGTATAGAAATGATTTGAAAAGAACAACAAAGGCAGCATTTTAGTCACAAGATGAATAAAAATATTTTTTTCAATTGTATTTTATTTTTGTCACTGTTAGTTTATAAATTCTACTTTTGCCATTATTAGGGAGTCAACAAAAATAAAAATCAATAAAAGAAAAAGACGAAAATTGGTAGCATTGGTTGCAGGTTTCAAAGAACATGGATCAGATGTGTCTATAATTTGTCATCATATTGAATTTGTAGTTAAGTCAGAACATGTGCATAGGGTTCTTATTAAGCATCAGTCATTCAAATGTTTGTCTTAGTATATTTTGCCTTTCTAGGCAAATAAAACAATACAAAACACTTCCAAATATACTAAAACATCCAAATCATAATAGTACACTATATAATAAAAGTGACTCTATATGATACATTAATAAAAAATGACCATATATGATACATTAATAAAAAATGACCATATATGATACAATAATAAAAGTGACCATATATGATACAATAATAAAAGTGACCATATATGATACAATAATAAAAGTGACCATATATGATACAATAATAAAAGTGACCATATATGATACAATAATAAAAGTGACCATATATGATACAATAATAAAAATGACCATATATGATACAATAATGAAAATGACCATATATGATACAATAATAAAAATGACCATGTATGTAGTGTAGCAGTTATTGGTGCTAAAAGTGGAATCGGCATGCTAAGTGAAAATACAGGGAAAGTTCATTGCATTCACATTTGCACAAATACTGTTTAGAAAGGTTCCAGTTCTTCTTTCCCCAGCTA
>OZ038475.1:149484758-149509758 GCA_964036315.1 Acanthosepion esculentum
AATACTTGAAAGATCAAATAACAAGCAACAGTTACATGTTCTTTTTTCTCCCTGTCATAAATTCAATTGAAAATGCAAAGGAAATTATTTTAAATGATAAACAAATACATAGATGTTAGTCATGATGCTAGGGCAGGTAATTGTAATTGAAAATCTTTTGATAAATATTTTAAAAATGTTTTTGTATTCTTTGTAGTGAAAAGAATACATAAATCAATGTTCTTAAAGTATGATGAAATTTATTTTGAGCATGAAAATTAATTAACAAGTACATTTCCATGTACAATTATTCAGGGCAAATTAACCAAAATGTTTAAATAAAAATAAAGTTGGAATTTTTTAAAAATTACAGTAAAATTTAATTAATTTGTTTCTGTATTTATTCATTTTTTTAAATTTTAGTATTTAAGATTTTTTAATTTTTGTTACAACTTGTATTACTTGCATTAAAAACAAACAATAAAAGATTGAATGCATCAAAATAAATATTTATTTCCTAAACATTTTAATGGTGTTTTTATTATGCCACTAACAACTATTCATTTTAATGGTGTTCTTATTAGACTACTAACAACTATAAATGTTAAAAAAATTTTAAAAAAACATTCTGATACTATTGTTCTGCCAATACAAGGCCCAAGAGCCACTCAAGGCAGAAGATTAGAGAATGAAGTTGTTGTAAAGATGTAAGAGTAGAAAGAAAGAAGTGCAGTTTATTAGACTACATAGGATAAATAATGGTTGACTGTAGACATGATGAGGTTAAGATTGTAGTGATTGGGAAAGCATCCCTGCAGGAGTCTGTTCCACAAAGTAACAGTTCTTGAGAAATAGCTGTCTGGGTGGAACTTCATCATTACCAATGGAATATGAATGGAATGAGAATGGGTCAACCCTGTGTATCTGGCATAGTAATCCTATCTATAAAGATCTAAACTGATAGAACTCTTTTGATCTGGAAATGCTTTAAAATTTGGCAGGGACAAATTAAAGTTGGTTTTCTGGATGGTTGCAGGATGATCGGGAAAAGAGTTGATCTGAAATTGATGATTGCGTGCCTTTTCAAAACTAATTTACTTGCTCACTTTGGGCCAGAGAGACTTTATGTTCCTGAAGTCTTTTATCATATATTCAATAATAATAATGTAATTAACCTAAAACCTAAAAATTTTCCATGTAATTACTGCCTAAAGTTTCCTTAAAATGTTTTCTCTTTTTGCCTAATCTACCTTGAATGTTAAATAGTTTCAGCATCATAGCTTAGTTGTATTTAATTAAACCAAAGAAACTTACTAATTATTAAATCCAGAGGATGACACAAAACTTTTGGCCTATAATGTGTGTGTGTGTGTGTGTGTGTGTGTGTGTGAGAGTGCATATATATGTTGGACTCTCCTGTCACATTCAATGTATGAGAGTCAAGCAACACAGTTCCTAGGAACTGACAGCCAGACAACCTGCACATGATTTGATTATAGGGGCAAAGCCTTTGTGCAGAAATAATCTCACTTTTTGAAGAGCCTAGTGCACCACTTGCCACAAGGTCCCCAAACAACCCTCCGCAGGTTCTGAATTCAGAGTTGGTCTTCTCCTAGACCAGTTGACATCCAAGGCTACAGAACCCAGTCTGTCCTGCTATTTGGCCATAGCTGTAGGGAGAAGAAGTGCATTCATACCTTTCTCGAAGCTATTAGCACATAAGTGAATGTAATGAATTTCATTAGAATTTAAACTTGGCTCTCCAATTCCTCCATCAAAGTGATATCCATTATTCCACCATGCCCCATATGTGTGTGTGTGTGTGTGTGTGTGTGAATAAAAATTTCAGTTAGAATATATCTGTAAAAAGACAATATGAATAAAGACAAAAGGAAAATATTTTACTTTCCCAAGCCAACATACATGACTATAAAAATGATAAAAAAATCAAAAAATGATTACATTCATAACCTCATGTTATTTAAAATATATCCAAAACTAAAATAATTCAAATACTAATTTACATTCAAAGAAAAATTTAAGAATATCATTTATTCACTTTTGTTTCTTAGACATTGAGTTTTGTCATTTTGCATCCTTTATAGAATGCCTGACTTTTTGATCAATCTGATGAATATTTATGAATATTCTTAAATTTAAACATTTTGAAAAACCAGTGACATTTTTGCTCTTATATATAAATACTTGTTACAAAATAAAATTTTTGAGTTTGCCATTATAAAGTCTGTCAGAGGAGGAAACACATCAGCTAAGATAAGTTTTCCTTACTCAGTCAAATCTCCCATGCTTCCTTCCCTTACTTGCCGGAGGCTTGTCATTGAAATCTCCCATGCTTCTTTCCTTTACTCATTGATGTCTTTTTATTAACATCTCCCATGCTTCTTTCCCTTACTGATTGATACCTTGTCAGTCAAATTTCCCATGCTTCTTTCCTTTACTCATTGATGCCTTGTCACTCAAATCTCCCATGCTTCTTTCCTTTACTCATTGATGCCTTTTCATTCACATCTCCCAGGCTTCTTTCCTTTACTCATTAATGCCTTGTCATTCACATCTCCCATGCTTCTTTCCTTTACTCATTGATGACTTGTCAGTCAAATTTCCCATGCTTCTTTCTTTACTCATTGATGCCTTCTCATTCACATCTCCCATGCTTCTTTCCTTTACTCATTGATGCCTTCTCATTCACATCTCCCATGCTTCTTTCCCTTACTCATTGATGCCTTGTCATTCACATCCCCCATGCTTCTTTCCCTTACTTATTGAAACCTTGTCAGTCAAATCTCCCATGCTTCTTTCCTTTACTCATCGCAGCCTTGTCAGTCAAATCTCCCATGATTCTTTACCTTACTCATTGATGCCTTGTCAGTCAAATCTCCCATGCTTCTTTCCCTTACTGATTGATACCTTGTCAGTCAAATTTCCCATGCTTCTTTCCTTTACTCATTGATGCCTTTTCATTCACATCTCCCATGCTTCTTTCCCTTACTGATTGATACCTTGTCAGTCAAATTTCCCATGCTTCTTTC
This sequence comes from Acanthosepion esculentum, assembly GCA_964036315.1. NCBI lineage: Eukaryota > Metazoa > Mollusca > Cephalopoda > Sepiida > Sepiidae > Acanthosepion > Acanthosepion esculentum. The sequence continues at coordinate 149,487,788 of OZ038475.1, forward strand.
CTTTACTCATTGATGACTTTTCATTCACATCTCCCATGCTTCTTTCCTTTACTCGTTGATGCCTTGTCAGAAAACTCTCTCAGGCTTCTTTCCATTATTCATTGATGCCTTGTCATTTAAATCTCCCATGCTTCTTTCCCTTACTCATTGATGCCTTTTCATTCACATCCCCCATGCTTCTTTCTCTTACTGATTGATACCTTGTCAGTCAAATTTCCCATGCTTCTTTCCTTTACTCATTGATGCCTTTTCATTCACATCGCCCATGCTTCTTTCCTTTACTCGTTGATGCCTTGTCAGACAACTCTCTCAGGCTTCTTTCCATTATTCATTGATGCCTTGTCAGTCAAATCTCCCATGCTTCTTTCCTTTACTCATTGATGCCTTGTCAGACAAATCACTCAGGCTTCTTTCCATTATTCATTGATGCATTGTCAGTCAAATTTCCCATGCTTCTTTCCCTTACTTATTGATACCTTGTCAGTCAAATCTCCCATGATTCTTTACCTTACTCATTGATGCCTTGTCAGTCAAATCTCCCATGCTTCTTTACCTTACTCATTGATGCCTTGTCAGTCAAATTTCCCATGCTTCTTTCCTTTACTCATTGATGCCTTTTCATTCACATCTCCCATGCTTCTTTCCCTTACTGATTGATACCTTGTCAGTAAAATTTCCCATGCTTCTTTCCTTTACTCATTGATACCTTGTCAGTCAAATTTCCCATGCTTCTTTCCTTTACTCATTGATGCCTTCTCATTCACATCTCCCATGCTTCTTTCCTTTACTCATTGATGCCTTTTCATTCACATCTCCCATGCTTCTTTCCCTTACTCATTGATGCCTTGTCATTCACATCCCCCATGCTTCTTTCCCTTACTTATTGATACCTTGTCAGTCAAATCTCCCATGCTTCTTTCCTTTACTCATTGATGCCTTGTCATTCACATCTCCCATGCTTATTTCCTTTACTCATTGATGCCTTCTCATTCACATCTCCCATGCTTCTTTCCTTTACTCATTGATGCCTTTTCATTCACATCTCCCATGCTTCTTTCCTTTACTCATTGATGCCTTGTCATTCACATCTCCCATGCTTCTTTCCTTTACTCATTGATGCCTTGTCATTCACATCTCCCATGCTTCTTTCCTTTACTCATTGATGCCTTGTCATTCACATCTCCCATGCTTCTTTCCTTTACTCATTGATGCCTTTTCATTCACATCTCCCATGCTTCTTTCCTTTACTCATTGATGCCTTCTCATTCACATCTTCCATACTTCTTTCCTTTACTCATTGATGCCTTTTCATTCACATCTCCCATGCTTCTTTCCTTTACTCATTGATGCCATTTCATTCACATCTCCAATGCTTCTTTCCTTTACTCATTGATGCCTTTTCATTCACATCTCCCATGCTTCTTTCCTTTACTCATTGATGCCTTGTCATTCACATCTCCCATGCTTATTTCCTTTACTCATTGATGCCTTCTCATTCACATCTCCCATGCTTCTTTCCTTTACTCATTGATGCGTTTTCATTCACATCTCCCATGCTTCTTTCCTTTACTCATTGATGCCTTGTCATTCACATCTCCCATGCTTCTTTCCTTTACTCATTGATGCCTTTTCATTCACATCACCCATGCTTCTTTCCTTTACTCATTGATGCCTTTTCATTCACATCTCCCATGCTTCTTTCCCTTACTCATTGATGCCTTGTCATTCACATCTCCCATGCTTCTTTCCCTTACTTATTGATACCTTGTCAGTCAAATCTCCCATGCTTCTTTCCTTTACTCATCGCTGCCTTGTCAGTCAAATCTCCCATGATTCTTTACCTTACTCATTGATGCCTTGTCAGTCAAATTTCCCATGCTTCTTTCCTTTACTCATTGATGCCTTCTCATTCACATCTCCCATGCTTCTTTCCTTTACTCGTTGATGCCTTGTCATTCACATCTCCCATGCTTCTTTCCTTTACTCATTGATGCCTTCTCATTCACATCTCCCATGCTTCTTTCCCTTACTTATTGATACATTGTCAGTCAAATCTCCCATGCTTCTTTACCTTACTCATTGATGCCTTGTCAGTCAAATTTCCCATGCTTCTTTCCTTTACTCATTGATGCCTTTTCATTCACATTTCCCATGCTTCTTTCCTTTACTCGTTGATGCCTTGTCAGACAACTCTCTCAGGCTTCTTTCCATTATTCATTGATGCCTTGTCAGTCAAATCTCCCATGCTTCTTTCCTTTACTCATTGATGCCTTGTCAGACAAATCACTCAGGCTTCTTTCCATTATTCATTGATGCCTTGTCAGTCAAATTTCCCATGCTTCTTTCCCTTACTCATTGATGCCTTTTCATTCCCATCCCCCATGCTTCTTTCCCTTACTCATTGATGCCTTGTCAGTCAAATCTCCCATGCTTCTTTCCTTTACTCATTGATGCCTTTTCATTCACATCTCCCATGCTTCTTTCCCTTACTCATTGATGCCTTGTCAGTCAAATCTCCCATGCTTCTTTCCTTTACTCATTGATGCCTTTTTATTCAAATCTCCTATGCTTCTTTCCCTTACTTATTGATGCCTTGTCAGTCAAATTTCCCATGCTTCTTTCCCTTACTCATTGATGCCTTTTCATTCCCATCCCCCATGCTTCTTTCCCTTACTCATTGATGCCTTGTCAGTCAAATCTCCCATGCTTCTTTACCTTACTCATTGATGCCTTGTCAGTCAAATTTCCCATGCTTCTTTCCTTTACTCATTGATGCCTTTTCATTCACATCTCCCATGCTTCTTTCCCTTACTCATTGATGCCTTGTCAGTCAAATATCCCATGCTTCTTTCCTTTACTCATTGATGCCTTTTTATTCAAATCTCCTATGCTTCTTTCCCTTACTTATTGATGCCTTGTCAGTCAAATTTCCCATGCTTCTTTCCTTTACTCATTGATGCCTTTTCATTCACATCTCCCATGCTTCTTTCCCGTACTTATTGATACCTTGTCAGTCAAATCTCCCATGTTTCTTTCCTTTACCCATTCATGCCTTGTCAGTCAAACCTCCCATGCATCTTTCCCTTACTTATCGAAGCCTTGTCAGTCAAATCTCCCATGCTTCTTTCCTTTACTCATTGATGCCTTGTTACTCAAATTTCCCATGCTTCTTTCCTTTACTCATTGATGACTTGTCAGTCAAATCTCCCATGCTTCTTTCCTTTACTCATTGATGCCTTGTCACTCAAATTTCCCATGCTTCTTTCCTTTACTCATTGATGCCTTGTCACTCAAATCTCCCATGCTTCTTTCCTTTACTCATTGATGCCTTTTCATTCACATCTCCCAGGCTTCTTTCCTTTACTCATTGATGCCTTGTCACTCAAATTTCCCATGCTTCTTTCCTTTACTCATTGATGCCTTGTCACTCAAATCTCCCATGCTTCTCTTTCCTTTACTCATTGATGCCTTGTCACTCAAATCTCCCATGCTTCTTTCCTTTACTCATTGATGCCTTGTCACTCAAATCTCCCATGCTTCTTTCCTTTACTCATTGATGCCTTGTCACTCAAATTTCCCATGCTTCTTTCCTTTACTCATTGATGCCTTGTCACTCAAATCTCCCATGCTTCTTTCCTTTACTCATTGATGCCGTGTCACTCAAATTTCCCATGCTTCTTTCCTTTACTCATTGATGCCTTTTCATTCACATCTCCCATGCTTCTTTCCTTTACTCATTGATGCCTTGTCACTCAAATTTCCCATGCTTCTTTCCTTTACTCATTGATGCCTTTTCATTCACATCTCCCATGCTTCTTTCCTTTACTCATTGATGCCTTGTCACTCAAATTTCCCATGCTTCTTTCCTTTACTCATTGATGACTTGTCAGTCAAATCTACCATGCTTCTTTCCTTTACTCATTGATGCCTTGTCACTCAAATTTCCCATGCTTCTTTCCTTTACTCATTGATGCCTTGTCACTCAAATCTCCCATGCTTCTTTCCTTTACTCATTGATGCCTTGTCACTCAAATCTCCCATGCTTCTTTCCTTTACTCATTGATGCCGTGTCACTCAAATCTCCCATGCTTCTTTCCTTTACTCATTGATGCCTTGTCACTCAAATCTCCCATGCTTCTTTCCTTTACTCATTGATGCTTTGTCACTCAAATTTCCCATGCTTCTTTCTTTTACTCATTGATGCCTTGTCACTCAAATCTCCCATGCTTCTTTCCTTTACTCATTGATGCCTTGTCACTCAAATTTCCCATGCTTCTTTCCTTTACTCATTGATGCCTTGTCACTCAAATCTCCCATGCTTCTTTCCTTTACTCATTGATGCCGTGTCACTCAAATCTCCCATGCTTCTTTCCTTTACTCATTGATGCCTTGTCAGTCAAATATCCCATGCTTCTTTCTTTCAAATAAAAATAATTTATATTTACCAAAATTCTGACCAAATTGAGTGAGAGTGAGACCCTTCCATTGCACTCCAGTTGGGATGACCTTTCCGATCATCGTAAATGTAGGCAACTCAAGTTTGCTATTTTGCTCACCCTGATAAGGAAGCCAAATACAGAATTTTTCCTTTTATTTTTGTAAAATGCTCCTTGTAAGTATCTTGAATATTATCCACAAAATGTCCATAATTTCCTTGTTTTTGATAGTTTGTCATTCTGTTGGTTGGAGTTGTTGCGAGACGAGCTAAATAAATTTTGGACTTACAATTTATAATTTCAAATAATTTAATAAATAAAACAAATAAATTCTAATTTAAAATTTATTTCTTAGGGTGAATTAATATTTGCGATAAGTAACTTCATATTATTTGGGGTAAATTAACAGAAAAAAATCAAAATTCTTTTTTCATTTAATAAAAGAAATTTTGGTGTATATTCGTGATCTGGAGTGCTTAATTTAATATGGAAAAATATTTTGAAAAAAGTTACTTCTGATCACAGTGCCACTCCTCCTAAAGAATTAATGACATTTATGTAGAAAAAACAAAGGTTTCAATATATATGTTTGGAAGGAAAGTTCTTGCAATTTAGAAAATATTAAATTTATTTAGAAAGCACAAACCAGATAAAACCAGATATAAAATGGGCTTATATATAAATGGTGAGTTCATTTTGCCCAACATAACGAAATCTATTGATAAAAAAAATGTCTTTGTTGTTAACATAAAATGATTTTTATGAATGTACATTTATTATTTACAAAAGAATAACTTAAGAATACTACTTCTATCATCTTATTTTATTTCATATTATTTTATGAACATTTTGAAAACTATTTATAGTTAAAATTGAATGATTTAGAATGAAAGAGAATAATTGGCTTTTTACAATTAAGATGTCTAGTTCATCAATATGCTATGTTCATGTAATATCTGAAACACTCAAAATATTTAGAGTAATGAAGGTTGTTTTTTTTTTAAGCCATGTCCTTTCAGTACATTTTCGATCATGGCAAGTTACTTAAGTTGAAGAGTTACAGCCAACAAAGCAGAAATGTTGAATGACATATATGATATGAATGGAAGAGAAGGTGGAAAAAACAAATAAAGATTACAAAATGAAATGAAATAATAATTGACCCTTGACTTGAAGAGGTCAAGATAGAAATGGCATTTACATAGTGTTTGTTAAACAAAGAAAAAAGCTGCCTGAGTGGAACTTTTTCTTACATTTGGAACACAGAGGAGATGAGGATGAAGTGGTATGGCCTGTCCTAACTGTGCATATCTGAATATGTGGAACCAAATAATGGAGTACATTTGAACATTTGCCATAAAAATAACAAAATATTAGTGATAAGCTTACAACATTACATTTGTGGGGGGAAAAAGCTTCACTGAGAGTTTATCCTTTATTTCTGATCATTGCTGCCAACTCACTGTTGTAGACTGACTGCATGAGTAAAGTTGCAATAAAAAATAACTAAAAATCAAGATGAAAATATTCATCACAATAATGGCTGACAATGCTTCATCAAAGAAGAAATCAAGATGAAAGCCAATACTTGTCACAAATTGATAATAATGGCTGACAAAACATCATCTAATAAAAAATGAAAAATAAAATTTATAAAATCTTTCTATTAAAACAATGTATGATCTATATAGGTTTCAGTAACTGTTATGACATTTTCTTGTACTGATGGGGGTTTCCTTCTTAAACTTTTGTTTGAAATAGAGTAGAAAACCAACATCTTGATTATTTTCTCTTCAAGTTAGAGGTGCTATCCATTTTAGTTGTTACCGCTGTTGAAAGTCCTCAAGTGATGTGGCTTCTGTTATTTGATAAAGTTCTTTGTGACTCTAATACTCAATGATAAATTAATAATAATGGCAGACTGAACTCAATTTGAACAGCTTACAAAACCAACATCGGAATCAATACTGCATGGTGACTGTCAGATTCATATTTCAATGTTATCTTCAGACCAACTGTCTGAAAAAGTGGTCTGAGGATCATATTGAAATGCAAAACTGACAGTCACTATGCACTGTTGATTCCTATGTCGACACACTATTTTATATCTATCTATCTATATATATATATATATATATATACATATATATACATATATATATATATATATATATATATATATATATATAGTTTTAAGGTATGTTATATTTATGGGTCTCTTCAAAGATTTGTCCTCTTTTCTTATTGATAACAGTATCCTTCATCCCCGGGGCATCAGATTTGATATGTGCCAAAATCTTATCCTTATTGTGAACAATTATAGATACAGTTGTCCGACTCATTCCAAAAGATCGAGCAATCAATATAACCTTTTTGCCTTTCTCATGGCATTTTATTATAGTACGTTTATCATCCAGGATTATAGCATGACGCTTAGCATCTGCACTAGGAATTTTCTTAGGAGCCATTAGGGCAAAATATAAAGTCACAAATGAATGAGAATGAGAGAGTAGGTGATAAGCAGACGTATACCATGCGTATGCCTAAACTAAATTGGATTTCAATTTCACAAGAATCACAAGTGGTGCTGATGCCACCGCCAAATGGTAGATATTGTAACTACCATGGAAAATGCCAATATTGAGTTCTTAAAGACCGCTGAATAAGATGACAACACAGAGTCACAAATGTTTTCATATTTCGTTCTCTAGGATTTATGATGATTATATTAATGTTTATTGTAAATGTACGTATTTTAATATGATTTTACATATTTTCATTCTTATTTATTGTACAGTAACATGATTTTATGCACTTTTAATGCTTTTCTAGAAAAGTATTAAAAATATTACAATTTTAATATTTGTGGCAGAAAGATGTAAAGTCAAATAAAATGACTTAAACTTGATTTTTATTTTTCTATATATTTTTTTGACATACGATGTATAATCAAGAACAACTTAACTCAAAACAACAAAACTCAAGGTTTACCTATATATATATATATGTGTGTGTGAAAAGGTTATATATATATATATATATATATATATATATATATATATATATATATACTGATATAGATAGATATATATGTATATAGTTTATGCAATAAAGACTGGTCATAGTCATATGTGCTCCAGACTTTATTGTAGAAAATACAATACTCACCCAATTTGGTATTAAGAAATTTGTCTCAGTGTGTGATTTTAATGAACTCCTTTGTAAGTTATTTTTTGAGGGTTTAATACATGCAAACACAGACACACACACACACACACACACACATACATATATTAATGAAGAAGTACCTACTTACCTTCTTATATAAGTCAAGAACATGCTCTGAAAGAAAAAAAGAAATTTTCACCCACTTTAAAAGATCAAAGTAGTAAAGAAGTATTAAAACTGAAGACAGAAAGCTGTCTTTCTACATCTTTTTTTCATCCCTATCCTTCTTCTGGTCAGCTGCTTTTCTTTTTCTCTAGCTTTCTTTCTTTTTCTTTTTTCTTTTTATTCAGTCAAGATATCTCGAACATTTATGTGTCTATCACGTCAACCATCACGGTCCTTCATGAAGGTCGGAAGGTCATTGGAGTGGCCTTGCATGTCATAACATAGCTGGTCAATGTAGGTGCTTGCTGGATGACCAACCTGTTTTGCTCCATGGCTAGGTGTCCAAAGCAGTAGATCAATTGCAAGTTCTTGTTTTGCTCGCCAGCAGTATCTTGCAAAGCACATTCTCTGTTTGCATAGGATTGTAGAAATATCAGGCATGGGTGATTTAGTTTGATGTTGTCTCCAAGAAATGTTAAGTATATCTCTCAGCATCTGAGTGTAGGTTCCATCAATCTTAAACTCTAAGGTTTTAGTTAATGTCCACCAAGCAGTGGCACCATACTTTAACACCTTAAGAAGGCCTATGAATTCAGTTTTAGAGGCATTGACATAGAGTCCAACATTGTTGCCAGAATCTTCTAGATGATGTAGAACTGTGGCATTGATAATGATACCTGCAGTAACACCTAGTTCATCTTCATAGTCAATATCTGTCAACTTTTTTTGAGAGTCTTAGTGATAAAGTAAAACCTAGATGATGATATTTGTTGAGGGAATTTCTCAATATATAGTCAAGAGTGATAAAGACAAAAGGTGCAAGGGTGTTAACTTGAAGGATTCCTGCTTTGATGTCAAAGAAGCTAGTGTCTGTCTGGGGATCTAACAAAATATTTGGTATTTTTATATAGCATCATTATGGCAGCTACTATCTCAGGTGGGGGATTTCAAATGCCAGAAGGATCTTCTCCATTTTTCCCTTAAATACAGAATCAAAGGCTATAGAGAAAAGTAAAGCGACCTGTAGATTCTTTACCCTGACACCCTCAATAATCCACCAGTCAGACATTCCCTTTTTCTATTGTTTTCCCAATTATGATATGCTGAAATGAACAAATAGGCAGGTGATGTATCTGTAGTGAACTGTAAAAAATAGCTATATATATATATATAGTGACTATTAAAGCTAATATAGCATGACTCTTCGTCAGAATTGAGTCCTGTCCGTTACTGTGTGTTTATCTAAATCTAAAAATAAACACGCTAAAATTCACCTTCATCCCTGCCTTGCACCGATGGCTTAGTGGTAGAATTTCCGACTGACGCCAATTCAGTCGGGTTTCGATCCTAGCTAGAGGCAACCGGACGTCTGGCCACACTGAAGAGCTGTGATACAGCAAAACAGTCTGTCTCGCTGACATATTTTCCGCAATCATCAATGATGACATGTCTATGCCCCGGTTTATCATGACATGAAAAAAATAACTCACCCACCTTCACCCTCTGACCGTACTTTTCTATTTCACATAGATCTGATCTTATGCACACACACCCCCGCACTTTAACTTTCGGAAAAGAGGTAACACTTTACTTTTAAATTTCCTTAAAAATCATTTAATCACCAGTTACTTACTTACTTACCTGAAGAAGTACAATCATAGTATTGAAACATGAAAGCTTTTGCGTAGCGATTTCAAAAATGTTTTTCTTATATCTTATAATAAAAATATAATAATAATTATATATATATATATATATATATATATATATATATATATATATATATATATATATACAGATAGATAGATAGATATTCACATGCATACAAAAACACAAAGACATGATGAACATTTCCCAACACATCCTACTTCCCAAAATCTGACCAAATAACCAGAATTATTTTTGGTAAGGCTTCCTTTTTCATCACCTTTCTCCTATTGCATGTGTGTATGTAACACTTTTCCCAGAGCACATGGATATTACACTTGTCCTAAGCAGAAATGTCCGAAAATGATACTTTGATCCTAGGCAGAGCACACAGATACTACACTCTGATCTCAGATAGAAGCTCCCATCCATCCATAAATAATCCTATCATTTATATGGGTACTATGTTAATATATATAATTTTTTTCATAATTTTGTTTTTTTTCCTTTCTCTAAAATCAAGAGCTGGCAAGTGGCCATGTTGTGGCATCAAATTTCTAAATTAATATAATTTTTGCAGACTACATTCAAACCTGCTTAACTAGTATGAATTCATTTCTTTGAAAATAATTATTTGGAAACTATCAAATGAATACTGTTCAAATAAACTAGTGTAAACAAATTATAGCAGATACTGAAGATGAATTATCCTAATAATTGATTGACCTCATAAGAAATTGACTGGCAATGAATTGTCCTAGTAACAGATTGTCAACCAGTTGTACTTGTACCAACTTTGGATTATTTAACCAAATAGAGAAAAGATGCAAATTTTCTTTACATGTATTTTTGTATAAAAAATCTTACAATATTTTCATTGGGAAAAAAATGATTTGTGAAATGATCATAATCATTGTTTAAATTTTATATTTTTTTTTATATTAATTTCTCTTTGATACAACAATTGCATGTCACTTAAGATATTTCTGATTTTGTGATATCGATAAGTTAACACATTAAATAAATCAACAAATCCAAATATTTTGGGGATTTCCAAGAAAGATAATATCTAAGAATGATTCTTTAAACATTATTGTCTTCATATCCAGTTATATTTCGATAAGATTCTATCACTAAACAAAAAAATTCTGATTTGGAACCAAATATTTTCCAAGTGAAACATTGATTTGCTAATTTTTCTTATAAATTCACACATATGTAAACAATTTTTTTTAAAAGATTCTTTGATTTTAGAAACTTACCATATTTGATGGTACAGTTTTCCCTAAAATATGGCTAAAAAATATCCACTAGTCAAAGTTGATCTATCAGTATTTACATTATTTCAGTTGCCATCTTTGTTGTTATTATCACAGTGTTTCAGCTGTTGTTTACTCCAGCCTTCTTCAGATGTCTGTTGATGTGGGTAACCTTCAGAGAAATTTTCAACAGAATCTTTTATTTAATCTCTGAGAATAAGCTGTCCATATCTAGGGATATCTTGTTTTTAATACTGCTCAGTTATTGCTTGCCTTATTTCTCTTGAATCTGTGTTGTGGGATCACTTGTATGTTTTGGGTAAAAACATGTCTCCTGGAATAGTTACCCCTCAACATTTATAGTGGACTTGAATATGAGTCCAAATAAAAAAAAAGAGTAACACAAAACAATATAAAACAAACGATAGCAACGTTTTTTAGAAAAGTCAAGTGAGATAACCCACAAGATGGGGAGAATATTATTCTGCCCATATATCTATAAAGTTGGTGTATGTTTATGCTATCCATTGTAAACTGAAAAGAAAGAGTCAAATGCTGTCATTGATATATGTGGGATTTAACATATGAACAAAAATGTACTTGTCTGAAGTACTGTGTCATTAGGGTGTTGTATAATTTTCTGTTGAGTCAGAATGTAGCATGTTCTGGAAAATATGTTGGTACTTTGAAAAACAAGATAGAGAAAGAGATCAGCTGTTGGTGTTAACATTTTGCAGTAGTTTTCCAATGCTCCACATTGAGTCCACCAATATTGTTTGTGGGGTAAATCTTCCAGTCCAGAGATTGAACTCACAATTGCTAAGTGACCAAATTCATAAACCAACACTTTAATCCACAAGACAAGATGTCTGTAGACATGGACAGCAGAACAAGAACAGTTACCCTGTGAATTAAGGAGTTCAGTTCAAAATTCCCTGATGGTTACCTGAAGAAATACTGGTAGGTACAATGGGTCAAAACATTGTGATAATAACAGCAAAGATGAGGATATTACCTGAACGGAAAGGGCATGAATAATAATTCCTCCTCCCAGATAGGCTAAAGATAAATTAGACACTATGGACTACTAGTACTGGAGATGTGGAGATGGTATTATATGCAATTAAATTTGATAAGTTCTGTTAATAAATAATAAAAATGTTAATAAAACATCAATAAAAAATTTGAATATCAATTCACAAGAATTTCTATTGAAAGAACTTATGGATTGATCACAATTCAACTCTTTTTTGTGAAACTGTAAATAAATATTTTCATTCCACACAGAAGTTTAAAACTAACAAAATTTAAATTTTGTGATTTCATTGCTATGTCCTGCTATGAACAGCTAGAATAAGCTTGATTAAAATTGAAAATGAGGCTACTGCAATTGAAGAGCTGCCATGTGCAGTAATACTTAAGAATAATACAGTTTACTAAAACTTAAAATAATTTTTAAAGAAAATTCCAGAAATGTGAAAGTAACTGCAAGTTCTATGCTAACAGTTTCTTCTCTCGCACTTCTCACTTGTGAAACTCTCTTCCAGCTTTTTGCTTTCCAGTAAACTTTCATCTTTAAAAATTTAAATGCAATGTCAATTGTCATCTTCTGTCTTCTTATTCTTTTATTGTTCTGTCTACTTTATGTTTTTCTTTTTCTCATATTCTTTCACACTCAGTAACTCCTTGCATCTTAGTGATTTTATTGCCTTGCTTGGAGTGAAATGATTAAAAAAAATATTCCGTAACTTAATTTTTAAAAAAACAATTTTTTTTTTACACTACAAATATTTTTCAATATAATCTTCCTTGTTAATGTACTTAATCCAATGCTTCTTTTTTAATCACATAGATCAAATATTATACAGTGAAAATTTCAGATAAAAATTCAGCTAATAACTGTTTCAGGCTATGGAATTATTGTTTCATTTTTGTATTTATAACAGATAATTGGGTAAGCCCAATAAAAGACTCCAAGTTGGTTGTATGTGGTGCTATAAGCAACAGGAATTACCTTCCTTTCCACAATGGGTTATTGAAAGAAGACATTCTACTTAGAGTAGGTGGCGCTGCCTATTTGCATGTGAACGATACTGGGCAGGTATTAGCCAATAGTCAGCATGGGTCTGGGGCTGGGAGAGCTACTAGTGTTTTTCTCAGTTGGGAGAAGCACTCTGACTACGCAGTCATGTGAAAACCAGAAAAGACAAACACAGTATTAACTAATCAAAATCCTTTAACTAAATGTTCTGAGAGTAATCCAGTTACATTACACTATTTTCTATCCTGCCAACACATTATGGATCAGTGTGACAGGTTAAGGCTCCATCACTCTATGTCACCTTGAGGAAGGTCAATCAACTTTAGAGGATAGTGATGATCATTTTCTACCAGAATCAATCAAATATTGGCATTCAAAAACAAAAACAAAAAAAAAATCAAAGATTTGTATCCCTCCAAAAAAAATTATCCAGTACTAAAATAAAATAAATAAAAAAATAAAATATTAGCATCCCAAAAAAATAATTAAATAAAATATTAGCATTCAAAAACTAAATAAATATTAGCATAAAAAAATTAATTATTATCATCCCAAAATAATAATTAGATAAAATATTAGCATTAAATATTAGCATTAAAAAAAAAAATCAAATATTAACATTAGAAAAAAAATCAAATATTACATTATTTACATTATTTGGACTATTGCCCTCATCTCTGTCGCCATATTTATTACAACGTTTTGGCCGTTGTATGTTCCGGCCTTCTTCAGGTGGTTGGAATGTCGAACTGTACCCTTTATTTCGCTCACTGGGCTAGACTGTTCTAGTTCCAAATGCCATGTTTAATGGATGTCAGTTATCAGTTATCTCCTGTTAATATTAGCCTTCAAAAAATTAGAATGAAAAGGTGTCTAAAAATTTTTTTCATCAACTGTAATTTATCAATTTTTAAATGATGCAGTATTTGTAAATTAAAAAAAAATATATGAAAAATTTCAAGTTTTTTACTTTTTTTTATTGTTAAATATTTCACAAAAGAACTTTTCCTCCAATTGGGCTCCTAAATAGTCAAATTTATCTTTTATATTACTGTTTATGGTGATTTTCTTTGAATCAGTAATAAGTTGTTTTGGTATTCTAATAAAAAATCTTGTAAGCAAGAAAAGCAGTTTTATTTATTTATCTGTATTTCAGTCATCACCCATCACTTCTACTTAATTTACTCTTTATCTTAACAACACATCATCTGACAGATTCATTTGGTTAAACAAATATTTAAGGCTGAATTTTTTTTACATTATTTTCCTACTAGCTATTACCAATCAAAAAATTCACAAATGGATTTCAATTTCTGTGATTTGATTTTTTTTTTATGCAGCAAAGAAACTAATTAAAATATTTATATGTGTGTGTGTGTGTGTGTATATATATATATATATTATGATATTTTTAAAAAATATGATTCCTTCGCTACATAAGAGTTCTCATGTTTCAAAAACGAGAGCTGAAACCCTCAATATAATTATTGAAATTAAGTTGAATTAAGGTGTCGAGTCCCGTTTCATCCTCAAGCGGAAATTTAGGAAATAGCTATCTTGCGGTTTGCGTATGTTTATAAGTATGGTCTTTTGCAACATTAATTACTATGGAAACGACTGGGGGCAGCCATTTTGGCTAGGTGGTCGAAGAGTTAATTCTTATCTCCAGATCAGTCACCTTCGGAAAGTTTATGCCAGTTTATGGCGGGGTATCTATTTCAAAGCTGATGGTGGCGGTCACCATCTAGATAGTTTAAAGCGAAAGATATTTCATGGCGCAACGGCAAGTCGTTAAGTGTCGAGAGGATTCTGTTTTATTATTATCTATCTATCTATTAATCTCTTTATTTATTTGTTTATTCAAATGGCTATTTCATATACAAACATGTTGCACTGAACTATAATTTGTTTTGTTTTGTTTACACCCTAAGTCAAACCACCCTCCATCTATAATTAGGCATATACCCACATCAATAGAGAAAAGAATTAGCATGAGCTCCGCAAATAAGGAAATATTTTGACAACACAGTAATTTTTATAACACAGCCCTGAAAAATAGCGGATACAAAAGCGCTGACATAAGCTGTAGAAACAATAGTACCAATAGCAAGAAAAACAGGAAAAGAATGATCATATGATATACCCCTCCATTCAACCAAATGGTCAGTACTAAACTAGGGCATAAGTTCCTAGCTTTAATTGAAAAACACTTTCCCACTAATAGCAAACTTAGCGAGATCTTTAATAAAAACACCTTAAAATTAAGTTACAGCTGCACTGAAAATCTAGAAAGAATCATAAAAAAACATAATAATAAAATCCTGGAAAAACACGCATGCCAAAACAGTATCAATAAAACTCCTAAACTGAAATTAGACAAAAATAATGAAAAATTATGTGATTGTAGAAACCCTAAAGACTGCCCATTAGAAAATAAATGCCTCACAAAATCCGTGGTATACCAATGCACTATCTCATCTATTGAGAGTCCTAACACTGACAGGATATACATTGGGTCAACGAAGAATAAATTTAAAATTAGATGGAGACAACACAAGAGCTCCTTCAACAATATTCAAAATAGAAATCAGACATCTCTATCCCAATATTTCTGGCATTTAAAAGAAACAAATAAAACACCAAAAGTAAAATGGAAAATAATAAATAGAACAAGAACTTATAAGACCTGGGATGACCCATGCCCTTTATGCCTACATGAAAAACTACACATCATTAAGTTTCTAAATAATGAAAAGTTATTAAACCATAGGCAGGAGTTAACAGTTTTTTGCCGACATCAACAAATTTTCTCATTAAATAATTAACATAAAAAAATAGATAATTAAATAAATTCCATAGTTTAATAAAAGTCTTAAAAGCTTAGCCCAATCATTAAATAGAAAAACCCTTTGTGAAGTTGTCAAAAAAACAAATTGTAGTTCAGTGCAACGCGTTTGTATATGAAATAGCCATTTGAATAAACAAATAAATAAAGAGATTAATTTCCCATTTTGCCAATTTTTAGTATCAAGTTTCTTTCATTTTTTTGTCCTGCTGGCTTAGTTCAATATCATTATTATCAGATGTTTCACCTTGAAGGCACACTGCAAATCATTGTGCTTTCTCATCTTCAGAAAATTTATAAATATCTCTTATCAGTCCTCTCCAAACCTCCCTGTCTGGTGCTAACTCACAAAAGTACTGCATGTTTTTGAAGCTCTTCAAAGTTTTTATAAGGACTGATGAAATTTTACTGATAGTTCTTTAAATATTGTTTTTCAATGTGTATACCATGGTTGTTCATCCAATGTCTATGGATATTCTTCCATTTAAAGGTATTGATATCAAAACTATTTCTATAATATTTACTGTTTCCAAAGCTATTAACTTGTGATGTCTAACTTCGATATTAATATCAAGTCCTTTGATTTTGGTTTCTTGGAGACAACATACATCAATGTTATAACTACCAATATCCCAAAACAATAATTCCTGCTTTTCTCTTTTCACAAGTCCTCTAACATTAAATGTCCTGATGGTAAAATCTTTGTAAATGGCTCCATTGCATATAAAGTTTTAAATAAGTCCAATAAAAAACTGTTTAATGTGTTATCATGATGTTTGCTCATTTTGAGTGGTTATGAACCTGTCTTAAGTTGCCATACCAACAGAATTATATCATTTTAATAGTTTTTATTTTTACAATCTTAATATGTTTTTAAATTTTAAGATTCCATTGTTATCATCATATAACACTTGTTCACATCGGTACTGAGCATGGTTTGTGTTACCATAACAACTGATTTTCTCATTATGTAATAGTAGAGAAACCAGTTTGCTGCTAAATATTACCTAACAAGCAATTCTGTTATCGTTGACAGAAATACAAACAAAACAAAACATCACTACTCAATGCACCAAGTGTATTTGTAAATTTTTGGCCTTATCATATCTTATTTTT
The DNA here is from genome assembly GCA_964036315.1 of Acanthosepion esculentum. NCBI lineage: Eukaryota > Metazoa > Mollusca > Cephalopoda > Sepiida > Sepiidae > Acanthosepion > Acanthosepion esculentum. The sequence goes on from OZ038475.1 coordinate 149,504,465, forward strand.
TACTGCTTTAGAATTATCTCCCTTGCACTAGGTAGTTTATGACAATGGCAGATTGTTCAAAGCAGCTTATGAAACCAAAAGGTGAAAAGATCAACTCCATGAAACGTCATCAGAGTGTAACAATAATAATTGAAAAAATATATTTAAAGATTCACACCTAATTATAAAAGGACTTGACAAAATATACTCTCATTTTTGACAGCATTGATAAACGAGGTTGAATATAAGATTCTACAGGACGTAAATTGAGAGATCCTGTTATATGCTGTTCATAAGTAATAAACTGATCCCCCCTCCACCAGAATTACTACTTATTAATATAATTGTGAAAAATATAGTTAAACACTCACATATGAAAACCTTCAAATAATAGTAAAGACTTGACATAGTATAATATCATTTTTAACAAAATAGCTGAACTAATCATTAAACCATATTAATGTGTATTTAGTTATATATTTCCTGCCCAACCTGTAGGGGGAATGGAGGAAAATTAACTTTTAAATTTATTAGTGATTACTTCTTTAGTCATTTTAATAATCTATAAAAATAAAATATTTGTCTGCATTTAGACAAAATTACTTCCCAAGCAAAATTAACAGTTTAATTAATAAGTTCCTTTACTCCTATGTTTCATAGATTGCAGTCTTATTTGTTCAAGTCTTTCATGTGAGGCACTCAGATACCTTTGTCTATTAAGTAATTGTCTTGCTTCAACTTTGTTTTGATATAGGCTTTGTCATTGCCATTTTTGTTATTCTGTTGTTAATCATTTTCTTCCAAGAGATATTTCTATTTCACTGTTATACTAAACATATAAAATTTTTGACATGAAAAGATATTGAACAAAAAGTGATTTATATATTACCAGGAGTAATCAATGAATCAGAGATACCATTGAATGTCTAAAAAATATAAAAGGAACAGATAAATTAAACAGTTCATTGGTATCTATTTTAGTTGTGAATTCTTTATCTCTGCTTTATTGAATCTGTGGGGGTCAATTGCTCTCACTAATTTATATTAGACATAATGCCACAAAATAATGACAAGAAGAGACAAGAAAATTCAGATAAAAGAAATTGTACAAATAAATACTTTTATATAACAAATATACAAAACAATAGTTATGAATGTTGTTTGAAATGGTGAAATAAACTTGTCTTTTTAGATTTTTGTGAGGTAATATTCCAGTTTGATAGATTGCAAGTGGTAGAGTAATTTGTGTGAATTTAGAAAAAATCAGTTCAATGTAATATTGTTTGCATTCAAACTAAACAGTTCAGAGTGTATAGAAAAAGTGTATGTGGGTGTGATTTACGTTGTTTTTGACGTTTGAGAGTGTGTCACTTTGTTGTTTGCTGACGTGAGTTTAGTTTGCATTGAATGAAGGAAATAGACTGTAGATATGTCAAAAATGATTTTTAACTTATAATCTAAACTTCAGTTGAAAGTTATTTTGATGAGTGTCATCACATAACATGTAGCTTTCTCAGTCGATTTTACCCCCTTCTCTGTTTCTTAATTGTTTGTTGTTTATATAAGCAATATAAGTCACGTGATAGGCTTCAGAAAATGTTTTAAAATTTTGGCACAACTGTACCTTTGATCAGGTCAAATTAAGGTCAGACATGCAGACGTAGTCGATGACATGCCATGTGATATTTTTGAACCAATCAAATTACGTCAGTTGTGTAATTCAATTTGGAGCCTGTGTTTTGTTTAACTCTTGAAATTTTGACAACAATACAGAATCTGGATCCTATAAATCTCAATACATTGTTTCAAGACTTATATTTCGTTGCATCTCACTATTAAAACTTTCTAACAATTGGCATCATATTTGAATAGTTTTGTATAAGAGTAAGTGTTGTTGTCGACACTGTGGTTTGAAACAAGATCGTCAGTGAGTAACATGGGCAATTCCATTAAGTAGATCATGTGATCATAAAGGAAGTGAAGAAATAGGAATAGGAAGTATACAATCACTGTTCACTCTTCTTGTCTATCCACTATCACTATACATTCACTCTCTCTACTATACAGATTACGATTCTCTTCTGATCATTATACTATTTGGTGAGTACCACTTGAACAAGTATTACTAGTACGGATATTATTGGAAGGCATTACTACTAGTACCAGTGTCTACAATGTTTTGAATATAATGAGCATTTTTGGAAGTGATAACAAGCTTTCGTTTGACATAGCAAAAGTGACAAGCAAAGCCATCCAACATCATAAAAAAATGGTAATGACTCTTCTGAAAATATCGGCAAAGTTTAACATTCATATCCACAAAAATCAATGTGTTGTTTTATTAACATTCTAAAAATATTGTTTTAAAAGAATAAAAATTGTTAAGGGGATTTACAGTAATAGCAGTGTCAAAGGAAAAGCCATCCTTTTGACAGACCATTTTTTGCAGGTATGAATGTTAAAATATCTTTCATATAAGAAGCATTTGTAAAAGTCGGTTAACTTTCCTTTTTTTGTATTTGCCTTTAAATATAGCATTGAACTGTAAGTCGAGCACTTATAATTGTAGATCTGATAGGAGAGCCTCAATGATAATAAACAGAAGACACTTTTTGAAAATTTTATACAAATAATATTAAATGAAAAACAATACAAAAACTATTTCAGAACAATATATTCCATGAGGTCCATGACAAAATATTACAGTTGGCCTAGATTTTACCTTTGTAGTTTTTGATCTCTGATTTGAAAATCTCACCTTCTTGATGATGGAGATCACTCACAAAATTTCTTTGCAAAATTCTTCAAAGAAAGTTTTTGCTCTTAATTTAAATGTCAGTCCATGCAGTTGTTTCCTGTAATGTTAAAAAATATTATCAGAAATATAAAAAAGTAAAAGTTGTTTTTTTATAACATGCATTATTTACACATACTTTTGGGTAGTTGTCCTCATTTTGGTGGTAGTGGTGGTGGTGGTGGTGGTGGTTGTTGTTGTTGTTACTACTACTACTACTACTACAATATTATTATTACAGTATCTGTCTATATTTCTGAGATGAGGTATTATGTACATTATTTACATTATTCGGACGATTGTCCTCATCTTTGTCGCCATATTTAAACCCTTTATTTAACCGATGTTCTTTTTCCACACTCCATGTCTAAGGATATCTTGTTTTGTTCTTAATTGGTACTGCTTGGTTATTGCTTGCTCTATTTTCACTGAGTCTACAAGGGATTGAACTCACAATTACTATGTCAATACATGAATGTCATGACAACTAATGGTGAAGCCAATATCTTTACCTGGAATCTTAGTGGAAGATATTCAGCTTTGATTCAACTAAAATATAGGTTTTATATTTTTCTTATTTGAGAAACTTACAAAAAAGACAGAATACTGACAAAATCAAAAAGCAGCTTCAAAATTCCATGTTAGAAATAAAAACTTGACTGTGGTGTTATTTGAACAAAATTAAAAACTCCAGAAAAATATTAACATTATTTGGACTGTTATCTTCATCTTTGTTGCCATATTCACAACGTTTCTGCAGTTGTATGCTCCGGCCTTCTTCAGGTGATTGGAATTTCGAACCTAACCCTTTATTTTGTCCACTGGGGTAGATTGTTCTATTTCCATGTGCCATGCCTCTTCCGAATGTCTCAGTTATTTCCCTTTAACTCAAGTTTTTTGGTTCACCCCTGCTGTAGCCTGGTATTAAACTCACAACTCTTTGGGTGTAGTCACTGGATCTAACCAACATCCTTATCCATTAGGCCATGTGTCTTTAGGACATCTGTGTATGAATTTATGGGACTTATAAACCTAATATCTCAGCAACCTTTTTTTACCAGTGCTCATATAAACATTGTGTATATGGCAATAGAGATGAGGATAAAAGTCCAAATAATGTAAATAATGTAAATAATTGTAATACCTCATCTCAGAGATATAGACAGATATCCAGAAAAAGTTGGAAGTTACAGGAACAAAGTTCTTTTATTTTATTTCTTCTCTGTATTGCTCTCATTTTTGGTTGCTGTCACTATTATTAGAGACACAATATTTCGGTCAGGTACTTTCTTACCATCTTCAGGAATCTTTTTTGGCAGATTAGGGATATCTTCTATTAGTTGATTTTTGTTTTATTTTCTTGCTGTGATGCCATTTCTTGCACCTTCCTGTTGAATCATAATTTATAAATATAAAAATAAACTCACAGAGTTGCCCTATCAGCCAAAGAGTGAAACCCTGAAGATAGACACAGGATATAGAACTGAAATGTTCTCAATAATAACCCAAGATGAAAATAAATTAAGTATAAGGACAAATTCTCATTTAAAAAAATCAAACAAAAATTATCAGTTATTTTCAACCTTCCTGCTGTTTTCATAACATGGGAAAATAATTTATAATTTTTTATAAATCAAGAATAATTTGGGGAAAATCTATGACAAAGTGAACAAAAGTTTTCATGTGATGCATTTTGTCCTTTATGATTTCAATGGACTAAAGTGATGTTTATGTTGATGCAACTACATATGCACATGAAGGAGAGGGGTTGCTGAAATTTTAAATGTAAATTTAATTTTTTTTGTGATAAAAACAAACAAAATGAAACTCAATTAAACTAGCTCAATTATATACCCAAAACACATATTTAAAAATAAAAATTTTTTAATTTTAAATTTCAGTGTCCCCTCTTCTTCATTCACATATGTAGTTGCATCAATGCAAACATCACATTAATAGCCTGTATTATCTTTTTTATATATATATTTATAAAATGCTAATCTGCAAAGATTTTCAAATTTTTTGCTTGCTTTTATAATTTTGAAAAATACTAATAATTTTTTTGCTGTTGTTGTTGCTCTTTTTTTAAAAACAGAAGTTTTTAATGTTATTCTTTATGCAATGTTATACTCCTTGTGTCCCATAACAGTTGATACATTTGCATTCATATTTCATAAACTAAATGTAACAATTAGTATGGGTCAGAGGTAATGTTTTATAAGGTAGTCATTGTTGAGTTAAAATTCCTGTTTGCATGTAATCCAAACTCACTAATCATCCATATCTATATTTCAGGGTTATTAACAATCCAAGGTTGAGGAAATGGCTGAACGAGATTGAATATTTCAATACTAGTTTCATTTTATCTGAACAAGAATAACAAAACAATTCATCCATTTCTGATTGGTCTGCTTGTAAAAAGAAAAACAATGACAAAACACATTGTTTACAGTTGTCCATTTGTATATTTTTTTTAACAAAAATTGTCCACTTTGTTTCTGAAAACAATTCTGTTAAAATT
>OZ038475.1:149514758-149532258 GCA_964036315.1 Acanthosepion esculentum
ATAAACTTCCAAACTTTCACGTGACAATTTTGAAATAGGCATTTATACATTTAAATAGAAATAACTTCCCTAAAAACAATTTAAGAAAGTAATTTTTATTTATGTTCTGTGATTTTGGGATTCATTCCAATTATTGATCTCATTTTCGTTTTCTCTTCAGTTGTCACTACATTTCCATTAACTAGCTCTCTGTTCCTTTTTCTTCCATTTTTAACATTTTCAACATTAAAAGAAGATTGGTACACTCTCCTTAGAAAAATAAGATTCTCTTCCTTCGAGTCATCTAAGGAATGCTACAGAAGAGACTGACAAAAATCTTTAGCTAATAACAAAACAAAAAAGAATGAGATCAATGGTTGAAATAACTTTTGGAATAGCTTCCCTTTATTGAATCTGTTAAATATTTGCATTTTGTAGTGGCAAATTACCAGTATTTAGATATTTTAGCTATTTCTGTAAATCGTGAATTTTTAAGATATAATTTAGTCAGACAAAAATATAGTTGAAAGTGAAAATAATTCTTTCTCTTTGACTCTTTTTTACTTTGCTCTCAACTAATCTGAAGAAAATTGAGTTGTTGAAGTAGGCATTATTTTTACTGGATATCTGTATTTGAGTAGATGCCCATTTTTTTTTTTTTAATTATAAAACTTAATAAAATGTGCCATATATGGGCATCCACTAAAAATAACATTTGAAGTAATAAAAATGTCAGGTTAAAAATAATCAATTGATTCTTTAGAAATATATATATGTGCGTGTGGTTGTGTGAAAATTGCTTTGTTTACACTTTAGATACAAAAATAAATTTTAGCATATACACTAGTTCAAAAGTTTCAGGCTAACCCTGGTAATTTTTTAAATTGGTCTCCAAAAGAAGTTGTTTTGTACTTTAAATAAGAGAATATTATTATACATGGTTAAAAAAAAAATGAGACATGATCTTTTTTATTATGACAAAAAGAAAAAAGCATTTTATGATAAAATTTTGCTCTCATCAAAATATCCTCCTTAGCCTTTATTACAGCAACACAAATCTTTGGCATTTGTGGCAAAATTTTCTCAAAATATAAGTTTGATAATTGATTCCATTTTTTTCAATGACTCTTTTCCATTATTTTCCACTCTTGTGTCAAGTTCATCCCATGCTAATTCTGAAAGTGGCTTCAAACTTTTGAACTGTAGTGTATGTGCTTTGACAGATCTGAATTGTGAATAGGGTAACTGAACTTTGCTTGACTGTGAAAGTCTTTGATAGCTGAGCATTGTAAAAGGACACCAATCTTAACAGTGGTTTCCCCTACCAGAGAGATGCATGTTCAAACCCTGTTGAAAAGCACATTTCCTTTATTAAGACTCTTGAATACACAGGCCTGTAGACATAAATTGATACTGTTTAAAAAACAGGAAAGTCTCCTCAAAAATGTTTATCCACTAAATATAATGTTTAAAGTGGTAACAAACATTGCTTTGTTGTGAGACATTGAGCACTTTTGTGTATGTAAGAATAAAGACAAAAAGAAAACTTATCTTAGCTGACAAGTTTCATCTTCTAATCAACTTTATCAAGGCAGATGTAAGGATTTTATTTTCCAACCAGTATTTATAAACAAAATTCTAACCACATCCAAAACTATTATGGATATAATCAAAACCAAAAATATCCATAACAGTAATAATTCTGAAGCAGATATAGTGATTTTCCAAGTGTAGTTTAGATGTGGCACAAGGCCGAAGGTAGTGGATATCAAGTGAGGATCAACCTCACTACTCAGTTGTAATTGTTCTAGCGGAACAAGCTTGCTAATCATTACACTACCTCGAGGTACTCCTGAAGCAGATATATATAAAATAAACTGCCACAGCTGTTCCTTACAATACATTCGGGAAACTTGCAGAAATTTAAAAAATGCATCAAGGAACACAACAAAAATTTTATACACAATAATTTACCAAATGCAGTTGTACATAGAAATAAATTCAACCATAACTTCAATCTAAAGAATGCAACACTTATTAAAAAAACAAAGTAACTAACTTAGACTGAAAATTCTTAAGTGCTGCTAGTGAATTTTACCAAAATATAAATCTGCACCCTGGATTTTTTCAAATATCTCCTATCCTGAAAAAAAAACCTCCTTACCCAAGCCAACATACATAGCTATAAAAATGTTAAAAAAATAAAATAAAATGGTTAAATTCATAACCAAATTCATTTCAAATATTTAATATATATATTCATCCCAAAAGAATATAAATAATAATTACATTATAAAAAAAATAAAATTCAACATTTATCCACTTTTGTTTATTAGACATTAAATTACATCACTTAGCATCCTCCATAATTTACCCTGACTTTTCACTTAACCTGATGTACATTTATGAGCATTCTTAAATTTAAAAATTCTGGAAAACTAACAACAATTTTACTTTTGTTTATAAATACTTGTTGTGAAATAAAATCCTTACATTTGCCTTGATAAATTCCACCAGAGGAGAAAACACATCAGCTAAAATAAATTTTCCTTTTGTCTTTATTCATACTGTCTTTTTACAGATATATATGTGTGTGTATTTGTGTGTAGTGATGTACTATTTAAAAAATAGGAATTGGTATAACTTTTTAAGATTTATTTTAGAAGAGGGAGGATCAAGTTCATACTGGAACTCAAATAAGATCACAATTGAAAATGTATCTTTTCTTATTATTTGCTTATTTGTAAAATCCTGCATTAATCAAGCAGTAATCTGATTACCAATATTCTGGATAACCCAACATGGTAAAGAACATTATTTTCTTACCCTGGTCTCTTTGTTAGAAGTTTGAGTTCAAATTTCACAGGAGACAATTCTTTACTTATTTTCTATTAATTATAATCAATTTTGCTTTCATTCACTCTAAGAAGTGGTTGGGTCTTAAAAAAGATTCCCAGAAACTGTTGGATACAATATTTCTCTTAATTGAACATTCCTTGTAATAAATTGGTCATTTAGTAGGACAATCAATAACCCTGCTTTCATGTTTATTCAAAATAAAAGAAAAACAGAATTGAAAAATAGCAAGGAATTGTTCCAGTTAAAAATTTGAAACAGAAACTCCTACTTGTTACAGTCTACTTGGCTAAAGTATGTGACTCCGTCACTGAGGCACAAATTTGAATCATACCACAAGAAATATTTTTAATCTTTCATAAATTAAAAACAGATCAATATGCAAATATTCATTGGCTTTTTAACAAAAATGCCTGCAATGATAGCCAAAGAACAGAAAAAACTGAAAGAAATGTAGTTCCTTGGCTAAAGACGAAAAATTGTTTTCGTCTATGGTTTCCTTTTCTTTTTAAAGTCAAGTATGCTAGTAACATGGTTACTTCAGTTTTGAGCCTGAAAGTGACTAAAACTTTGGTGAAATCTTTCACACCGTATATCTGATGACATTAGTCATTGACTAAAAAAAAAAAAATGAATCCCTTATAGTTAGAAGATATCTGCTTTCCTCACTTGCTTTATAAATTCTGATGAGGTCTAAACTCATAAAAGAGATTCTTTCTTTAATTCATTTAATGAAAAAAAAATTGTATTTACACTCAGACTATTAATTAGTTATTAATTACTAATGACTAATTACTATAGCTTTTTATTAATTGTTCCACAAAAAATGGTTGCTTATTGAATTTTAAATGGAGTTTTTTTTTTTAAATGTGTCAAATAAGTAGTTCACAACAAAAAAGGATTAACAGATTTAATTTCTTCACTTACCTAAAAGGCTGTTGAAAATTTTAATCTTTCTTTTACTGTACAACAGTGAACAATTTGACCAGCATCCTTTATAGACTTGGTACAACAGTAAGATATGTAAAAATGATTGGAAGAGGCTGGTCTCATGAAAAGAAATTTATTGAGGTTCTTTCAGATTATATGGCCCTAAGTTGGAGCATGTTTAGCATATGCATAAATCCGTTACTAAATCTGACCAATCAAGAAAGGCTTTAGAAAATCTTACTGCTCAAAAAAGTCTGTAGAAAATTTGACCAATCAAAAAAGGCTTTTGAAAAACAATTGGTTATCAAATTTAATTTGCAATGTCAAATTCATAACAAATAACAGAAAGTATGAGAGAAAAAAAATTAGATTGCATTTCTTAAAACTAAGCCAAGTTTACTTGTGTAAATATCATTTATTTTCAACTAACTTGTGCATATTCAATAATATAAAAAAGAAAAAATAGTGATGAAAACAATATAACAGCCCAACACAAATTCAAAATATAATCCAAATAATATAAACTAAATATAGGTTTATTTAGATTTAATAAAATTCTAAAAACCATTTTCTTTTTTTTTTTGATTTCACAATAGCAAAATGTCTTTTCTGAGCAGTCCACAGAGCTTTGTTTTTATTTTTAAATAAAACTAATTTTCTTGTGATATAACAAGTGCACTAAGCAATCCAGCATGCAAATATTATGACCTGTCAAAACTGAATTTGGAGTAGTTGGAGGGAAATATGAGAATACCATGTATTGAAAGCAAAAAAAATAACATTCTTGGAATTTCATCTTTGATTACACCTGATCTACTGACAGGAATGCCATGTAACCCTCTCATCAACTGCAAAACAAAAAAAATGTCCTTTGCACAGGCTGTTTGAAGTTTTAAAGAAAATGGTTGCCATTATCTGCTGTTGATGAGTTACCATAAATTATTTTTAAGATAGAAAAAGATATTTCTAAAACTTTCATTTCCTGTAAATAAAACTACTTTGACATCTGAAAGCTCAGCCAGTTCTTTCCATAAATTAATCAGAAATTGTGTGCATGAAAATGTCTTTCTTCGGTGAATGTTAGTTTTTGTTATTTTGTTTTCTGTTTATGCTTTGAATTGTTGCACAACTAAAAAATACTAAAATACAAAACATCATTAGACTTAAATAATAAGCATTACATAAAGAGAAATAACAAGCCTAATTATGTTTAAATGATAGTAAATATCTGTACTATTACTACTACTACTACTACTAATAATAATGATAATGATAATGAATATTAATAGAATAAATAAACAATAAAATGCATATTAAACAGTAAAAAAATATAAACATATTCATTTTGTGTCATTTTGAGAAATGTACTTACACTATAGAATTAATTACATTTTTGTTGTTGTTTTAATATTTCAGCTGATCCATTCTACAGTAACAATTTCTTTTCTGAACAAAATGTCCCTCTTTTTAATACAAAATTCTACCCCTAAAGAAGAATGGATTGGCTGAAAGGAAACAAAAACAAGTAGTTCAAACAACTGTTAGAATAATTATGCTGCTGCTGCTTCTTCTACTAATTCAATGTGCCGTGTCCCTTCAGGACGTGGGCAATCATGGCTCTCCAAAAATTCCTATCCTTTGTAGATAGATTTGTCTTTTCACCATCCCCCTCCACTCCCTGTTCAGCTATCCATTTGCACAAGCTTGTTAGGTAGGTTATTTGCTGATTCTCTCTTACCTTCAATATGCCCTGTGTGTGTCAAATTCTCCAAACCCTATTTCCTCATTATGCATTTTAGAAATGTCAACTGCCTCTTTTTGATTATGTTACTTCAAGTAAAGTATGATAAAAAGAGAAAGTAAAACTCAAAGATAGAAACTTCTTCCATTTTCTGGATAAACATATTTTATAACGTATTCTTAAGAAACCAAAATCTTCATTTAATAAACATATGCAAAGTATTAACATACATAAAACCTAAGTAATTAAATAGTTTTTCTTTTTCTTGTTTGCAAGTTTTTAAATTCATTTTTATTTTTTAATCTTGTATTTAAACAATAAAGATGAAGAGAATTATATAAAAAAAATCCTTGGAATATTGAATAAAGTTTATGCAGACATTAAAATATCAACCTCTCAAGACTCAGTTAAACAAAGTAGGAATAAAAAGTATCTAATTCAATAAAAAAATAATTTGACAGAAAGATATTGAAGATTAAAAGTTTATGTACAAAAATAAAAAATCTTTGAATCAAATTCCATCAATTTTGTAGCTATATTTAAAATAAACTTTTTGCAATATAAGTTTTCAAATTTTTCAACATAGTAAATATATACTATTTTTGGATTTTAAGCTTTTTTTTCACCATTGTATTGCATGAAACAAAGTTCTTTGTTGATTTTTTTTTATTTATTTACTTTTTCAACATTTCTAATAATTTTTCTGATTTCTGGTTCATATTTTCTATTTTAAATGTGCTTAGACATGGGAAGATATATTTACAAATATAAATCAGAAATCAGAAAAAGTATTAGAAATGTTGAAGAAACAAAAAATAATCGACAAGGAATTTTCATTGATTTTCAAACATGCACAAATGAAAAGTTGCTACCCAAATACAACCCACATATATATATATATATATATACTATATATATATATATATATATATATATATATATATATATATATATATATATATATATATATATACATACATATATACACACACACACACACACACACACACACACACACACACGCACACTTTCTATAATTTTAAGAAGTCATTATTCAAAGCTGCCAATGCTAATGAATTTATTTACTTCAAACTTCTTCAGGTGTGCCATAGATAAAGAAAGAAAGAAAGTAATAAATTGGTTGGAAGATGACAACAAATAAAGCAGCAAAAGATTGACCTTATTCCATACATCTCTTGAAAGTTTGTGCATGGATGAGAGAGTATTTAATTAAATTTTAATTATTAAGGTATCAAATTATCTTTATTAAGAAAAATAATACTATAGACAAAGTATCAAAATTTCAAATCTGATAATCAAATATTTTCCAAGTAAGAGGTTCCTAAAATTTTGGAGCATTGATTGCCAAACTTTTTAGACCATTAACCCCTTCATGGAATCCTTGATCCTTCATTAACCCCAAGACATGTACAAAAAAATAATTATCAGTAATAGTATTTTTCTTTTTTATTTAACAATAGAAATTCATTTTCCTTCATTATTGTTTCTCAATAAGATTCATTTTAGCTTTATTTTGTTCTTTTCAATTTCTATTCTGATACTCGATGTATTTGTATAATATTAATAATATTAAGGAAAAAAAATTTCATGAATAAAATAGTTACTAATAAACACATTGAAATAAATGAATATCCCTTTTTACTGAATTGGTTGACGTCATTAATGAGAAGTGTGAGTTTGGTGAATAGTAGTAAGTGCATTGATATTTGGATGGAAATGGGAGAATCTTAGCCTAAATCTGCACTATTTATATATCTACACCCTTTTAACCCTCTCCGCCAGTCAATTACTGATCCAGTAACCCCCCCACAGACATTTATCAACCCCCTGAATAGTTTCACTGACCCCTAGGGGTCAAGAGTAACCAAATTGGGGACCGTTGTTCTAGGTTATATGCAAAGCTATCAAATCTTGATATATCATATAAACTGAATACTTCACAATGTAGCATGCCTTAATACCATGCTTCAGTAGACAAGCAAATAGTTCTGTACATTTAAGATTTAATTATTCATCAGGGCATAAATGCTCCTAGATCTGCAATTTACAATTTATTGTCTCTTGTTTGCAATATTGCCAGAGAGATATTTATCATGAGCTATTATTTATATAGGTGTTTATTTAAGACACCAGTTTACAGAAGATGCTTCATACAGTAGAATTTCTAAAAGAGCTAACAAGTGAAATATCTAAAGTACAGTTCTGGATACACACTTGAAACCTTCACAGAAAAATAACTTAACATAGCCTCAACATCCAAGGAAGCCAATATTTGGAATCTTCAGATTTGACAGGCTGTGTTAAAGATGTTTTTAAAATATTAAACCTGAACAAAAGCAATCCTCCGTATCTAAGCATGCTGCATGATAACTATTTGTTGTTTTTGTTGTTGTTATTATTGTTGATTGTGTCTATATGACATATTTCACTACCAGAGTTTCAGCAGCCATCATGGACATTTATTTATACATTTGAGAACAAACATATCTTATTTGGGTTGTGCCAAGCGGACTTCAATTAATTAGATCAGTTATAGATTGTTTTCATGTATAAATTTTGAAATAAACATTTTAGAATTTATCTTGTATTACTTTTTTTACTTGCTTGTTTTTTTTTGGTTTTTGTTACTCAATATGTCCTTTCATCTCAGAATGACTATTCCATGAAGCCGTCCTTTTCACATCGAACAAGCATTACTGTATAGAGCTGTAAAACATTCTGTAGATTAATAGAGATACAATAAAGGCAAAATAAGGTATTGGAAATATTGTTAGCGCCTCCTCTTTTCATTCCAGAACATTATTACAAGAAAGATCTGCTAATGGCTTGAGGCTGTCTGACCTCTATGCTACACTTCTATCTCTTGAAAATTAAACTATTCCTTCTTTCTGACAACTATTGTCCACCTTTCAAGGTACCTCTTTCTGACTACTATCTACCAAACAGAAGAAGAAAAACTGAAGAGAAAATGCTAAACTAACTAATTTTAACAAAACTAGTTAACACTCTAAGAAACCAATACCTCCAAAAGATTGGTAACCAAATTAATGAAGCCAAACAGCACTGGTATTTATTGATATGTGAAAAAAAAAAAGGAAAAAATCATGATAGTATCTTACAATCAAAACCAAAACAGATGTCCTGGTCTGAAAAAAAAACACTGAGTCACACTTTAACTCCGACTATACTAAGCTGATGATGCCTGCGGAATTAGAACATACCCCAATATACATCCGAGCAATACAAGGTCTGTCTCCAAACATAAACAATAAGGAACCTAATGATGAGGAAGTGAAGAAAGCCATAAAAAGCTAAAGAATAATAAAGCATTACTTGACATTGACGCTATACTTTTGAAAATAGCCTACCCTTGGCCCCAAATTTAAAAACAACTTTCTAAATTTCATGAAGGAAGTCTGGAATTAGAAGTACACCCCAAAAATGTGGGCTGTATTGCGCATTAATGTACTATGGAAACAAAAAATAAATCCTGGGACCCTCACATATATGAAGGATTCATTATGGTGAAGGTATTGTATTAACTAAACTCTCACTGTTCTATGAAAATCAACTCCTCATAATCCAATTTGGCTTTCGTTCAGGTAAGAGGTGTAATGATGACATATATGTCATCAAACAACTCCAGAAAATTGCTTACTTTTTGTGAGATTTAAATGAAAATTGGGTGGTAGGAAAACAAATTTCCACTCAAATCTGTTCCTGCTGACATCTAACATGGAAACTGGAACAATGCTTCACTCGGGACTCTGTTTCATGCACACCATAAACAACAGCATTATCGCTCTTTCTCTGGAACACGGGTATAACCTTCACCAGTCTTACAGAACAAACTGCCCCTGAAACAAAATGTCAGTTCTTTTTATCCTTCCTTGGTCTCAAGCAATAAACCAAGATCTCTCACTTGTGTTAGCCTCACTCTCACGGATAACACATACGCTGTGTCACTTCAACATTGATTTGCCGAAGTTCACCTTGCCGATCTATGATGTCTACAAGCACATGTACAGACTTATTCGCCTTCTCTTGCTTTGGTGAGGTATGTCTCTACCACACTTTTCCAATAGAAAATTGTATATCTGCTATGTAGAACTCACAGCAACATATGACTATATCACTAGACACTTCCCCTTCTCAACCATTAGAATTCCAAATTCTGACTCCACTGAATATCTAGTTCTGATAGATGAACTATATCGCAAAGTCATAAATATCAGGCAAGGACCCCAATATTAAACTGTCACTAATGATACTAGGAAAATAGCTGGTTCCATGTTCTGCTCCAGTAAGTACTGAACTCCTCCTACTATGCTTTATCTCTACAAGTGCCAGATCATGCCGTAAGTGGAATATTGCTGCCATATTAAGGCCGGAGCTACCCAGTCACCAATTTCCAGTCTTAATAGAGTTCAAAAATGTTTACACAGCCTTGTAAGTGATGAATTATTTTTCACCTTACAACCACTTTCCCAGAGGTGAAACATGGCTAGTCTCTTGCTACTCTTTCACTATTTCCATGGAAAATATTCAGACAAGCTACATTGTTAGAGGGAGTGAATAGTATTTATAGAACACATACCTCTTGTTATCTTTGGGGATATTACACCTCTGCAAACATCACTGTCATTAAACACTAAACATTCAGGTGCAGAAACCAGATTCTGACAAAAGTTTGTAATATTTATTATTATGCACGCCATCAAGAACAGACAAAATGGCTGAATAAATAAACTCTGTCCAACTTCGTTAGCAAAAATTGACATATGTATTTGCAGGTAAATTCATTAATATATAGCTAACACATTCTGTTTTGTACTAAACAAAATGGCAGAAGGTTCTCTTCTGTTTTCGGTTTATTATAACCAAGAACCAATTACAACAGAGGGAATAATAATAATAATTTAATGATGAACGCAAGAAGAAATTTTCCAACGCTAATTGTTATAATAATTGTTTATCATGATTCCTACATTAAATCTGTCTCAAGTTGTGTTAGGAATTTTCATGAACAGTAAAAGAAAAAGGGAAACAACACTTTTCAGGAAGAATATTAGCAAGTAGATAGTTCTTAATTCCCAGTGAAATAGATTTACTGGGTAAATGCAAAAGAAAGAATGCTTTATCCTCTCATCCATTAGGGCTAATGAAACACTGAGGAATTATTTTATCGTTCATTCCAATTTTAGAAATACTGAAGTGAATCAAATTTAACATAGGAACCATTATTAACATCTGGATTTTTAACCAAATGACAAGTGTGAATGCCAATAAAAAACTAAGATTAATTTTCCATCATATCCAATTACCATTCCTTATTATGATTTCTTTTATTACGCACTCATCACCATTTGTCAAAGTTTTATGATTTTGTAAAGCATATTTTATTTTCTAACTGGATTCAAAATGAATAAATTATTATCCTGCAACATGCAAGGATTAATTATGAAACATGTTCAAATTCAAGGAGATATCTTTTTATTTTTGTTACAATAATGTTCACACTTTACAAGAGAGTGACATCTAAGAACCTGTAAGTAACCATGCAGTGGTATAATCTAATAACATTAGATTTTTTTAAATCAATTCACCCCATATAATGCCACTAAGATGCAAGGGGTTAATGAGATCGAAAGAAAAGAAAATGACTTTAAAAGGATCTGGAAACCCAATTCTAAACAGGAAACAATGTGGTAGTAGTAGTAGTATCCTATGTTCCCTATATACAAGTAATGGACTCACCCCAGTTGGCTATTTGACTTGTAACTCTTATTTTTCTTTTGTAGCTGAGTTTAAATTATTTGAATAAAGTTTAGAACTTTTACTGGTGTCCTGAGCTCTGTTTACTCTAACTATAATTTATTCAAATAAACGTGTAGATAAAATCTAGCATGGAAACAGCATGGACCCAAAATGCTTGGATGTCGAACCTTTTTTCACCAACAGCTGCCAGAAACTACCGCCATTGGTGAACTATAAACTATATAAATGATTACCAGGAAAGAATACCAAACAAATACCGGGCTCTCTTGAGTTGTATAAGTCCCAGTGTATTTGACTATATCGAAGGATCTACAGACTTTGACGTGGCTATAAGAAAATTGGACGCTTTATTTATTAAAACACCCAACAAAGTGTTCGCAAGGCATCTGTTGGCCACAAGATGACAGAAGCTGGGAGAGTCTCTGGACAAATTTGTCAGAGAACTAGAAAAGCTGAAAAGAAACTGCAATTTCAAAGGCCATACTGCTGAGGAATGCGGTAACGAAGCCACGAGAGACGCCTTCATTTCAGGCTGAAGTTTGCATTCCATTTGGCAGCGTCTCTTAGAACATAAAACCCTAGATTTACAAACAGCTTACATCAAGCATCTGCACCAGACTTAGCACAAAGAAATAATGACTTATATACTGCCTCAGAAGCGCAAATAGCAGTGATAGTCAACTCTGACCCCATCCCCCAAGGTATGTGATAAATTTCCAGTCGAACCAGTAGTAGCCACGACTTGTCAAGCCAAACATAAATGCTTTTTTTGTGGATTTGCCTACGATTTGCAGGACCACTGTCCTGCTCGTAGAGCTACTTGTAAAAAATGCTCAAAGGAAGGACACTACACTTGTGTATGTCAGTCCAAATCTTTGTTAGCAGCAGTGGCTGTCCTCATATACTGACCAAGATTGCTAATGTACCCCGGGAGCTCTATCTCATTGTAACGCATCTAGTGGTTAATAAAAGAAAAAATGTAAGTGCTCTACTCGATACCTGTAGCACTGATAGTTATATCAGCAAAAGAGTTATGCGAGAATTGAACTTGGAAGTCCACCTGTCCAGTAAGGGTATCACCATGGTCCAGAAAATTTTAAACACTAACTCAAGGGGCTTTGTAGTTGTAAATCTAACCCTCTGCCTTAACGGTCGATCGTATGTTACTGCCCGTCTAGGTGTTTTGAAAGATTTATGTTCTGACATGGTACTTGGTCAGGATTTTCTGTGTCAGCATCAGAAAACAACCTTCAAATACGATGGGCCCCTGCCCAATTTAACTGTGGAATGTAGTCATCAGGTTTGTGCATTGAATGTGGCAGAGATAGAAAATCTTTCACTATTTCCCAATTTATCACCAAACTGTAAACCCATTGCTGTCAAATCGAGGCACTTTAAAAGGATCAGTCCGTCATCAATAAAGAAATTTGGAACTTGCTTTCTGAAGGCATAATCGAAGAAAGTGTTTCTCCATAGCAAGCCCAGCTGGTAGTGGTAAAGGACCCCACTCACCGTCATAATAAACCAATGTGTGTAGATTACTCTCAAACAATAAATCTGTATCCAGAACTAGATGCTTTTCTTCTACCAAGAATTGATAAAATGATAAATGACCTTGCTAGATAGTGTTTTTTCTACATTTGACCTCAAAAGTGCCTACCACCAGGTGCCACTTAAAGTATAGGATAGAAAATACACTGCTTTTGAGGTGAATGGTCGCTTGTTCCAGTTCTGCAGAATTCCGTTTAGGGTCAAAAACGAGACTGCTTTGTTCCAGAGAGCTATAAACAAAAAGAAAACAAGAAAATCTACATGGTGCTTTTCCTTACATTGAAGACATTTACTATTGCAGGACGCACACAGACAGAACACGACCAAAATGTGAAAATGTTCCTGGAGGCGATGGCAAAAGCCAAAATTACCCTCAATAAATCGAAATCTGTGACTTTGGTACCTTCCATCAATGTTTTAGGATACCATATCAGTGGTGGAATCATTAAGCCTGACCCAGAAAGACTTCACCCCTTAAAAGAACTACCACCTCCAGAAAACTTGAAATCAGTAAAAAGGGCGCTGGGTATGTTTGCATATTATGCGAAATGGATACATAATTTTTTCTTATAAAATTCAACCTTTAGTAAAAAATAAAAAATTCACACTTGAGAAAGCTTTTGATCAATTAAAAAAAGAACTGACGGATCCCCCATTAAAACCAATAGACAAAAGTTTACTTTTCGAGGTGGAATGTGACACATCAGATGTGGGTATTTCTGCAGCCCTTAGCCAAAGAAGAAACCCAGTAGCATTCATGTCAAAAACACTACAGGGAAGTGAATCAAAGTATCACATAATAGAGACGGAGGCCATGGCAATTATTGAGGCAGTTTGGAAGTGGAGTCACTATTTGTCACGGCAACATTTTACCCTAATTACTGATCAGAGATTGGTGGCCTTCATGTTTACCAACAAAAAACATACTAAAATTAATGCCAAGATTCAAGAATGGCAGTTAGAACTTTCAGCTTTTGACTACATGATAAAATACCACCCTGGCCAGGAGAATGTAGTTCCCAATGCATTTACTTGAGATTATGCTTGTTCAGTCATTACCTATTCTGCCCTTACTGACATTCTCAATGACCAGGAGTTACTAGACTCTTACATTTCGTTAGAGGGGAAAATCTTCTTTTTTCTACGGAGGAGGTAAAAAAGGAGTGTTCTTCTTGCAGAATCTGTGTGGAAATTAAACCTCATTTCTATAACTTGCCAGAAAATACTCTTATCAAGGTGACCAAATCCATGGAATGACTAAATATTGACTTTAAAGGACCCGTGCCTTCTGCCACACACAACACAATACTTACTGGTAGTAATTGACAAATAGTCATGGTTTCCATTCATCTTCCTATGTCCAAATATACACACTACCTCAGTAATCAAATCCTTAAATCTTTTGTTCAGTTTAGCTGTGATGCCCGGCTACATACACTCTGACAGAGGTGCATCTTTCATGTCTAGGGAATTGAGAGACTACCTCTCCCAAAAAGAGGTCACAAGAAGTAAAACCACTCCATATCATCCAACCTGAAACGCACAGGTTGAACGATTTAACAACATTATATTAAGGTGATTCAGTTAGCTGTTAGATCACAAAACATAGCTGAGAAGTACTGGGAATTGGTGCTTCCCGAAGTACTACACTCTGTAAGATCGTTGCTATGTACTTCTACAAATACAACCCCTCATGAGCGTTTCTTTGCATTCCCTCATTGTTCATAACATGGGAGTTCTTTCCCATCCTGACTAATGTCACCAGGTCCCATATTATTAAGGAGGTTCATAAGAAATAGTAAAACCGACCCTTATGTGAAACAAGTTGAACTCTTAGAAAGTAATCCAACTTATGCCAACATAAAGTATCCAGATGGAAGGGAGTCTATTGTATCTGTTCATGATTTAGCACCCTGCCCGGAAGTGAAGTTAACCCCTGAGTCCCCCACTGTGGAATAAAATAGGAGTACCCTGGGTGTCCCCATACCAGAGGAGGACACACCGTATAACGGAGATGATGCTGGGGTCCAACAGGTCAGGAGATTTGAATGGATGACAAGACCCCCAGATTGTTATGGATGGTAGTGCTGCATTTTTCTAGGTATGAAGAATGTCGTAGTAGTAGTATCCTATGTTCCCTATGTACAAGTAATGGACTCACTCCAGTTGGTTATTTGACTTGTAACTCCTATTTTCCTTTTGTTGCTTAGTTTCAGTTAGTTGAATAAAGCTTAGCACTTTTACTTGTGTCCTGATATCTATTTACTCTTACCTATCTAGTCCTAAAGAATATTGATTTGTTTTTTTGTTTTGACTGAGTTAAGATGATATCACAAGTGAAATTCCTATTTATTTTTGACAAATTTGATTATAAAATTAAATCATAAAGAAACAGTATGATACAATGGGTCCCTGCTTGACTGGTTAGGACACCCATGTAGTGAAGTGGACTGATTTTATCTGGGCCTGAGGTTTACAGTCAGTTTTATGACAACCAACAGTAAAATTGAGATGTGAGAGTTTCAAAGCAACCACCTGAAGTCCATAAGTAGGGTAAAAGGAATAAATAAAAACTTTGGGATCAAGTGACAGTCAGTTGGAAAGTCGTGGGTTTATATAGTCAGGCTACACTCTAGAAAAGGGCAATCAAATTCAAGGGCCAGAGGCATTATTAGAGTAAGACAAGATGTAATGAGACATAGATGGTGTTCTCACTGACCAGTGAAGGCTGGGGTCTGTTAGTCTGTTGTAAAAGAAGATAGTAGCAGTGAAGATGTCCCAACTGTCACTTATCCACCCTTAGACAGTGCCAGGTGAACTGATCTATGAATTAAGAACACTGTTTATTGGAATCAACAGACTTCTTGTCTTTCTCCCCCAGGCAATATCTTGAGATGGCTGTATTTGAGACTTTTCTCCCTGTGCAATATCTCATCTTCAGTTCCTTATTTGAATGCACACCAGGTCTTCCCCACTTTTTGTTCACACTGATACAAATGACAATCAAACCATCACATGGGGCAGGAGCTAACAGTTAGCAAAAAACTACCTGAGGGACCTGAGTATATGTTCACAACAGCAACAAAATCATAAGAGTGAAGTAAGTCTAAGACTATTTTTATTCTTAATGTGGAATTAAAAAAAAGCTTCAATTGAGGCAAATAAAAACTGAAACCTTTGTGAATGTTTTGTTCTATGAGCAAAAGTTTGCAAGTTAGTATGATTGTACATTACTACTGGAGTGAGTTTGATCCTCACTGAGTGCCTCACACTTATGGTTTGGAGCAGTAAAATATTGTTTTTTTTTTTAATTAACATGAAACTTATAATCATGACAAGGATCAGATTAGTCATAAGCATATTTTAAGTATGAAATGACACTGATTTTTTAATACAACTTTAAGTAGACAACCAAAAATAAGAATAAAATCATGCATGTAACATCACGTTAAGTTAGATACCCAAAAAAATACCTTACAATTGTGATTATCCACCAACTACCCTTAACTTAGAAAAATAAATTGAAATTTTTAACTTTCATTAGGGTTCTATTTTGAGCATGAAATAAGGGTTAATCTTGAGAACTTGCTCAGTATAACCAGGCTCAGCTAAAATTACCTGAAGCTAATAAACAAAACAGTGTGCAACATTTATCCCCTACTGTTATTATCATTATTATTTATGTTCTGGTGTGCTCAAATAGTTATCCTTGAACATATTTTAGTCAAATAGTTTTTTATTCTAAAATCGGTCATTGCCTTGTAGTTGGTTATTTTCCCAGTCACAACAAACACGATAATTATAATTTTAGTAAAATAAAAATATAATTTACTTAATATCAACATGTTTGTAAAGTTTAAATTATTTTCTATTAACTCAAGATTTTTTTAAAATTTCACCTTTCTCAAATTTTAAGCATAAAATAAGGCTCTAACTTTAAAATTTACTCAGCATGACTTGACTCAGTTAAAAATTACCTGATGCTAAAACAAAACTAAACAAAAAACATAAAACATGTAAGTTAAGCATTGTAAATATTCATAGAATATGTAACAAGTCTTAAAGATTTGATTATTATTTACTGAGCTTACCATGGTATGGCACAAGGCTTGAACATTTATAAATGTATGCATGTTGAATAAAAATCAACAATGTTATTTTCAAGAACTTTTCAAAATATTGCCTTAAAAAATATCATTCATTTACATGGTTGTTCTCAGAATAATTTTATGACTTACAGTTTGTTTTGCTTGATAGTAAAGGAAAGTTGGCTAAATATTGATAAATATATTCCAACCTTGTCAAAAGCTTGATAACAAAACTTGCAAAGTTAATCAGTTAAGGATCTGTGTATATAGTAAAGTAAAGTCAGTGTGCATTGGACAGTGTAAATATATATTGTAGGATTACCCCACTTATCTGTCAGAGAAATTCTAACATCTACAAGTTGGTATAGCCAAAAAGCAGTATGTGAAAGAAGAGGGTACAAACTCTCTGCCTCTTCTTTCTTTACCTATAGAGAAGATATGATCTTGTTGCCTCTTCACAGGACTTCTTAGCCACCATAGAACCACATGTTGCATAGAACTCAACACTGCATACAAACATCCTAAGCTGATAACTCTACTCAACAAACAAAAAACA
>OZ038475.1:149534758-149574758 GCA_964036315.1 Acanthosepion esculentum
TATAAAATGTTTCATTTTTTTGTTTCAAAACACGGTTAAGATATTATGTCCATGTTCAAAGTTATTATTATTAAGCGTTGGTTTGTTTGTTTTTATTAATAAGGCTTCCATTATTTTTAGCCTTTTTTTGCATGTGGATAATGCTATTATATTAGTGTTGTCGATAAGTATGTTCCGAATAGTGTCCGGTAGGTCTCCATGAATATTTAAATGAGATCTATATATATATATATATATATATATATAGTGATTTTCTAAGCATTTCTTAGATGTGGCACAAGGCTGAAAGTATGGGGCACCCAGTAAGGATCGAACTCACTACTCAGTTATAATTGTTCTAGAATGACAAGCTTACTGACCATTACACCACCTCGAGATGCCTATATATATATATATATATATATATATATATATATATATATATATATATATATATATATATATATATATATATATATTTATTTTAAGACATTTTTTATATTTATACATTCTTATTATAGATACAATTATTTAAATAAATGTTCTGCTTATAATAAACAGTATTAACAATATTTACCGACCTGAATGTCCAAAATATTTTCATAGAAAATATGCGTCCTCCAACAGGAATTGAACCTGTATCCTATACGGAACCATCATATAGCCTGACGTGCTTTTACCGATTGAGCCACAGAGGAGCATTTCGGTTAGCAAGGTCGATTTTACTGTTTTTAAACTACAATTCTCCATCATTTTCTCTCGTATTTCATATCTGTTCGATGTGTATCTAAATGTAAATAAATGACGTCACACATTATGAAATGGACAATTGTCGGATTTTGTTCATTTCATAATTTATATCTATATATACATATATATTAAATAACAAATAAATAGCCAAACAGAAATTACAGTGGCTCAACACTGAAATTGTAAGTATTAAAGAAATCTTCCAATCTTCTACCACAACTGAAAAATTCAAGAAAATATTGGATTTATTATAATACAACACAAAAGGAAAATGAATTCCATAAGTCATTCAAAAAAAAGTTAAACAAATTATATAAAGGAAAAATACTTTTACCAAACATCAATGACAACTTCATTAACCTATTGGATTAGCAACTCACCCCAAATGAAATGGAATTCCTTAATCTTGGACCAAATTTTCATGTCACACAGAAACCTAATTTAATGATTAAACAAATGCAAATTGAAGCTTTATACTAACAAATACTTCTTTTGGAATATGACAACCATATTAGTACACAGGTAGGTTTAAAACAATTACTTAAAGCTGAATCTATTAAACACTGTTATCATAAAAATCTGAAAGGAATTATAAACACTCCTTTAATAAAAGCAGCCACACAACTAAAAAATATCAATAGCATTGTTGTCCAAGCTGATAAAACTAATACTTTTATTATTTTAAACAAACATGAGTACCACTCAATATTACAGGCCATTTTTGACAATCATAATAAATTTAAAAAGTTAACCAATAACACCACCTCCCAACTTAAAAACCATATCAATAAACTAATTACTACTAACAATGCTGAAACAGGATCTTATAAACTTCAAAAGATTATAGGTGACTATCAACCTGGCTACCTTTATGGAAATGTAAAAATCTATGAAAAAGATCATCTGCGCCAACCTATCATTTCACAAATACCTACACCTGTATATTACCTTTCAAAATTCATTAACAAATTAATTACTCCCTACCTCCCAAGTAAATATTGTATTAATTCCAGAAATTAATTTATACAAATTCTTCATGTTGTAAAACCAAACAACCAAATAATCGCATCTTTCGAAGTACAAAATTTATTTACTAATATCCTCCTCCATAAAACAACTGACATCATTATCCGAGATATATACAATCACATTTCTCTCCCACCCATCAATATTAAACCCACTATTTTTTTAAAAAAATTATTATTAGCATGTACTACTCAAGTAGCTTTTCATGACCTCCTAGGTAATATTTATACTCAAATAGATGGTATTGCAATGGAATCTCCTTTATTCCTCCTTTTTCTAATTATTACATGGTACATTTAGAAAATAAAATAATTAATGTTACTAATAAAACCCCTATATATGTAAGATACATAGATAACATTTTCATTTTAGCTAAAAATATTGATCAAATTACACAACTTAAAAACAAATTTGAAAGTCACTCCATCCTCAAATTTACACAAGAACTTAATA
Organism: Acanthosepion esculentum; assembly: GCA_964036315.1. NCBI lineage: Eukaryota > Metazoa > Mollusca > Cephalopoda > Sepiida > Sepiidae > Acanthosepion > Acanthosepion esculentum. The sequence goes on from OZ038475.1 coordinate 149,536,967, forward strand.
TTAATAATAAAATTCCATTCCTTGATGTATTTATTGATTCTAGCACACTTAAATTTACTACTTACCTTTATAGGAAACCCACCAGCATTAACTTGTGTCTTCTTAATTATAATAGTAAATGCCCTCAATGGTATAAGTTAGCTGTTATAAAAAACTTAATCCAATGCACTCAAATTATATCTTCTTCCAAAACCATAATCTATAAAGAATTACATAACATTAAACAAACACTTGTTAATAATGGATTCCCTAATTCCATCATTGATCAACAAATTAAAATGTATTTCAATAAACTTAATACTACCTCTGCTAAAATTGATAATATTAATAATAATAGTGTACGTCAAAATAGACATAATACTTATAGTATTTCCGCAATGGTTATCATCACATAGCAATCTTTTATATCAACGTAACAGAATATCATCTTTGATGGTGAATATCTTTATTTAAATGTCCATATAACCACTCTTAAGATGGTTCATGTGAGCCGAATGCTTAGATCAAGGAACAGCATACAAAATATGCAAATGTTGGACAATTTTTGTCTTCATTTTCTCCCCAAATTACAGCAAATAAACAGAGTTTAGAATGGCTCATGATTAAACATAATAGACATTCATTGTCTGTTATATTTAAAAATATGTTTGAATATATATATATATATATATATATATATATATATATATATATATATATATATGAATATGAATATATGAATAAAGACAAAAGGATAGTAATTAAAACAGAAACTTAGAAAATTTTTAAGAGTGACACTATCAACTCTTACCAAAATATAAATCTGAACCCAAGACAAGACAATTCGTGATTTTTAAATATACAAAAAATGACAATTCCACATCTGCTCTTTTTTACAACATCCAGACTTGATAATCATGACATTATTATTCAATGAAATTCATTCAACAAAGAAATATCTCTTCAGTGCACAGAATGTCCTCGTCATTTTTATGTCATGGGGTGTTTTTTGTAGGTTCCCTTAAAGTATGCAGTATTGTGGTATATGGAGGATTGATTGATGATGGATGAGTTCTTATGGTGAATGTGCAAATTGTAACAAGTGACTGAGTCGCGAATCGGATTAGCTAGGTATAAGATAGTGACAACCAGCCTTAAGCTCACCCCCTCCATTTTTGGCCTTGTGCCAAAATTGTATTTTATACAATAAATCTTTAGAATGTTTTTGTCACAAAGAAAAAATATTGAACAAAAAACATGAAACATCTCAGTTACTTACAATTTACATGATTATTGTCAATAATGAATTTGTGCAAATCTACTTATGCACGAACATATACATACAAATAAAAAATCACATGTACAATGCCAAATGATCATTGGCTAATAAATCACTAATACATTTTCTACAGGCAATTTACAAATCACAGTAATGCACAATTTTGGAATTGCTTTATTTTTTAAGTAGTCAAATTTGTGCACTTTTGGGAGAAGTGGCTCACAGAAGCTTCCTTAAGTCTCCCCAAAGCTCGCTCGCTGATTGATTGATGCCAACCAATCTGATCATTTGCACGTGAAGAATAATTTTTCTCGCACAACAAATCGGAGCCTATAGTCGCTTATTTAAGCCAAGATTTTTCTCATCTCAATTAGTGAGACCTCAACTGCCAAACGAATCTACGACAGTTGGAACTCCAGTTCTAACCACGTGCCAACCTTCTCACTCCCACATTTCTGATGATAATTTGTATACCTTCACTAAAAACTCCTTTTGACACAACAATACTTTTCATCAGTAATATCACAAGAACAATCATATCATGAAACACTCATGAACATTTATCCAGTGAACTTGAAACCAAATAATTATCTCTCACTGAACTCTTAAATTGCAAACAAAGCGAGGCAACTCTTGATTAATTCAACCTTTCTTACTTAAATGCATGTTTTCTTTCACATCGTTGTTTGATATTGTACATTTTGTTAATCTACATATATTTTATGTGCAACAATGTCTTGGAGTTATTTTTCTTGCGTGAGTCCTGTTTTCTTATCAAAGTTAAATTAAACTTAATTGCTGAGAACATGATCGGTTGATGAGTTCTGTGATCATTTCATTAGAAAAAAAATATTTTCAATTTTATTAATTTCCCTTTTAAAGACACATTTTGAGTAAAAGTAGAAGTAATGCCAGAACTGATCATATGTCACCATATCCCTCTTGTGATCGCCATACTTCCAAAAGTGCTGAGGAATTTGAATTCAGCTAAAAAGCTTCTCTAAACTCACACAAGGTTTTCACTTGATCAGCAAGCATGATGAGTTAATCTTGTAGCTAACCAACAATGGTACACTCTGTGACAGTGTGACCGACTCTTTTTATATGGCAGAAGAACCAAATCACAAAAAATTTTTTAATATTTTTTGTCATTCAAAAATTATTCAGTTACCTCGGCCACTGCCGCAGACATCAGGGTACTCTTAGTTGGGGGATAAACTGGTAAAAAAATGAATCTCTAGTCAACAGATGTGGCAGAAAATTCTTGAAGCAATTGAAAAATAATTAAAAATTTGTCTTTTTTATGAAAATTTAGAAATTTTTTTGTCTTTTTTAAATGAAGTTGTTGGGGATTGTTATGAGTTTGATTTATCAGAAGGTTAAAATGGTAAAAAGTCTAGATAATGGGTGTGTTTGTATCTCCTTAACCCTTCACCAGGGGTCTCTCTCTCCCGGGAGTATAAATACTGGTTGACCTTTCGCCTCTTTCTCTCTTTTTCTCTGCTTACACGCACGTGTGAGCAACTATGTCGATTTCGGCCGAAACCTCGCACGTGGGGCGAGGTACAAAAAACTTTCTCTAAAAATTTCCAATATGTGAACTCTTATACACAACCAGCGTTTCGCATATTCTGGGAACACGCTAAAACAAAATTCACCCATACGGACATTCAACTAAAAACAACACACACAACTTTCCATACAGACACTGTAACATTTTATTCATGTCTTCAATGTATTGTAACTCGTGTTTTAATCTATTTGTAATTCACGTATTGATATATATTTGTTTTGTACATATATATCGGTCTTGTTTGTTTCCTTTTGCTTTCTTTGGACTCCATTAAAGTCCAACATTCTTATGCAGCTGGACCGGCCAGCGGAAGCCATAACCTAGAGATAACTCATCCAATCTTCTCACATTCACCCCACCGCATCAATCCACTACATGTTCAACAATATTAATCCACAACAAATACAAAAAGGTGAGCATTCAAAACGAATCAATTGCAAGGTAATTCAATAAGAAACAACGGTATTTTAGGTTTCAATAATAATAATAATAATAATAGACATTTATATACAATTTATATACATATAGTGAACTTGTGATTGAATAATGCAAAGTATGACCATGTATTGATTTGATGTCTTACTAATTCACAGTTCAAGATTGTTCATGTATTCAAACAGATTAAATTGTGTAGAATGAAAAATGTCACTTATGTAGAAATAAATGTTAGTTGTGTGCGTGATTAAAATAGGAAATAAATGTCTTAATCTTCAGGAGTTGTTCACCTTTGACTGGTTTGTATTTATCTGGTTGCTGATTACAATTTCTATTTTGGTAGTATATATTATCACTTTTCTTAGAAATTTGTAGATAGAGTTTGAGAGAGAAATGTTGATTACTGAGCCAGCAAGTTGACACGTGAAAGGTTCTTTAGGTCAGTGTAATGATTCGTTTAGCATCTCTCGGAGGTTGTGTGGCTGACTGACTGAACTGGATCGAACGATCCTATTTATTTATTTATTGAGTCTAAAATAGGCTCCAGATCGTTGAGCGAGAAAGTAGATTTTAGACAATTGCTACACATTTTGTGTTGTCTCAACCAATGAAAAGTCGAGATTTAAAACGTGAAGTGCTGATTGGTTAAAAAAAAAAGTGGTTTGGTAGAAGAGTGAGTAGTGAATATGGATGATTCCATCAAAGTCAAGAGTGTGATTGAAAAACACATAGTCCAAGTTTTAAAATCGATTTTTAGCTTAAACATATGAAAACAAATTTTGCATCAATATAAATAATTTTAAACTGAGCTTCATTCCTAGAAGCTCTAAAATAATAGCCATGTGCCAAATTCGACATAAATTCTAGTAAATTCCTACTGCATCGCAACAAAAAACATCTGACAAAAATTTCCATTTTGTTTTTGGTGTGGATGGTTTGTAAAAAAAGCTATTTTTAATCGCGGATAGAGAAATGAATGGAAAATAAAGACAAAAGAAATAATTCAAATAAAAAAAAATATTGGAAAGTTTTTTTTTAAAATAAAGATTAAAACTTAGTGACGAAAATGCCATTGTAAAAAATCGATGGGTTAAAATAAAAAAAATACATATGAACCCTCCAACTCGCCAAAAAATGCTTTATTTTCGTTCTTTCTAAATCTGATATACAAGAAATACTTTTTTGTTAGTTTCTGTTTTCATTATTTCATGTCATGTTTAGAAAATTAACGATAAGTAAAATTTTAACTTCAAATAATGAAGATTGAAAAGTGTGAAAAAAAAGCCACTTACCCTTTCTTTTTCAGAATTGATAGCAAAACTTCAAATTTTATAGAAATTTTAATAAGAAAGTAGAAAATGATTATTAAAAATGTAGTTAAAATTACTTACTCTATTCACGGAATTTGTTTCAAAAACAAAAAAAGATATTTATTTTAAAAAAAAAAAACATCCAAATATTGTCGAGGCCCACGTGTTTTGAATATTATCGTTTCAATGATTTTTATCGTTATTTTCGAAGAAATGGCTGTTTTAATGCCTTTTTTTTAATTAATAACTTTTGATGAATATTTTAGTTTCACTAAATCGTTAATAATTTTTAAAAGTATTTACTTTAAATCAAAATAAATTCTTTATTTTTCTTTTGCCGGCGATTTGGTTTGTTAACTAAAAATAAATGTAGTCAAGTGTAACATTAAACAGCAGTATTTCAAAAGATGTTCATTGTTCAGTAAATGAGATATCTAATTATTCATTTTCATTAATGATTATTAAATTAAATTTTCATAGCATATTTTTTTAAATACAGGTCATTATGCAAAACAAATAAAGTGTATTTACAAGCGTCGTTATACAATGCAAGATTATAGTGGATATATTTCCAAGCGTTTCTAGCAGCGGGTAGCGTGGCCGAGCGGTCTAAGGCGCTGGTTTAAGGCACCAGTCTCTTCGGAGGCGTGGGTTCGAATCCCACCGCTGCCAGCCCTTTTTTTATTTTAGAAAAATAATCTTTGTTTATTTTTGTTATTTTTAAAAAATGAAATGTTTTTTTGTAATGTTTTAAAAATGATTATTAAGTTTAATTAATATTAAAAATTTTTAAACTGTACTTATATTCTAAACGCAACTTCATTGAGAAATATAGGACATCTCTCTAAAATTGTACAGATTCATTCAACACATAACAATCTACATATATTTTAAACATTGAAAAGTATAATTTTACATTTACACTTTCTTAGCCAAACAAACACATCTTCATTATAAACTTTAAGAAATAAACAAAGAAGTTATTAATTAAGAATAGTGTGTGTGTGTGTGTGTGTGTGTGTGTGTGTGTGTGTGTGTGCGGAAAAGAAAGAGTCAGTTACCTTTAATAACTGACAATAAAAGCCAATAAAGATTGAAGTATTATAAACATTTTAATTGAAAATGTGAAAATCTGAAAAGCATTAACGAGTTATCCACTGATGAAATGTATACATAGTTTGAGGTACACACTAATTAGACTAAGTATTATTAATTATACAATATGTAATGAAACTTGTGTTCAAATTTCATTTATCTCAATTGACTAAGGAACTGATATCTAGATAATATTGACCTGGGCCTGCAGTATCTTTGTGATGTGCTTGAAAACTTTACCCCACAGGTTGACCCCAAGCTTTGTAAGTGAAACTGGGTAGACAAAACTGTTTGGAAGCTAGTGATGATTGTACTAACACATTTTCTAAACATTAACATTTGTAACATTTGAATTTAAGTAGAAAGGATATTTTTACTGAAGATTATATTTTTCTTCCACCATCAATTCATTGACAAGTTTAAGAAAAGTTAATAAATCTATATTATAATGGCCAGATTGCTTTTTGTGGGTTTGTTTGCACCTTTATTAACACAGCAATAATAACACATCATAGTGTGATTTCTGTAAGGGCAATACCATTAAAAAAAAGAAGAAAGCAATTTCCAGTTCAATTTGCAATTTAACTATAAAAATTGTGTGGGATCAACTTTCATGCTCACCCTGATAATAATGAGCCAATTTTTGTGCATTTATTACAAAAGCTGAAAAGAAAACCACATCAATCTTGGAAAAGAAAAAGAAATGGAAAGATTTGCTAGATGAGATAATGATGACCACCATGAAATATTTAAAACTCAATGCTCTTCTCAAATCATCTTGATGGAATAATCCATACTAATATTTCACCCCTCCGGCATAATCCACTTCACACCAAAATATCTATCAACCAATCAAAACTCTAGTTTCAGCAAACAAAGTTTCCTATTGGTCAAAAGCCTTAGAACTGTAGCAAATTCATGTGAAAATGCTTTTTTGCGCACATCTTCAGATGTTCTCCATTTATGCTTACCAACATTTTTCCCCTAATTTGTTTTTAAAAAATACTTTCATGACAATGGTTATATTAGCCGCTCCTTATAAAGAAACATTTAACATTCATTGACCAAACAGTGAGTGCTAACTTTGGGTGAGATTTACAAAATCTTTCTATTAAAATAATTTTTCAGGAAAATAGATTTCTCAAGTCCGTTGTAATCGTTCTTTCCAGTATTGATGTGGGTTTCATTTCTGAACTTTTGTTCAAAGTAGTGTGGGACATTAAAATCTTGATTGTTATTATTTTCTCTTTAAGATATGTGTGCTACCCATTTTAGTTGTTGCTGCTATTGAATGTTTTCAAGTAATGTGGTTTCTACTATTTGGTACAGTTGTTTGTGATTTTGTAATGCCAGTCCACAAGGTTTGAAGAAAGGTGCTCATCAGAACAATTACCATGAAATTTATTTATATAAAAAGCAGTGGGAAGCTCTGTCATGGTGATGACAAAATGACTGATGCCGAGATGTAACATTTTGCCTTTGTCTTTGGGAATTTCTGTTTCTATCTTTCAGTGCAAACATTTGCTGTTTATCTTTTCATGTTGACCTTGTTTGGACATTTTCTTGTCTTTCCATTGCTAAGTGTGGGGTTTGTAATGCCTCCTGAAATCATTTATTTCTCAGCTTATTAGAGTACGAGTGCCTGTCCATGGTGTTCATCATACCATAATATTGGTCTGTTGATGCATGCCACATGAAACTACTGCATACCCACAAGGTATATGCAGGACTCTTTATTGAGGTTGGACTCCTCTAGATTCACCTAGTTTAGTCTATTGCCCATGCAATATTAACAGTATTACCTTGAAAAGGGTGTGGCTCTTCAGCGTTTATGAATGACAGTCATTACGAAGAGATTTTCATATGTCTGCTGTATAAAACTGCTTTCTAAGATCAACAGTTAAAAGGGCTTCAAGCAAGTGAAGCCTGTAGATTTTTATGAAGACCATCTCTCAAGCAAATGATGCAGTGATTTCTCCAGAGTACACAGAAATGCCAAATGCTACCAAAACATCTGTAGTGCAGTGGTTGGGCTGAATTCAGAAGTCGCCATCCAGATTTGGGGTCTGGGTAGCCAAGTAAAGTCGGGAGGGTGTTATGAATTATAATGTTTATTGTAATGTTTTATTTACTGACATCTATGTATGTGTACATTTAGGGAAAGCCTAATTATTTTGGACAGACCCATTTAGCCAGGGGAGTGATGGTTCACTCCTGGTTCGTTATAAAAATGGGCACTTGGACTAATCAGCAGTCCTAGCAAGTAGTCACTACTAACAGCTGTGCTGCTCTAGTGGTAGAAAGTTAACAACTACTTATCATGCTGTAGAAACAAAATACATTAAAATCATCCTTCTTCAAACCTTGTGCCTGGCACCACAAAATTACAAACAAAGAACTGTGCCAAATAACAGAAACCGCATCATTTGAGGACTACCAACAGCAGTAACAACTAAAATGGATAGCACATGTAATTCGAAGAGAAAATAATAACACAATGAAGATGTTGACATTCCACACTACTTCAAATAAAAGGTTAGGAAAGAAACCCCCATCAGTACAGAAAAGGGTGATAACAGCTACTGGGCTTGAGAATAGAAAATAATGACACAATGAAGATGTTGACATTCCACACTACTTCAAATAAAAGGTTAGGAAAGAAACCCCCATCAGTACAGAAAAGTGTGATAACAGCTACTGGGCTTGAGAATAGAAAATAATGACACAATGAAGATGTCGACATTCCACACTACTTCAAATAAAAGGTTAGGAAAGAAACCCCCATCAGTACAGAAAAGGGTGATAACCGCTACTGGGCTTGAGAATAGAAAATAATGACACAATGAAGATGTTGACATTCCACACTACTTCAAATAAAAGGTTATGAAAGAAACCCCCATCAGTACAGAAAAGGGTGATAACAGGTACTGGGCTTGAGAATAGAAAATAATGACACAATGAAGATGTTGACATTCCACACTACTTCAAATAAAAGGTTAGGAAAGAAACCCCCATCAGTACAGAAAAGGGTGATAACAGCTACTGGGCTTGAGAATAGAAAATAATGACACAATGAAGATGTTGACATTCCATACTACTTCAAATAAAAGGTTAGGAAAGAAACCCCCATCAGTACAGAAAAGGGTGATAAGAGCTACTGGGCTTGAGAATAGAAAATAATGACACAATGAAGATGTTGACATTCCACACTACTTCAAATAAAAGGTTAGAAAAGAAACCCCCATCAGTACAGAAAAGGGTGATAACAGCTACTGGGCTTGAGAATAGAAAATAATGACACAATGAAGATGTTGACATTCCACACTACTTCAAATAAAAGGTTAGGAAAGAAACCCCCATCAGTACAGAAAAGGGTGATAAGAGCTACTGGGCTTGAGGATAGAAAATAATGACACAATGAAGATGTTGACATTCCACACTACTTCAAATAAAAGGTTAGGAAAGAAACTCCCATCAGTACAGAAAAGGGTGATAACAGCTACTGGGCTTGAGAATAGAAAATAATGACACAATGAAGATGTTGACATTCCACACTACTTCAAATAAAAGGTTAGAAAAGAAACCCCCATCAGTACAGAAAAGGGTGATAACAGGTACTGGGCTTGAGAATAGAAAATAATGACACAATGAAGATGTTGACATTCCACACTACTTCAAATAAAAGGTTAGGAAAGAAACCCCCATCACTACAGAAAAGTGTGATAACAGCTACTGGGCTTGAGAATAGAAAATAATGACACAATGAAGATGTTGACATTCCACACTACTTCAAATAAAAGGTTAGGAAAGAAACCCCCATCAGTACAGAAAAGGGTGATAACAGGTACTGGGCTTGAGAATAGAAAATAATGACACAATGAAGATGTTGACATTCCACACTACTTCAAATAAAAGGTTAGGAAAGAAACCCCCATCAGTACAGAAAAGGGTGATAACAGCTACTGGGCTTGAGAATAGAAAATAATGACACAATGAAGATGTTGACATTCCACACTACTTCAAATAAAAGGTTAGGAAAGAAACCCCCATCAGTACAGAAAAGGGTGATAACAGCTACTGGGCTTGAGAATAGAAAATAATGACACAATGAAGATGTTGACATTCCACACTACTTCAAATAAAAGGTTATGAAAGAAACCCCCATCAGTACAGAAAAGGGTGATAACAGCTACTGGGCTTGAGAATAGAAAATAATGACACAATGAAGATGTTGACATTCCACACTACTTCAAATAAAAGGTTAGGTAAGAAACCCCCATCAGTACAGAAAAGGGTGATAACAGCTACTGGGCTTGAGAATAGAAAATAATGACACAATGAAGATGTTGACATTCCACACTACTTCAAATAAAAGGTTAGGAAATAAACCCCCATCAGTACAGAAAAGGGTGATAACAGCTACTGGGCTTGAGAATAGAAAATAATGACACAATGAAGATGTTGACATTCCACACTACTTCAAATAAAAGGTTATGAAAGAAACCCCCATCAGTACAGAAAAGTGTAATAACAGCTACTGGGCTTGAGAATAGAAAATAATGACACAATGAAGATGTTGACATTCCACACAACTTCAAATAAAAGGTTAGGAAAGAAACCCCCATCAGTACAGAAAAGTGTGATAACAGGTACTGGGCTTGAGAATAGAAAATAATGACACAATGAAGATGTTGACATTCCACACTACCTCAAATAAAATGTTAGGAAAGAAACCCCCATCAGTACAGAAAAGGGTGATAACAGCTACTGGGCTTGAGAATAGAAAATAATGACACAATGAAGATGTTGACATTCCACACTACTTCAAATAAAAGGTTAGAAAAGAAACCCCCATCAGTACAGAAAAGGGTGATAACAGCTACTGGGCTTGAGAATAGAAAATAATGACACAATGAAGATTTTGACATTCCACACTACTTCAAATAAAAGGTTAGGAAAGAAACCCCCATCAGTACAGAAAAGTGTGATAACAGCTACTGGGCTTGAGAATAGAAAATAATGACACAATGAAGATGTTGACATTCCACACTACTTCAAATAAAAGGTTAGAAAAGAAACCCCCATCAGTACAGAAAAGGGTGATAACAGCTACTGGGCTTGAGAATAGAAAATAATGACACAATGAAGATGTTGACATTCCACACTACTTCAAATAAAAGGTTAGGAAAGAAACCCCCATCAGTACAGAAAAGGGTGATAACAGCTACTGGGCTTGAGAATAGAAAATAATGACACAATGAAGATGTTGACATTCCACACAACTTCAAATAAAAGGTTAGGAAAGAAACCCCCATCAGTACAGAAAAGGGTGATAACAGCTACTGGGCTTGAGAAAATTATTTTTCTGAAAAATTGTTTTAAGAGAAAAATGTTATGAATTTCAACTGAAAGTAGTACAAGCTGTTCAGTGAATGAATGTTGAATGTTTTCTTATAGGGAAACAGCTAATAATACTACTACCATTGTAAGACTGTAATTAAAAATGTATATATTTGATGTATCCTAAGTGTTGGGTGCCGTTGAATCAGTTGAGGATGCAACAGAAGGCAATCTCAGAAAGGTACTACACCTGTGCATGACTTCTTAGCACCAATGCTAAGTAAAAATAACTGACGAGACAATATACCAAAACAATACAAATGGGGATAAATGAACTCATATTACAACCAGAAAACCATTAAGTTATTGTTCTATGGGAATTTAGCAGCATAGTAATTTTGAGTTCAATCCCTGGGCCAGGCAGTGTGTACTTTGACTCAGTGGAAATGAGCAGGCAATAACTGAGCAGTACTAAAATTAAAAACTAGATAATATACCAAAACATGGGCGGCGGAATGAGAACAGTCAACCCACGTAGATTAAATAAAATGTTCAGTTCCAGTTCAAAATTCTCAGAAGGTTACTCAGATTGACATACACTTGATGAAGACTGAAGAGGTCAAACTCTCTAGCCTTCAGACAAATATCTTGGTGATCTCTGTTCGAAATGGGTAGATGTCTATTAATAGAATCAAAGCTACAAAGTTTTTGTTGTCCTACACTATCATGACCACTGCATATATTAGAAACTGGTGTTACAGTCAAGGAACTGAAAAGACAGCCTTCAAAATATTCATGGGGCGCAAACTTAAACTCCCCAATATGCATATATTTGGCACAATTTGTTATGCCTACATACAGGGTGGAAAGAAATTGGACACGAAAAGGGAAAGGGCAATTTTCATAGGCCATGATAAATCGAGTCCTGCCTATTTAACTATATGCCTGAAACTAAGATTATCATAAGAGTCAGGTGTGTAAAATTTTTACTGAAAACTTTGAAAATCCTGCTACATCTGACAATTCTTTTTCTTCCAGTTGAAGAAAATAATGCAATACTTCTCAACTATTTTCAGAAAAATCCTCATGGGGAGGAAAAACAAGAAAGTCAAACCAGACAATCAACAAGTCCAAACAATAATATGGAAGATAATCCTAGTGCAGAAATGCTCAATAGAAGATACCCAAGCAGGTTATGAAAAATCGCTGAATATTTATTAGATTATGTTAAGAATTTGAACGAAGTAGTAAATCTGACTATAGACTATTGCTGTTTGATAAAAATATATACCCAATACTTATATTGAAGCTATTACTTCAAATGACTCTATAAAACTGTAAGATACCATCGGAAAAGAAATAAATGCTCTAAAAACAAACAATACATATGAAGTGACTAAACTTCTAGTTGGTAAAACTGTTGGTAGATCTACACTATAAAAACTAATAACACTAGTACTGAACAGTTCAAACAAAGCTAGGTTTGTTGCAAAAGGTTACTTTAAAAAGCTGGAACAGATTATCATGAAACTTTCTCCCCCACAGCATGTTTATCATTTGTAAGGACTTTAATGCAATTAGCTATTCAACATAATTTATTTGTCCACCAAATGGCAGTAAAAACCACATCCTTAAATGCACAGGTTGACTGCGAAGTATATGTTCAACAACTCCAGGTTTATTTAATTACCAGCAAAAACAATGACAAACTTGCATGGTGATTAAAATGTCTTTATACAGACTTAAACAAAGTGGGCGAAATTGGAATAAAGTCTTACACACATTTAATTGGTCAAGATTTCTCTCGATCCTTGGCAAACTCTTGAACACAGGGAACACTTCAAATACAATACTGGTTATGATTATTTGGGTTGATGATATACTCAATGCTGCAAGTTGCAATTCTACGTTAATTATGTAAAAACACATTTAAATGAACAATTCAGAATGACTGATCTTGGAAAGCTTTCTTTCTTTTTAGGCATACAATTTATGTTTAAAAATAATTCCATAGACATGAATCAAACAAAATATATTGAAAAGATTCTAACCAAATTTGGAATGCAAGATTGTAAACATCACTCAACACCTTGTGAAATGGAAATCAATCTACTGAACAAAAGTAATACTGACAGAAAATATTACCAAGAGATTGTTGAAATATTCCATGAATTCAAACATGGACCATTTGATAAGAGCCAAACAAATCTTATGTTATTTAAAAGGCATAAAAATACACTGTTTAGTGTTTCATAAATCTAGTAAGACCCTAACTTTACGAGGCTTTTGCAATGCTGAATGGGAAAATTCAAAAGACTGCCATAGAATTGTTGGGTACAGTTTCCAATTGTCACCAAACAGTTGTCATTTATTTTACATTTAACCATGGCTCACTTTACATTATCTATTAATTTATCCTCTTTTGCTCAAGTGAGTCGCTGCCTTGCAGACACTATCTCACAGACCTTATCACTGGTCATAAAACACAAGACACATATGAACAAGAGAAACTCACACACTGTCCTCTTCTGTATGGGCATCTCAGTCATAGTGTCACAACAAAATTATTTACCATGTATTCTTTTATAAAATAATTAGCAATGAATTTTATATCCAAGCATGTAAAACAGACATTTGAAATATCTATTTCGAAAGCAAAAGCTGATTGGTTGTACACATATAGAAATACTATAGAGCTTCGGTATAACAGGCATGCATAAAAAGATAAAATAAATAGGACAGAAACAACAGGATAAATAAAGTCTAAAAAAGCAATGCTCATCGCAGATAAAAAATACTACAAAGAGGAGTGAATATATGGGAGAGCTCTTTCATGACAACAGAGGAGTGAAACTTACAATACATAAAAAGACCTGTAGCATTAAAATCTGAGGTAAGATCAGCAGTGAACAAAATGAAGAGAAATAAAGAAGCGAGCACAGATGGGATTGCAAGCAGGACTGTCATCCATTTACACAAACTCATTAAGTAGGTTATTTGCTGTTTCTACAGCTTCTCCAGCCTTCAATATGCCCTGTGAATGTTAAATTCTCTAGGTCCTCTTTCCTCATTGCATCCCTGAAATTTGACTCTTTCTGATATCTTTCTTTGTTGCTCTTATTTTCCTTAAGACTTTTTCATCACTCACATGCTCTGCCCATGGTATTCTTAGTATTTGCCAGCAGAAAAATATCTGTTGCTTCAGGTCTGTGAGAAGATTGTCCAGCATCCATTGCCATGTGGGAGATTCAGTTCTCTTTTCTTTACTTCTAACATTTTCTTATTTCTTTATACTTTGCTTGATTTTTTTTGATTTCTGCCACATTTTCAGTTGTCTGTTACAATACCAACCATATAGTAAAATTTCTCTATCTTCTTGATTTTGACATCCCCACACCTTTTGACCGTCTCTTTTACTGTCAAATTAGAAACTGTGTTTACATCATTTATGACTTCTGATGTTGACCATTTTCCAAATTTGTAATAGAATTCAATTATCAGTCGTGTAAGCACAGTTTCAAACTTGACATTTGTAAATAAAAACAAAGTACAGATAACTCTTTAAGAAGTCAGTGATTTGACATTGTATTTATATTATGAACAGGACTCCACCTCTAGAATGATAAAAAAATATTTTTTGATTCTGACAAATATTGTGCATAGAGGATAGACTAATAAAAGAGAATCTACAAAATTTGTTCAAAAATATTTTTTTTAAATTTATTTTTACAAGCTGACCATTTAAGTAGTACCCCCAGTTAATTAAGTTAATGAGCATGGAATAACAGGAAATTACTTGAAGCAACAACTCTCAACATCCCAACCCTCTAGTTCTGAAGAAATTGATTGATTTGTTTTTTTTACAGATTATCAACCCTTTCTGGATTATTTAAAACTGAAACATATTTTGGATTGTAAGAACGCTTGTTTTTTTGTGAGTAAATATTGAATTAAGAATTTTTTGAGAATAAAAATGATTTTTCCAGACACGTATCATATTACTTAATAAATAGCCTGAACTCACAATGTCATTCTATCACCAAATGTACAAACCAACACTTTAATCCACTAGGCCATTGACTTGTTCATTTCCTGGCTCAGGCAGCTTGTACTTGCACTCAGTGGAAATGGGCGAGTAATAATGGAACAGTATTAAATAAAAATAAGAACTAAACGATATCCCTGGACATGGGCAGTGGAATGAGAACAGTCTATCCCCATAGATTAAATAAAGGGTTCACTTCAGACTTCCCTGTAGGTTACCCAGATCAACATACACCTGAGGAAGGCCAGAGGGCACAACAGTTGAAACATTGTGATAACAACAAAAATGAGGACAATATTCCAAATATAAATAGTGTAAATAATGATAACTCCTTACTCTAAAAATTCAGACAGAATTTAATAAACTGATAACTTGAAAACTTTGTCTTTTCTTGAGCATGATAGTAGAAAAGAAAAATTCTTAATGTGATTTTCTTGTTCACATCATCACTGAGAAAAGTATTTATGTACTTGAGTTTGTATATGTGCTGGATTTTAAAGTGTGTATAATTTCTTACATGCATGTTGTTTGACTTATATACCAATATGGTATATGCAAAGGTTCACCAATCCTTGCTAATACCAATTACCCCACTACAATCAATAAACTATAATTTGCAGCAGGAGACATGTTATACCTGC
Source organism: Acanthosepion esculentum (assembly GCA_964036315.1). Lineage (NCBI taxonomy): Eukaryota > Metazoa > Mollusca > Cephalopoda > Sepiida > Sepiidae > Acanthosepion > Acanthosepion esculentum. Next base: position 149,552,664 of record OZ038475.1, read on the forward strand.
AATTTGAAATGGGCTCAGTCCTGGAGCTCAATATATGCTCTTTCAATTTCTCCTCAGGAGTTGTCATGTGAATCTTTGTCAGTCTGGACAAAATTTTTTTTTTTTTTAGATTGGATCTGAGCATGTGATAAGGAGTCTATGTAAAGTGGTGTGTACTTGGTTGTCTCCTTTTAACAGAATAACAATTTGGTCACTGTCTGATCTAAAACAAATCTCAAAGACATGCCAATTTCAGACTTAATTCTTAGTCTGTGATTGGTCGCTTAACCAACTCTTCTGACTTTTTTAGCATATCAACTTTTGGTGGATTTTGTTAAAATTTTGATTTTAATTTCTGTTGTGGTTGTTTAGGAGGTACGGTGGAGTAATGGGTAGCAGTTTGGATTGAACAATTGGAGAGCCAAGTTTGAATTCCAGTCAAGTTCATTATATTCACTTATGTGCTAATAACCTTGGGAAAGGTATGAATCCATCTCTTCTCTCCCCAGATATGAGTTAACTAGCAGGACAGACTGGGTCTTATAGCCTTGAGTGGCAACAGCTCTAGGAGAAGGTTAGCCCTGAATTCAACTCAGACAATATTCCATGGTCTTTGGTTATTGGTCAAGAGCTTGTAGAGGAGATAGGTACCACCAAATTATCTGAAAGCCCACTGAAAGAATCACGAGAAAGAACCAAAGTCAGTTTCTTCTTCCTTCAGGTCCCCACCACCAATGAGTGAAATAGTCAAAGGACTGATGATGATGATGATGAGTGGTAGTTTTGACCATTTCAATCAACTTCTTTTTGATTTTCAATGCATTTTTACATTGTGATACAATGCACACTCAGGTAGAAGGTGGTTTTAACTTGATCTCAAGTGTTTCTGTTTGATGGACTAGCAGATAGTTCCTTTTGAAGTTCAGTCTTCTAAGCGGCATCCACTTTGACCAAAGGATAATGATAAAAGTAAAGGGATGGATAAGGGGTTTTGGGTGATCAAATCACAACAAAACTGGAAATAGGGTAGATCTGAGTGCTGGTCTATATTAAAGTCAGGAAGTTCTGGCCCATCCTTGGCTGGAGTTGGACATATCCATATCACAGTTCTGAAGCCTCTATTTTGTATTGCTAGCCGCCACATTGAGGTGAGTAGATGGCGAGAAGTTGGCAGTGGTGAAGAGCTGACATAGCAGAAATTGTTCCAAGTATCACCTACCTACCCACCTACATATAATATGGGAAACAGGATTCATGTTCTTATTTATCAATGTGGCATTTCTTTCATCATGTTATCTTGAAAGCATGCTCTTCCTCAGCTTTCGGTGTACAACAACAAGATCAAGAATTGGAATGCAACGTTGATGATCATTGGCTGGTAGAAAGCTTGGGCAAGGATTGCATTGTATGTTTACAACATTATACATATAATATAAATATTATAACCATAAATATAATAATAATAATAATATATATATGAAGAAATATACTCTTACGGTATGCTATATTTATGGGATAAAGTGCTCAATATCAGAGATAGAGCATGTATAAATATAAAAGTGAACATTGAAGTCAACACTAAGAGGCGACAGGCAGTTTCATGCTGGACGCAATCTTATCAAAATATAAATCTACTCCCCAGTTTCTTTCCGATCTCACCTTTCCTCAGAGAATTACTCCTTTGCCAAGCCAATGTACATGACCACAAAAATGTTGAAAAATCAAAAGAAAACAGTTAAATCTATTACATGTTTTTGAAGATGTGCGGCACATCCATCCATCCCATAACAATCTGGACACAATTTAAACACTATTTATTAAAAAAAATTATTTCTTGAATATTATTTGCTCACTTTTGTCTTACGAGACTTTGAATTATGGCACTTTGTGCCTTTCACATGTTTTGACTGACCACCTGATGAATATTCATGAATGTTCTCAAATTTAAAGCCTTGATAAACCAATGACATTCTTGCTTTTGTATAGAAACATGTGCAACAAAATAAATCCTTACATTTGCCCGTCCCGGGTATGACGATAAACTACATCTAAGGCCTCTGATCAGGAGGTTTTGAGGAGCATGGAACCACCTCTTAATTGCTGGTGTTCCCAGGTCCACCCTGACCTGGGGTGGTAGCACCTATTTGTGTCCCAGCAATGGGCAAATATTTAACACCCAAACTTGTGTAAAAATAGGTTTTAATACCAGAAATACTTTGTAAAAAAAGCCAAGAGAAACTTACAGTGAAACACATACTGTTAGAGTGTGTAGATTTTGATCTAGTGCAAACAAAATATTACCAAGTGAGTAATTTTAAAAAACTTTTTACAAAAATAAAACCATCCAAGATTGTAAATTTCCTAAAAGTTGAATTGTACTCAAAAATATGAGTAATTGAAAATTGGTTCAAATATATATGTATACATACACTCCTTTTCTACCAAACTATCACTATGAATCTATTTCAAAATTTTGTTGGCATTAAATGACCCACTGAGGTTTTGATATGCCATAAAACAAAACAATCAACCAACCAATTTACATTTGCCTTGATAAAGTTCCTCAGAGGATGGAATGCATCAGCTAAAAATAGTTTTTCCTCTTGTTTTTTTATTAATATAATGATGACCATTGGCTGGTAGAAAGCTTGGACAAAGAGTGTATTGCATGTTTACAACATTATGCATATAATCATCCATTTCTATAAATAACACCTCCATTGATTGCTGACCACTGATTATCCTTCTTTTCCTGATTTTCAATGAATTTCTATTGTAAAATAATTATCAATACATTTAAATTGTACTTATAATATCCTTATTATGTCAATAAGGCTGCCATTAATTCCTGGCAACTGATAATCCCTTTCTTTTTCATTTTCAATGTTTTTTTCGTTTAAATTTTAGAGAAAAAGAAACAAAAATTGCCAAATTCAGTATTTGAACATCAATTACTTTACTGTCACCAGAAATACTGCATAAAATTACTAAAATTAAGATAGGGAATGATGGAGTAGTGATAGAGTCAGTGGTCAATTAGAAAACACAAAACCCTTCCCAGTTTCAAGTATGATTTTGCTGTACCATAACATTAGAGCAGTGGTTCCCAAACGTTTTTTCTCTGGGCTGCATTTTTGGAATTAAAATTTGCTCATACCTCAACAAATTTTATGTGATAAAAAGTATATCTAAAAATAAAAGGGAGAGAGTTAAAAGGGAGATAACCATGGATTCGAAGTCAGAACATTATCACTGATAACTCTCTCCTCCAATTTGCAGACCTGAGTTAATATATTCTTAATATTTGATATAATGCAAAAATATCACAATGATAAAATCAGTCAATAATTATTTATAACTATTTATACTGGGACCCATGCATGCAATTACAAATAATCCATAATAATATTTTAAATTTTGAAATCATATTTATTTGCGGCATATGAATATTTTGAAATTGTTTCTAAATCTTTGATCGTCTTTCAATCATTCCGTCTCACCTGATACCCTCTTTAACCATACCATTTGGGAAACATTGCATTAGAGTGAATGAAACTTGAGATATTTGTGTACGAAGGATTTAATAAATCTCTAAGTGCGTATGTGCTTTCTGAACACACACACACACACACACACACACACACACACACAATTGGTAGTATGGACAGGAATGCCTCATCCTCTCAAAATTTAAAAGTTTCTCTATAACCAAATACCAGTTTTTCTTTTTGGAATCCTTTCTTGACTAATCCTAGAACTTTTCAGCATTCCCTTGTAATGTAGGAAGAACTTCATCTAAATTATAATATGTATCTTTATTAAACTAAATAGTGCAAATCTACCTTTCTAATTAATATAGTCATGTTTTTCTTAAAAAGATAAATTCAATGCCTTAAATTTGCAGAAGTCACTCAAGAAAAAGAACATTTAATTTTTATTCATTCCAGTAATGAAATGAATGTGAACTTAAAATAAAAATAAAAACAATCAACATAACATTATATTATTTCAAGATTTTGTTTTGCACTATCTTCAAATCAAGGTCTGGAGATGTTTGTGAATCAAACCTTATGTAAAATTGTTTCTCAGTGTTGTTTTCATGCTTTGAGATTTTAAAATATTTTTGTCTACATCCAAATTAAAAACATCTAAAAAATTTTTTAGAAAAAACACAAAACTTGTCTGTTTATTTATTATTTGTATATATCGTTGATTACAATAATGTTAGTACAAAAAAATATTAAATCTATTTTTTTGGTCAAGTCTTCAAGAATTTAGCCCATGTGGCATCTGATGGTTCAGGAGGCATCACCCATGAATTTGGGATACGGCTGGCTCCAGGGGTGTTCTCTGGTACCAAATAACTATCCCAGTCTCTTCTGAAAAAGATAGAGAGAAACTATTAGCAACAAATATTAACAAAAGGTGATATAATGCTACAAATCATAGTTGTTATATTTGAATATACAAATGTAGCAATTATTATAGAATTGGCAGTAATGGAAAAAAATAGAATCAAGAATATAGTTTTGCCTTGATTTTTTATTTAAAAAATAAATGAATACAGAAATTATATTTTTTCAAATTTATTTACTTTTTAAAATCATTTAACACCATGCAAGGCAGTAAAGCCACTAAGACGTAAGGGGTTACAGAGTATGAAAGAATAAGGAAAAAGAGAAACATTATGAAGGAGCAAGAGCAACAGAAGTAATCAAGATGACAGTAGATAATGATTGACATTGATATTCAAAAATTTAAATGCAAAGTTGGCAGGAAAGCAAGGAGCTAAAAGACAAGCGAGAAGTGCGAGAAAAGAAACTATTAGCATAGAACTTATGGTTACATCTAGCTAATTCAATGTAAATTGATGAGACTTTGTTGCCAATCTAGTACTGTTTTTAAATTCATAAAGTCTTGGTACCATAGTGGAGAGTTCATCTAAACAATTACCATGAAAATATTTATATAAAAGGCATAGGGAAGATACATTATGGTGGTGGAAAAGTGACTGAAGCTGTGATGCCAGGTCAGGACCAATAATATTGCTGATTCATCTTTGGATTTTATCAAGTATTTCTAAATATATAGCAGAAGCACTGGATCATATGTGACAGCAATATTCAAAGCAAAAACAAATAGTAGACTTATAAATATATATGACAGATTCTGGAGAGAAAAAATTGTCTTGCATGACACAGTGAACCAACTTTCTTAGCAGTAGATTTAGCCATTGATTCAATATAATCTTTCCACCTCTTGTCAGTTGAGAATGTTAGCTCAATAAGTTGTAACGAGTCACTCTCATGGAGGTTATCATTAGCCATGGGAGGCAGAAAGGAGTCTTTCAGATGACTAAGAGAGGTTTCATTTTGGAGGCAATAAAATTAACAAGCCATTCCTTGCTCCAGTTAACAACAGAGTGTAGGTCATTTTGAGATCAGCTTCCAATTTGACCTTATTGTAATGATCAGACTTACTATCGAGACAGGAGTAAATAGTGTCATCAACATGGATACCAAGTTGACAAGTGATGCCATGACATCACTTCTCAACTTGGTATGACTTTTCATCAATGACTTTCCTAATGGCAAAAAAAGATTTAAGAGAGGCTGTTCAGAACAACTTTTATTTTGTAATTTGGTAAGACTGAATCAGTTCAAAAATTTGTCCACAAATACCAAAACCTTTCAACTTATGAAGAAGATCAGTATGTAAAACCCTAGTGAGTGCTTTTGAGATGTCCAAAGCAACAGCACCTTTTAATTATAAAATTCCAACTGTTTAAGAATCCTCTACATTGTCCTCAGTTTTGACACCCAAACACTCTGAAACATTTTTTTTTTCATTTTTGCTAGTAGCTTTTCCAGTACAACTGATAACTTTCATTTTCTTTCAAGAAGAATCATTTGTTTGATACCACTTTGCACATTATCTCTGTTTGTATATTTAATAGCAGTTATTGGGTTTCACCTTTTGACATAAAGTGCTTCTAATTTTTTCAGATGACTCTACCTGAATAAAAGCCATTCTTGCTGCATGCATAGTATTCAAGTTGTTAACTATAGATTCACTTGATGTACCACACTCTAAAGCTGTTTTTTTTTTTATCAGAGCAGAAGACACATGAGGATTTTGTCCAAATACTAATTGATCTGGACGATAATCATTGACATTATGCAAGTATTTTTGGAGGTCAGTGACCAAGCAATGGCAAGTTCTAAGCTGCAACTAGTGTCTTCCATAGTTCTGAGTACCATTTCACTGTGGTGCTCATTTAATCCAATGCTACATGAACTTTGTCCTGGTGTAGCTCATACAATAATATTTAAATTCTGAGTTGTGTCTCTGAAACTGAAACCATGATTATCAAGTTCTTGCCCATTATCAGTTAGAAAACTAGAAGGAAGTCCAAAATATGCAATCCAAAATCGAAATACATTAATAATTTCTGAACTTTCTTTTGACTGGGTTCTCCTGCTTGTGTGGCATGGTGCAGAATCCTGTTGCCAGACATAGGGTCATCCAGCAGCCACCCTTTTGACCCAGGGCAGCACTATCTCCTCAAGGCATTTGATGTAGGCCTCCGTGTTGTATCTGAGGCTTTGTGGGAAGATGAATGAGACATAACATTACCATCACTAGCACTCACTCCAAAAACCTGTGTAATCACCATTAGACTTATCCAACTCTTTCCGAAACCTCTGCACTGTCCTCAGTTTTGACACCGCAAAACTCTGAAATGTTTGTATTGGAGCTTCTGGTGTGAACGCCAAGTAGTACAGCATTCTGTTTCTAAATTTCTGGCAGACTGAATTGCTTCATTGTGCTCTTTTCCTCACAGATGGTGCCCAACTGACCCTACTATACTGTGCAGTTGACAAAATTAAAAACAAACAACATACCTGCATGAAATAAAAAATAAAAAATGGTGACAATTTACCCATTGCTCCATATATATAATAAATTTACTTATTTAAAAATATGGTTCCATCGCTACACAGGAATTACCACGTTTCAAAAGCAGAAACTAAAAACTTCAAATTCAATTATAGAATTAAATTAAATATATCTTACTGTTCTTTCTCTTATATATATTATATATATATATATATATTAGTACAGTGATGTTTTCAATGTTACTGTTTTTTTGTGCATAATTTGTAATTCTGAAGCAAACAGATATAAAATTAACAACCAACTCCTACCCTGTTTTAAAACACAAGAAAATGAAAAGAGAATAAACAAAAAAACTTTGGCTGCTGTAACAACCAAAACAACTTTACTTACCTTGTGAGTTTTGTCTTCTGAATCAAATAACTAATTAGATCAAGGAAGTTTATCAGTCACATGTGCATGAGAATTATTCTCTCTGCAGTCAAATAACAACTCGATGAAGAAGAAAATTAAAGCATAAATGATTATTTCACAGATACTAGAGTCAAGAAGCTTACCTGATTTGTATGAAGGCTTCCCAGCTGTACTCAGCTTGACTATAAAAGTTCATGAAAGGGTAAATTGGGTCATCATCATCTATTATTCCTTAGGAAAAAACAAAACAAAAAAAAAAACAGTGAATACTAGATTTAGTTTCAAAAAGAATATTTACAGTAAGATTTAAACTCTAAGCGCATCCTTTTTAAAATTCTTAAAACATTTTTTCACCATTACAAAAAATTTCTAACAAAAATTAAAAAAAAAAAAAGAAAACATGTACACACACGTTAGTTCCTGAACACTGACAATCCCTAATTCTTAAATGTATAACATACTTGCAACTTGTTCAATCAAATAAAAAAGAAAATAATAAAATTTAGAGCTTAAGCATACACTTATTTTACTCCTGCCACCAGATTCAGCTTATTAAGAAAATGACATCTTGACTACTGTTTACCAGGCACAGATAGGAAAAGTAGCAGAGTTTGTTCACTAATTTTTAATATTTTAATCTGTGAATTGCCATGCATTCTTGGGAAAGATAATGGAATGATTTCACCATGATTTAGAATTCAAACTTTTCTTTTTCCCAAGCTGCTTGTCACCGAAGGCTAGAGAAGTTAAAATCTTTAAAAACACCAATGATTAATCCCTATGGAAAAAAAAGTAATTCAAGACATTTCAACTGAAATTTATATCAATTCTTAGTTTCCTTAAATTTTCTTGTCTTTTTTTTATTTTCTATAAAAAATTTGATTGTTTCTTTGAAAATTATCAACAAGCAATAGCTGTAAAGTTGAGGTGCCAAAAAAATTAATATGTGTATGTGTTATGATAATCCAAGTAAGAATTGCAGTTGTATGCAGTTAGTATTGGTTCTACAGTTCAAGTACCATAGTATTTAGCCATGCATCCACATAGTAATGAAAGGTTGAGTTTAATGTGGATTTATCGGCAGTACTGTAGAAAAATTCTCATGCCCCTTGGAACTTTCCCATTTTGTGGACACCTCAGGTGCTAACTAATAAACCTGGCTCTCTCCTGAAGGTGAAGTACTGCCTGTGGCAATGGCCCCCATCGAGGCTTGAGCAATAATATTATCAGCAGAGGAACAAACTCCTCTGCCTGCCAATGACACAAGACATTGCTTGCACCACTGACAACAGTACAAGTACCATGGTATTTACTTGTATCCCCACGGTGAGATGATGTGACAAGAGGTTGGTTTAATACACCTGGGCTAGAGTCAAATATTGCCCAAACCCCACAATCATCAGTTGTGATGATATCAGTATTACTACTGATCCCACTTTTAGGTGCAACGAGAGGCTACTACTATGGGCAGCTGTTCCCTGGGACCAGGCACCTGTCAATATTTTTCTCAGCTGCACTCTGTCCACAGAGACACAAGTGAGATGTAAGCAGTACAAGTAACATTGTCACTACCTTACGTACTGAGCCTATACATAACATCTACTCATACACATATGCTAATTAGCAATAGCACTAAGCAAGCACTACTGCAGTATGATTTATTGCAAGTAAATTTTACAATTTATGTGGATCCTAAAAGGTAGAAGAATGTGGTGAGCTAGAAGCCATTGTCAAAATGCAAGATAAATAACGCAAACAGAATTAATAAAGTTTGCAATGAAAATAAAAAAAAAGGCAAAAAAGATGAAACAGCAGCAATCATGCAAGCTAGCAAACAATATAGTTAAATCAAACAGGTAAGAAGGCAAAAGAATTCACAAACTACGAGTTGCTGTTTGTACACAAAAGCATGGTCAGACAAGCAAATGCAGTAGGTCTGGTTAGTAGTTCAGTCAGATCTGGACCGAGTTATGTCAAAACACAAACCGTTCCATTTTATTGGCCAAGAAAAATATCCCAACATGAATTTTGTGTCCTTCCTACTATAAAAGGGAGAGGGGGAAAACTTCTGCAATCATTCCCCGCCGTTAGGGAAGTGAACAGAATAACAACACAATTACAGTATTGTCAAGACATGCTGAGAATTGGCTGAAAGAATAATAATTTTAACACAATTATAGTTTTGTTATATTCTATCAAAATTATTTTAATGCCACTATATTCTTAAAGTTCATGAAGTAATTATTCTAAATAATAAAATAAAAAATTTGGAAACTAAACAAAATCTTACTTTTTCCAAAGAGTAGCTGTTGTTCTCTTTTTTGTTCTCTTTTATCTATCTCAGCTTGTACTTTATGTGAGTGAGCACGTTCTCTTTCTTTGGTTTCTTCTTGTTCACACTCAAGCATCACCTGAAATTAAAATAAGAGATAAAGCAGTTTATAAAACTCTGCAACGCTATATATATATATATATATTAGAAAAAAAAACAACTTTTTTTTAATACTTTACATGTACAAGAGGGGACAGAAAAGTTCGCACACAAAAAAAAAATCTGTTTAGTCATTTGCTTAGATTGTAGGAAGTTGGTCAGGCATAGAACTTTACAGAACCTCCTCTTAATGATTAAAAATAAATCTTACTTTGATAATTGTCTTTTTTTAATATTTGGATATGAAGAAATTTCTGTGGCAACATCTGGGAGATATTAATCAGTATAAGCTGATTAAGCCTAATAACATTTTACTCTGAAGAATTCATACATAGGCTGTTTATAAATAAACACAAAATAGAAGAATTTTCATTGCACTAATAATTATATGTTTTTAAATGAAAAATGTTTCTTTTTCCTTCATTGATAAAAAATATATTGAATTCATATACATGGTTGGATGATTTTGTTTAGCGGCATAATAACCTCTACAGGTTATTTAATGCCAAAATCTAAATATTTTGAATGCAACTGTATGCCTTCAACTACAGATAAAATGCATTGTTGGTCATTTTGCTATATGCATTGTTGGTAATTTTACTATAAATATGTATTCTTGGTATGGGTTTGCAGGTTCACTATTTGCCCACAGCTGGGACCATAACAGATACTTACTGCCTCAAGTCAGGGTGGATTTGGAAATGAGCAATTAAGAGGTGATTCCTGCACCTCAAAACTTCCAATCTCCCGGTCAGAGGTCATTGCTGCCAGACGTAGTTTAGACCAAAGGGAGAGAGTTTGAAAAGGAGAAGACAAAGGAGATAGAGAGAGAGAGAATGAGAGAGTGAAAATGTGAAGACCAGAGAGAGAGAGAGAGAGAGAGAGAGAGAGAGAGAGAGAGAGAGAAATGTGAAGACCAAATAGAGAAAGAAAGAGTGAGTTAAAATGTGAAGACTAAAGCGAGAGAGTGAAATTTGAAGATCAATGTGAGAGAGAAAAGGAAAATATGAAAACCAAGGAGGGAGGGAGGGAGGGAGGGAGGGGGAGAGGGAGGGAGGGAGAGAGAGGGAGGGAGGGGGAGAGGGAGGGAGGGAGAGAGAGAGAGAGAGAGAGAGAGAGAGAGAGAGAGAGAGAGAGAGAGAGAGAGAGAGAGAGAGAGAGAGAATGTGAAGACCAAGGAGAGAAAGAAAGAGAGAGTTAAAATGTGAAGACCAAGAAGAGAGAGAGTGAAAACGAAAAGGCCAAAGAGAGAAAGCATGAATTTGAAAGTTAGAATTAGAATTTGTTCATTCATTCTGAAACAGGATAAATATAAGATTTGTTAATAAGTTCAATAGATTTAACAAATCTCTGGCCCGGATAAGCATCTTGATATGAAACTTGATTTAGCTAACCAGATAAATCACTTGAACTCTTCTTGATTTATTGAATACCGATACTCCCTGACGAGTTGGCGAAGTGATGGCTAGAGGGTCTGTCTCTGAAAATCTGGAGTCGTGATGCTGAAGGTAACACCAATCTGCTAAGTGACAAACTTCATATTTGTATTAATTCTATATAAAGTTTGTCACTTAGCTGATTGGTGTTACCTTCAACATAAAGAGATAAAAGCATTATCTAGATTGGCAAATTATACAAATTTTAGCCAAGAAGAATATTTTTTTGCTAATACTTTTAAGTTTAACAAAAGAAAAATAGTAAAACTTTACTTACCATCAGAGTTCGTTGTTCAGCTTCATAAATTTCCATCTGACGGTTAAGCATTCTTTGCAACCGAGGAATATCTTCTTCAAACTTTTGGTCACAATGAAACAAGGTATACAAACCTGATATGAGAAAAGACAAAGATAAAAATAAAAAGAAGTACAGCATATATAGAAATAATGATTTCTGGAAATTAATTTCTTAAAATTAGTTTTGTCTAATTTAACCTATTCAATCAGGATTAGGCAGAAAAAGTAAATAAAAAAAAAAAAGAGGATATACTATAGATTTCAAGGTTTCACAAAAGTTACCCAATAAAACTGATGTTGGTAAAATTTTCAGGTTATATTTCAATATTATATTTTATATAGACTTTTTGGATATTTCATGTTCCAGCTGAGGTTTTCCCCAGCGGTTGTGGAGAATCCTTTAACTCACAAGGGTGTGTCCTGCACTTTATACTACCCTTTGTACTTTACTGGAACTAATCAATGTCTTGACTGATAAACCTAGTGGAACTAGCTTTAGGTCTCTACATTTGTATAGGAATGTTAGGTGATTTTTGATGGAGTTTTTCCAACCACCTCCATTGGTGTATCACATTGGGTCGGTACTGGTTCAATAATTCTTGTCTGAATTTCTGGGATGAGGAGTTATCATTACTTACACTATTTATATTCAAACTATTGTTCTCACCTTTGCTGTTACCACAACATTTTGGCCTTTGTGCCCTCCAGCCTTCCTCAGGTTTATACTGATCTGGGTAACCTATAAGGAATTTTGAACTGAACTGTTCTTGTTCCACTACTCATGTCTAGGGATATCGTCTAGTTCTTATTTTATTTAGTATGTTCCTGGGAAGAATATGACCAAGAATTGTGTGTATTTAATTCCTTGCAATTGTGATAGAGAATATAAAGGTGAAACAAACCACCTCCTAAAAGTAAGGGTGAAGGAACATTGAAAAACCATAGTGAGAGGTAAGACAATGGAAATGAGTAGTCATCAACCCCTGCGGAATGAAGTGAAAATACTGGGCAATGAAGAACACTGGAGAGTTAGATGCTTGAAAGAATCAGCTAATATGCTATGAGGACCCCTTAGTAGGCCTAGCATAGAAATAAATACAATATGGGAACCACTAATGAAGAAAGAAAAGCAAATGACAACAAATCATTAACCGCAGCAGCAGCAATCAAAATATGGGCAGACTGCAGCAGCAGCAGTTACAACCTAATCAGCCACCAGTTTAAGTTTAAGGCTTTAAGTATACTATATTGACAATGGCCTAGTGGATAAAAGCTTTGGTTTATGAATTTGGTGACATAGTGGTTGTGAGTGCAATCCCTGGGTCAGGCAGTGTGTATTTGCACTCAACAGAAATAGGCAAGCAAATAAAATAAGAACTAGATGATATCCCTATACATGATCAGTGGAACAAAATTAAATAAAAGGGTTCAGTTCAGAATTCCCTGTAGGTTACCCAGATCGATATAAACCTGTGGAAGGCAGGAGGGCACAACGGCCAAAACGTTGTGGTAACAACATATTCTGAAGATAAATAGTGTAAATAGTATATTTATTCAACAATGGTCTGAATATAAATAGTGTGAATAGTATCTTTATTTTCTTTAATTTAACATGACATATAAATAATACTATGAAAGATATAAACTCAAAAGAGTAACAAGATATTGCACAGTAATGAGAACACAATGTTGGAATTTAGGTGGCGAGAAGGAAGTTAACCAGAAATGACAGAACAACATGCATGCATATATATACATACATAGAAATATTTTCTTGTTAAAGCAGGACTGGGATTAATTTTGCACAAAGCAAGGTGGGTCCTACTTGACAGAGGATAAGTCATAATAATTTTAGGCAAGATTTTTCAAGGCCAGATGCTCTTCCTGACTTCTAACCCAGACACTCACAGTAGTTAAAGTACACCAAGAATTTATATTGAGACACTATCTCTAGGAAGGTTGCCATTTAAGGCTTGAAATCCTATCCTAGTCTTTATATATGTATGTTGGCCATTGTCTCTTATAAGAAGCTCATTTGACAGGTCTTGTTTTTGTCCTGTGGGGTGAGATACCACCAAAATGGAAATTAAAAACAGTGACAAGAAAAAAGATAAAAACTGGCTATCAGAATGTAAGAAAAAGAAATTAAAGAAAAATTAAAATAGTAATAAGTTAAAAAAAAAAATGGAATTGACCAGCAACAAAATATTTGAACATACTGATGCTGTAAATGCAAAGAGAGAGAAAAGATGTAAAATATTAAGAAAACTGGTTGGAGACATGAAAGCAACCAAACCACCACCTTTAAAAGAGTTGTCTAAGTTGGGCAAAAAAAGTACATGGAAACTGATAACAGTAATTTTTTTAGTGGTGACTGTATTGCTATATTAGATAGACCTGATGCCTGGGTGAAATAGTCAATAGAACTTAGAAAACAATGGGGTGAGAAATAAATTAATGTTTTAAGTTAGTATTATAGGCAATAAAATGACATAAGTCTCTTAAAAGTTGATGATAGTGCCAAGATAAATGCAGAGAATTATTTTAAATTCCTCAACAAAATGGTCTTTGATTTTGTTGGTTGTTTTTATAACATGTCAACCTTTGTTGATTATTTAATGCTAATTTTTTTATCCAGAATTAAATAGAAAAGTTTTATAGGACAAAAAATAATAATGAATTAATTAATACTTTTAATGTTAACCATTCTATATTATTTACCATCAAGAAGATATCCATAATTATTTTTAATGTTTTACATAATTTAAAAAAGTAGAATTTAAATATAAGGAACATTTATAAAATTTAAGAATTAGGTTCTACAGCTAGAAATGGCATCTTTAAACTATTTCTTTGCTAACTAGGAGAAGATAACTCTTGCTATAACAATATCCGCTGTCAAAACAAGAAAGAAACAGTCAGGTTGTGCGTAGGTTTGACCACCAAGCAAAGTGATTTAAACTTGTGAAGGATGATTTTAAAAGATTATTACCTCTTTTGAAAAGAGTTTCCATGGAATTATTTTATGGTGTGTAATATCATATACAAATTTTTCAAATTTGTGAGGATTTTATTTTTCATTTTGGACAATCCAATAAAGTGTTTTTTTACTAAATATTTATGCTCACAATTCTGTAATTTTGTTCTTTACCTATAAATATATGAATGTACTATGTTAAATTATTTATCAAAATATCTGTATATTTTCTCTCACTGATTATCTGCAGGCATTTTTCAAATTCCTTGTGATAGTGAAAATTTTGTAGGTATGTGTTTATGAACAAGATTTCAAATACATCTTTTTCAAATGTAAATAATAAAATAATTTTTCTGCATTATAAAAAGCCATCATATATTCTAATGAAGTTGAGAAAAAAAAAAAAAAAAACTCTCCTCATTTCAGTCAAAAAGCCAGAAAAATCATTCTGAACAGCTCTACTTTTAATAAAAGATAACTGAATTGGTGCCTATTCATTTTGTTTTCTTTCTATCTGAGCATTCCTGTACCCTGACAAGTATTTGCAATGCAAAAACTACTGGCTGAAAGTAAGGTAAAAAAAAAGGACTATTGAATTATATTATTATGTTACCTTAAGTCACCATAATGACAGAAACCAAAAATTAGTCTCTCAAGATAATCTTTAATTATTTCTTCACACAATAATAATTTTCAGAAATTGTAATTAAATAAAAACACAAAAACAAGGAACTGAAAACTAAGATAAAAAAATAATTATAATAGGCATAAATAATAATTGTAAGTAAACTATTACCTTTCTTAGCGACATTCTCTTTACGGACCTTTCTGAGTTTACTAAGAACTTTAATGAGTTCTAACATTTTGGAAACATCTGATTTCTTTTTTCTAACTTCACTGAGCACTGAATCCACACAGATTTTCATTTCTTTATCCTAAAAAGAAAAAAAGTTGTTTATATTAAGGACCTTCAAAACACTGATAAGCATTAGAGAATTTGGAATTTTACAAACTGATCATAAAAAACACACACACAAATAGCAAAAAGGAAACATTTTTCTTGATTAATTTGTGCTTAAAAATAAGTAATCTAAAAGTATTCTGAATATTATAAAATTTGATTTTTATACATCCAAAAACCAATTATTATTATTAGTAGTAGTAGTAGTACCACCACCACCACTATTTACACAGATTCTAAAGTGAAAATTATATTCCCAAAGTTCTGATTTTCTTCTATTGATATATAAAAATGTTATATTATATTTGCCAACAAATAAGATGAATATTTAAAAAAAATAAAAAAAGACTATGCAAACATTCCATTGCATTCAATATGCTGATAATTTAACCAGCCTGTCTACCAAAACTCAACTGCAAGGCTTTCATGCAAGGAGTCCCTCAAATACCCTTGTAAGCCATTGTATCTTAGAATTGCAAAATAATTTGCTAAATAAGAATTAGACTTCTATATTTTAAACAACTATTCATTGAATTTAAAATATTAGCTGAAGAAGCTCCATAGAGTTGTGATTAATAAGATCATTACTGCTGTAATTAATCCAATCTTGGACCTTTGTGTCTGCAACAAAAAGCAGTGTCAAAAGTATGATTTTTCCCTTGACACCACTATTATTTTAACAAGCTTCACTCTTCAGCAATACTTATTGTTTTAAAAAGCAATTATTAGAATTGTAATAAATCCTAAACATTTGATGAAAGCGAATTTATAGGTTTTTCTTGTATTTGAGAATTTATAACAAAAATATTAAATGCTATTTGCTTGTTTATTCACAAGAATAATTTTCTATTTACAACATTCTAAAAACTAATATAATTAAAACTAATGCAATGCAATATTTATCATTTATCAATTTATAAATAAATAAATATGGAAACAATGTTTTATTCATAAATTTATAAGCATTTACTAAATTATTAAAATGTGAATCAACTATAAGGAAATCCTTATTATTTACCATCTTAGAAAAGTTTGAACCAATTGGCAATTAGTTGATGTTTTGCCAACCATTTCAATAAATGAGCTAATAAATAGTGTAAATAAACAACCTAATAAATAAATAGTGTTTATTTTAATACTCAAGAGCAAAGAAAATGTATAAATTCACTTTCATATATTTAGGTTTTATTACAATTCTAATAATCACTTTTTAAAACAATAAGCATTGGTAGTGAAGGTAGTTAAAATAATAGCAGTGTCAAGGGAAAAACAGTCCTTTTGACACTCCGTTTTTTGGCAGGCAAGAAGATCCAAGTTTTCTCCAAACTTCACTTGGTACCTTGCACTTATAGTCTTCATAAATAGCAATTCATCTTGTGCTTTACTAAGCTAAATAAATACCAAAAATATTATCTGAAAATCAGTGATTATTAAGAGTATCTGAAAATCAGTGATTATTAAGAGTATAACAAAAATATTAAATGCTATTTGCTTGTTTATTCACAAGAATAATTTTCTATTTACAACATTCTAAAAACTAATATAATTAAAACTAATGCAATGCAATATTTATCATTTATCAATTTATAAATAAATAAATAAATACTTATTGTTTTAAAAAGCAATTATTAGAATTGTAATAAATTTTTTTTTTATTAATAATCCATGTTATTTATCAATACTTATGGAATGATAACTGTGATTGACAGTAGATACCCTGAACTAAAATTTTATTTTCATTATATATAAAAAACTTTTAATGTAGACAGATATTAACAAAGCATAAAAAAATGGTAGCAAATTTATTTTGGTAACTCAATTAGCAACCAAGTCATGACCATTCAAATTTTGTCAGAACTTTTCCGTCTCATGTACTATAGGGACAGAAGCCAATTTTAACAGTGTATAAGTCAAGATGCAAGTGAAAAATCATTATAAATGATTACAAAATGTAATGTCATTTAGGCAGTCTTGAAGTAAAAGAAAGATACGACCAATGGAATCATTAATTAGATCTGACCAGCATAAACATTGAGAAAAATTGTGTTCTCAAAAATGAAATAGTTAAAACATGACACAGAAGGGCAATTTTGACTGTTCATACAAGTTTCATTTCAATAGTTAATCCCTTGCAATTTCTTGTTATGACTAATAGCAGAGATGAAACTAAAATATTTTTCAGTAGTACATCAATAAAAAATTTCATAAAACAGCCACAAGTACAATTTGACAGTAGTGCAAAAACAGGTCAACAGTATACTATCAGGATTTTACCAAAAAAGGTATCCATTAGAGATACATGCCTGAAACTTTGAAACTTCAATAAAAGAGCTCTTTTCACTGTAATATGAATACCTTTTCTCATACACGTATCTAATTTTTGAAATTTCTGTGAAATTATGCAATTCTTGACTTGTCAAAAAAAGGACAGTAATGACTACAAAACTTAGAAATTTGTCTGATGAAATGAATCATTAATCAATCCTTTAAACATATTCTTATTGTAAAGCTTTATACTCATTTATTTTTTAACTAAAAACTGAAATGAATAAAAATACATTTATTGGAACTAATGGTTAACTATTTGCCTATAGCTGGGACCCTAACAGGTGCTACCACCCCGGGTCAGGGTGGACCTGGGAACACCAGCATTTAAGAGGTAGTTCCACGCTCCTCAAAGCCTCCTGATCAGAGGCCTTGCTGCTGGACGTAGTTTATCATCTTACTCAGGATGCAAATGTAGTTTATTGTCATACCCAGGACGGAAAAAGATGTGGAATAAAAACTCATCATCACACATAAGAAAGAATTTTATCTTTATAAAGAGAAAAGATTAAATTTTGTTTACATACTAATTTTATCAAAATAGCTTAAAAAATACATGTGATATGAACAGTTGAATTGGAAGGTAATTTCACTATTTTGATCCATTTTCTCAGTATAAGCTAAGGAGGTTCAGGATATCTCCTAAAATTAACAAAAATAAGATAGAAGAAATATGAACAAATTATAATTTTATTCAATGAAGTTCAGAGACTTCCTCAAACACCCACCAATCTTCTCAGCATGTTTACTTTCAACAATATTTTCTTCATTAAGTTTATCCATTCACTTATAAGTCAGTTTCTTTCCTAAACTTCTATATTATGCAACTGTTTCATAGTTAAATAATGTATTACCAAGATGATGATGATTGATGTTGCATTTACATTTTTGTACATTGTAATTGACAAGAAACAAGTTGGAAGAAATTTCCATAAGCAAAGAATACAAGAGAAGAAAAACTATTAGAACAGAACTTACAGTTACCTCTAACAATTTCAACAGAAAATAATGAAACTTAGCTGCCAATCCATTCTTCTTCTGTGTTGTGTCCTGTCAGGATGTAGCTCTCAACAATTTCCTATCCTTTGTAGCTCTTAGGCTTAAATTCATGAAGTTGAGATACCAAAGACAAAACCTTATCAGAACAATTGCCATGGAAATATTTATAAAAAAAGGCAGGGAGAAGCTATGTTATGGTGGTTCAAAAGTGACTGAAGGCAAGACAATTTACTTTTACTGATATAAATATTTCCCTTTTTCCTTAAGCTACATCCATAAAAATGTAAATGCTAGACAGTACAAGAAATAATGTATTACTACCTCCCCACCCACCACCAAATATCTCAAAACATATCCCCTAGATTTTAGATGTGAAGTTGAGGTATACACTTAAAATTGTTTCTTAATATTCCCTTTTGTCATAGTTTGGTCATATATGACATCAGATAGGGCTGAATTCAAATGACCAAACTAAATAACTTTTATTCTTTATTGCATTTTTTGTTATACCAAATTTGAAATAACTGGAAATAGTACCTCCACCCAAGGAGAGGATATTTTTAACTTTAATTATTTCCCTATCACACAGAGATTTCTGGATGTTAGAAATCAATGTCATTTTGTTATGTCATAATAGAAAAATATCTTATCAGCATCTCTCAGAATAAAAAAATTGCTCCATAGAGATCTTATCAGCCAATCCAGGCTAATGAATACCTTTGTCACCATTAAGGAATTCTTTTGAATGAATCTCTAATCTTTTACCAGAATATGAAATTTCTCATATCTTGTCACTCACTCTCAAATGATTAAGCTAAATATTGCTCTTGATTGCAAATTGGCAAAAACAAAAATGTTCTCCATAACAATAAAATTTGCTTCCTTTTTAAATAACTTATTAGCATTAAGTAATATGATTGGAAAATCTAGCCGTGATCACTAATTTGCTAAAATTCACAGGACAGATTTGTCAGAGATAAACAAATTTTTATCTCTTTTGTTCAGCTTGATAATAATAGCAATCACAAACTAAGGCACTTCAAATGAAATGGTTGTAAATACAATGCTCTAAACACAAAGTCAAATTTCCAGCCATTGATGAAATAATTTGAATATATAGAAAGATTGAAAGAATACAAACCTTTTTAAGTTGGATTTCCTTTTGGGAAATGGCATTTAGCCATTCATCTATGCGAGAGTGCAGCTCATTTTTCCGAGCCAAAGCCTCTTGTTTCTCTTGGTAGCATCTTGATTGGGAACGTTTCAACCTCTCCTGGAATTTGGGTAGAACATTCAGTTTCAAAGCAAAAATTCAAAGAGATTTTAAACAATTACAAAATCAACTGCATTTTTATTTAAAAATGTGAATTTAAATAACATTTCATTTTGTAAGATCAATGGATGCAAAAAAGATTTTCATTTCAAACTGTTTGAAACACAAAATTAATATAAAAAAAAATCCTGATTCAAGTGAGGATCTTGAAATATGCAGTTTCTCATGTGTAATCAGATGAAATTTTAGATGATATACGAAATAATGTTTGATTGTCTGCTCTTAATAGTTTCATAATTTATTGTATTTCTAAACATTGAAGAAGGATCCAAATTTTGACTTGTAAAATTTTGAGGAGAAAAAAATAAACATAAATTTAAGAAAAAAAAAAGAAAAGAAAAGTAACCTTTGCACTGTAGGAGAAATTTTCAAGATTTATTTTAGAAAACCCCCAAGAAACCTTTGACACTGAGTAATATAGTAATTTACAAATATCAATTTAAATTAATTTAACCTTTCAGATTAATAGACTTATTTACAAATAATACACTTCTTAGTGAACCAAAAATAAATAGTATGGATGAGTGCTTCAGTAACAAAAATAAAAGTATCTATTTGGTAATAGACAATGGAAAACCACTGATGCAATATGCAAAGGAATTACATAAGGTAGAATGCTGAAAAGTTTTCAGCCTGACTAAGAAAAGATCTAAAAGAAATTCTGATGTTTGCTTAGTCAGATTTTTGGAATTAGTTTGAACTGAAAACTTTTCAGTACCCACCTCATAGACAGCTTGGAAAAATAAACATTATCACCAGCTTTCTAGATTAAAAAAAATCTTTTCAAATGCTTGGAGAAACCATATTAAAAAATTATAATAAATTATGAAAACAATTCAGTAAGTTTGCATTAATGTAGGACTATCCTTGTACCTATGTTGTTCCTGATTTTCAACGACCTTCTTGATGGCATCAGTACTCAATTTGGTATCTATGATGATGACACAACTATTTACTCCTGTCATAATAGTAAGTCTGATCAGTTTGATATGGTTAAATTGGCAGCTGAACTCAAGAATGACATACATTCTGTTGTTAACTGGGATAGGGAATGGCTTGTTAACTTTAAAGTCTTCAAAACAAAACTCCTTTTTAATTGTCTGAAAGAGCCCTTTCTGCTTTCCATACAAGCCTCCAGGAGACTGAAACATTGCACCTTCTCAGGCTAATATTTTCTGCTAAAAAGAAGCGGAAAGATTATGCTGAATCAATTGGTAGGTCTGCTGATAGGAAATTTGATTCACTGTGCTGTGCTAGACATTTTTTCTTGTTTGAATCTTACATATTTATAAGTCTACCATTCATCCAGATTATGAATATTGCTGCCACATGCTATAGTGCTCCTGTTATATATTTAGAAATCCTTGAGCAAATCCAAAGAAGAATCTGCAATGTCAATGGTCCTAACCTGGCATATCTGCTTCAGTCACTTTCTCACTACTGTAATGTAGCTTCCATGTGCCTTTTCTATAAATACTTTCATGATAATTGTTCTGAGGAACTGTTCTCTATGGAACCTAGACTATAAATTAAAGTGCAATTCTAGATTGGCAGCAAGATCTCATCATTTTACAGTTGAAATGGTTAGATGTAACCATAAGTCCTATGCTAACAGTGGAACTCTCTTCTGGCTTTTTGATTTCCAGTCAAGGTTGATCCTCAAAAAAATCAAATGCAATATCAATCATTATCTTATGTCTTCTTAATTTCTGTTTTTGTTGTTCTCACTCCTTAATGTTTTTTTATATTCTTTCACACTCAGTAACTCCCGCCCAGTGTCTTAGTGGCTTTGTTGCCTTTTTAAATGCAACATGACTATGCATAGTTCATTTATTAAAAGTTAAAATTATTTTTGTTTCTGTTATTAATCATACTTCTTGGAGTCAAAGACATTATTCCCCACCCACAAATAAATCTTTAAAATTTACTCTGCATCCTACAGATCAAAAGTTATTATTTTAATTAATTCAATTTTTTTCTCTCAAAATTTTGTATGACAAAATAGTGGAACTTCCTTGATTATAGAACATTTGGTAAATCTTTTGA
>OZ038475.1:149582258-149622258 GCA_964036315.1 Acanthosepion esculentum
ATCGTCTCTTCATCTAACTTAAATCTAATATAAATATGTCTCCATTAACCATGTCCTGAAGAAGGTCTATTTGACCGAAACGTCTGACGTCGACAGAATAACAAAAACAAAATAAAAACAGTAAACTCACATATTCGGATTTTGCTTTGTCTTTTTCCACATTTTCATCATATATATAACCATATAACAGTATATATATATATATATATATATAACCATATAACAGTATATATATATAACCATATAACAGTATATATATATAACCATATAACAGTATATATATATATATATATATATAACCATATAACAGTGTATATATATATATATAACCATATAACAGTGTATATATATATATAAGCATATAACTGTGTATATATATAACCATATAACTGTGTGTATATATATATATATATATATATATATATATATATATATATATATATATATATAACCATATAACTGTGTATATATATATATAACCATATAACTGTGTATATATATATATATATATATATAACCATATAACTGTGTATATATATATATATAACCATATAAATGTGTATATATATATAACCGTATAACTGTGTGTATATATATATAAGTGTATATATTACTTATATATAAGATTTCTATGAGTTGTGATAACAATATAATCTTAAAAGAAACACAATATTGTATAGACATTGTGTGACAGAGAAACAATATTGAAAATTGCTAAAAAATTAAAATAATTGTAAAGTTATAGAATTAAAAAAAAAAAAAAAAAGAAATTGAAAATATTGGCAAGAAAAGAAAAAAATGGTTTTAAAAATGCTACAAATACAAATTTGAGAAAATTAAAATTGGATTGACCAGCAACAATGTATTTCACGAAGCTTGTGCTGCAAATAGAAGTAAAGAGAAAATATGCAAAATTTATAAAAAAAAACAAAAATGAAAGTAATCCAACTAAAACTTTTAAGTAAACATTAAAAAGAGAAATGTACAACTTGAATGAAGAAGTATATGAAAACGGATTTCTCAACAGGGATTTTTAGTGAAGAATATAGAGCTATAATGGATGGATCTGGTGACTGAACCGGTTGGTATTTCATGGAAACTGTCAACCAACACTAAAAAATAACAGGAAGTAAATGGAGCAATGTTTTGGGCCAGTATTATAGGCAGTAAAATTATAGGTACATTCAAAGTTAATGATGGTGCTAAGATAAATGCAAAGTTCTCGGACAAAATGTTTCTTGATTGTTATGACCAAGAATTTCATGAGTATATTCATGTAAAACTATTAGCCTTTTGTATTATGCAAAGATCACTATTGCCCATCTTGCCAAAAAATTTCAAAAGATACCAAATTGATGAAATGGCTTCCAACCTCTCCAGATATTAGTAAGCTTATTGTTTATTATTATAAAAGACGTATATAAGAAGGGAAAACAATATTTAAGCAAAGACGATTTCCGAAAAGCAATAAAAGCTGCTGTAAGTCATGTTAAAATCAAAATAGTCGAAAAGTTCAAATTAATAAATGAAGGTTATAGAAAATCATAGAGTCTATATTAACATGTAAAATAATAAAAATTTATACACAGGTATATGGGAAATATTGTGTTAGAAAAATGTTTCTGCAGCTTATAGCTTCTTATTTAGAAATAAAAACTTAAAGAACTCTGTTTGCATAACCTGGCATCTCAAAAACAATTTATCAATATTTTTAATAAGGATAGATATTATAAGCTCAATATTAAATATATTATTATTATTAAATACTCAAGTAGTATATTGCTTATATAAATATATCTCCAAAGTATAACAATATCAGTTAGTTAATACAAATTTTATTGTGAAAACATTGACAAGTATCATAAATTTACATTAGTTACACTCAAGTTATTATCCTCATCTTTATTGTTGTTATAATGTTTCAGCTTTTATGAGCTCCAGCCTTTATCAGATGCTTGTCAATCCAGGTAACTTCAAGGGAATTTCAAACTGAACTCTTTATTTAATCCATAGGGGTAGATTGTAGACATTTAGCTGTGTCTATATCTAAGGATATCTCACCACATTCTTACTTAATACTATTTAGTTATCACTTGTCACGTTTTCACTGCTTTACCCAGCCCAGGGATTGAACTCACAAATGAAAGGCTTTAATCCACTAAGCTATTGTTATTAAGCTTGGAGCCATAAACCTACTCTAACTACTCTGTTGGTATTGCTGAAGTCTTGCTGCCACATCACTTTATTCATTAATGGCTCTCATATTGTATGCTATTTCTATGCTAGGCCTACTAAAGAGGTTCTCATAGACAGAAATTGTATCATAAGACTGGTGAAAAACAACTGAACCACACAATAATAAAAACTTAGGCACTACTGAGAGAAAATGATCTGCTCATAAACAGGGAAAATTTTTTTAAACTAATTTTTGTTGATTAGCATTCATTAGATACTCCTCTACCCACAGCAGAAAAAATATTGATTTATTATCATTTTAGAAGGGTGGGGTTCCTGTTCATAATATAAATACAATATTAAATCAATCCCTGATTTTCTTTTTAAAATGTTATTTTATTTTTTTATTGACAAATGTAAAATTTGAAACTGGGCCTACCTCATTGATAACTGTCTATTACTGATGTACTTTTTCTAATTTTTTAAATAAACTTTTGAATAAGTTTTTGCATAACAGATTTATGTATTTTCCATTTTGATTTTGGAAGCATTAATTAGCACTTGCATAAACAAAGGGAGATAATAAATATTTGTCTTAAAATGAATCCTACCATTAAGGATTTTCCTCCTCCAATTCTTAATAAATTTGTTGACAAAACTTATTTTTTTACTTTGAATACATGTGAAAAGTTATAAAAGTTAGGGTGTAAAGTAGTTCAGGCATAAGGCTCAAAATACTGAAGACGTCATTGTTGAGTAATGCCATATTGCGTACATCAAATGAATTCTTTCACATAAAAGGTAACAGCAAATGCACTCCATACATTTTTTAAAAATTTTGGGTGAACAGATTTAACTCAAATGAATTAAATCAATATTTTTTATTCTGATAAATGTTGGGCTTAGAGGAAGGTTAAATGAATGCTAATTAACAAATATTACCCCCCCCATTTTTCCTCTCAGTAGTGCTGAAAACTTATTCTAAATGTCTCAATATAACTTTAATATTTTTCTTTTGATTTAAACCTTAAAAATGTTGCAAAAATATGTATCTTTGCAATGCAGTCATAGTTTAATAATAGTTAAACCATTTTGTGCGAATATAAAAATATGAATGATTTTTTGACAGATATTTTAAATATCAGGACCAAGTTCAAAAACACGAACAAAACAACCGTTCAAATTATCTCAGCTACTTTTTGAAGGAAAAAAGAAAATGTTCCTATCATATGAGGATGGGCAGAAAAGTTCATGGGATGACTATAAAAATTTCAGCCCACCCTCGGACACTAACAAAAGAAAACTGGAATTAATAGAAAATTTCATGATGGCAGACACATTGAAAACATTTTATGATAAACAAAAAATAAAAATGTTTTGTATGCTAACCAACAAATATGAATATAAAACTAAGTTGGAAAATGTTAATCTAAAAAGGTTTCCATTCTGAAGAAGATAGATGAGGTTGATATAAAAATTGCTAAAGATTGGTGTTTACAGTTTTTAGTTTTAAATTAATGCAATCATAAGTCAGGTGGTTCTTTTATTTTAAATGGTTTTTGATAATAAAATCCTTTTTAAATAGACAGAAACAATCACAAGAACTCTAAATGGGGAAATGGTAATTATTTTTGCTGTTTATTCCTGTAGACACAAGTCATCCTATTATTTAATCATAGTTAAGGGTGAGGAAGAAATAAATTCATGTCTTTTGCAAGGGCATTGGTACAAAATGAATGTAAATTACCCCAGGTCTGAACTCTTGTCTGTCAATTCTAATTCTATACTGTATGGCCACCTACACCTTTGAAGGTAAATACTGGTTATCATAAATTTTAAATTAAAAACTTTCACTGACATAGTAACAAGATAATTTAATCATTTTTTTAAAATATATAATTTGCAGGTACATATTACAAATTTATAAAAAGCACACACAGACACACACACTTAACCAAGTAACCTTCTTACAGACTTACAAATACTACTCATCATGAGTTGCATAAACATACAATCAGGACCTTCAGTTTTCCAGTGACTAGATAGATTCACTCTATGATGAGTTTTGATATTTCAAAATTTATCCTAAATATTATTGTGATACAAACTATAACAAAAGCTGACCAATACTCGTATGAAGAACAAAATTTAATACTTTAAGGACATTAACATTGTTATTATAATAGAGGAAATCCATATGATAATGATCCAGTTACTGTATCCTTATGTTTTTGTTCCCATAACACAGCCAAAATGGCACAGTTTTTCTTAGATCATTTTAATGGCATCATGCTAACTTGAAAAATAAAGCAATTTCCAGTTCAATCAGACTACAAGTATTCTAATATTTTTTAATTAACCAAGTATTATTGACAACGATTGTCCAAGGAAGATAATTCCAGTTTTATTAACTGCTACTTACAGAGTCATTTCCCCTATTTATAAAGGAATAAGCAGGAAAGAATCCTTGAAGCATAGTTATAATTAGCATCTACAAATAATTTTATAAATAGGAAGTGACTTTATCTTTAGTGGAGGCTGCTGAAGGCAGCATTTAAGCAAATACTATTAATTTGTACACTTGTTTATCTGTCAGCACAAAAAGGATATGCTCATAAAAAGGATATTCCAATTTCACACAGCAGTTATTTGGGCTGTTTTTGTGTGTGTTTATAATAAAAAGGATATTTAGCCCTGTTATTGGCAAACAATGAAGTAGCAAGAAGTGTTAGATCGATGAGAAGAGGACAGATAGGAGCCTGTGGTAGACATGACACCTCTTGGAAGTATGGTCCATACATACTGCAACCAAATAGGAACCTGATTAAATGTGAGTATTCAAAGAAATCAAATAATAAGGAGAGAAAGACAGTAAAAGAAAAACAAAAAAGAAAAGCTTAAGTGAAGAGAATAGAAGAAAGAATAAAGAAACAGTTATAAAAAAAAGAAAAGGAAAGCAATAGAGGAGGTTTTAGAATAGCGAGAAAGAAGGAAAAGATCTTTTCATTTTAGATGGAGAGGAATGAAAAGAAAGGAAGAAAAGAGATAAAAATTAAATCCACATTGATCCTTTGTGTTGTACATTTACACATTTTTTTCTAAAAAAAAAAAAAATTTTTTTTAGCAGCATTAAGTCCCAAAATCAATTCTTACAACCTAAAACTATTTCAACACCACCAGAATTTTCTTTAGACTTGAGAAAGTAGAATAAAATCATTTTAAAAAAAAGCAAATATTTGACATGAATAAAAAAATACAAAAATTTTCAAGATAAAAACAATGAAGAACAATGAAGATAAAAAACAAAAATATGGTTATGATTATAACTCAAAAACGTGCATTCTGGGAATTGAGCCCATGCTTTGTATGGACATTTAAAACCAACCATTCATAGATTTCTATAAAAATAATAATATGAAAACGTCTTCCTTGTTTAATCATTCATCTTCTTGCCCTTTCCTGTCTTGGTTCTGGAATCAAGTTGACATGATAGGAAATTGTGAGTTAAATACTATTAAAGTGTAGCATAAAGAACATGAAAATTTGCTGCATGTTACCAATATATACATCAGAAACAGATATTCTGGTTATGAAAGTCACGTTTTATGTGACAATTAAATCTCAAGACATCATCCCAAGACATTTTGGGTAAATTTCACTATTTCAGAAGTGCCCGTGTAACAAAATCAATCTGCAGCAGCAAATGATTTATATAGAGTTGTTTGTAGGAAACAGAACAGCCCTATTCTACTTACATGCTTGGCTGTGTAATTCTTTTTAATGATTAGACATCAGAGCATTGTACAAGCAAGTGGTGAAAAATGCTCAGCACAAACCACTTCCAAAAAATAAATACTTCATTGACTGTCATCGAAGTACTGATTTTTTGGGGAATTATTTTTCGTGAGTACATGTATTTTAGTTGTTAGCCACAGTTTTTATTTTCTTAAACAGTGAAATTAATAACAACCAACTTGAGATTGAGACGTCCTACTAAAGAAAGATTGTGCCTCTGATAAGAATCAAACCCGTATCCTCTTTTTCATCAGGGAAACCACTTCTATAGCCAAAAAATGTTGCATTGATAGCACCAGGTTTGATTTATCTAATCAAAGAATGCACATCTCTTGTTGGAACTTCTATGAATCTATATGTACATTGGTTATCTTCAGTTTCATACTTCATAATCTAGGTTAGCTTTCTGGTAGAATTTCTACAACAATCTTGTAAAGTTTAATGTGATATAAAGGAATGAAGATTAATCTGAGAAATGGAAAATAACCATAAATGATTCAATCAAAATACTTTTGTTCAATGATCAGGAAGGAGCACATGAAATCTGTAAATGATGACAATTCTCAGAAAAAAAAAAAAAAAAAAATCAAATCAAAGTATAATTAGTTACTCCCATTTCAATAAGGTTATATAGAATACCTGCTGTTAAACAATAGTTAGCAAGCTAGTCTCTCAAAAGCTTTTGTTATCAAGTGTAATATTCATTAGATGTTCCATTCTTGTGCTTCTTTGCCAAATTACAGGAAGTTTATGTGTGTTTGGTGAGTATACATCTCTGGTATGATATAGTCAGAATTAAAAAAAAAATTTTTTTAAAGTTCCTGTTTCAACTAAAATATTTTGAAACACATCCAGCAGATTGATGTCGAAAAACTTTCCATACCAGAATTTGATGAACCATTTAGATACTAATGCACATGTCATGTAATTTTTTTAACTTACCCTGTCTTTTTGCCTTTTTTTCACCTTCTTTTCTAACTGAGCCATGAGATCTTGATCGTCTAATTTGTGACAAAATTGTTCAAGTTGTTCCTACAAAAAACAAATAAACAAAACAAAAACAAAACAAATCAATAAACTATGAATAACAAAATTTGCAGCAGCTGTTTATCTATTAAGAAACTTCCTGAAGCAGCAAATGTGGTCATTCATAATTGAACTATAATTTCAAAGAAATACTGTCAAGATGTGAACAAATAATGCAGAGTCCATGTAAAAATTTATAAATAATTAAACAACAAAATAAAAAAAAATATTATTAATTTAAAAAAGAATAGAAATTAATAATTTTTTGCTTGATAAAAATTACTAAACATAAAAAAATAATTTATTCTTGTTTTGACTCTATTAAATCTCCTGCCACAAAGACATAACAAAATTTTGATGTAACAACAACAAAAGAGAAAAGAGTAGCACTATATGATTAAGTTAATATATATATATATTCAGTCTAATGACTCATTATATTTGAGGGCTGAAACCGATGTTTTTGGACTTGATAGTCAAACTTTAATAAAGTACAGTAATATTACTTTGATAATAAAGTACAGTAATATTACTTTGATAATAAAGTACAGTAATATTACTTTGATAATAAAGTACAGTAATATTACTTTGATAATAAAGTACAGTAATATTACTTTGATAAAGAGAACCCTGGATAGATTTATGTCCTCATAATTTGTTTTTGTATTATAACAACAAAAACATTTCCAGTATCACTTCATTGGTCTGCTGCTCTCCCACTTATTGTAATTATAATAAGCGCAGTGTGGATTGATTGTCATAAAGCTTTTGATAATGTGCCACACTCTTGGATCCTTAAGACTTTGGAAATGTACAAAGTTTTCACTGTGGTAGTAAATTTCTTTAAGCGCAGCATGGGAATGTGGAACACCATACTGTACCTAAATCACACCAGAGGCACTGCCATCTCTAATGATCTGATGCGGAATCTTTCAAGGAGACTCTCTCTCATCGCTTCTGTTTTGTTTGTCCTTAATCCCCCTTACACATGAACTAAACAACAATAGCTATGGTTACAAACTAGACAAAAAAATATTCAATCACCTACTCTACATGGATGATCTCAAACTCTTTGCCACAATAAGTTGAAGGGTATCCTCAATATTGTAAAATGTTTCAGTGACAGCATAGGCATGGACTTCGGATTAGATAAATGTGCAAAAGTAACATTCAAGAAAGAGAGAATTATAGAAACACTCTCAATAGATTTAGACTTTGTCACAAAGATTAGGGAACTGGAACAAGATGAAGCCTATAAGTACCTAGGAATTAGTGAAGGAGATGGTATACAACATACCCAAATGAAGGAGAAGGTAAGAAAGGAGCACTACAGGCATGTGCGTCTGGTACTAAATACCGAGCTGAATTCAAAAAACAAAATATCAGCCATAAACACTTTGTCTGTCCCTGTTGTGCAATATAGCTTTAACATCCTTAACTGGACCATTGCTGACATTAAGTGAATGGACGCCAAAACAAGAAAGCTTCTCACTTGCTACTGCATGCATCATCCCAAAGCTGATGTTGATTGTCTATATGTGTCCAGATCCAAAGGAGGCAGAGGATTAGTTCAACTAGAACTGTCCTACAAAACTACAACAATTGGCCTTCAAAGATACCTGGAAACTACAGAAGACTGGATGATGATATGTGTCAAAGAACATGAAAGTAGTAAGCATCTTTATTCTGTAATAAAAGAAGCCAACAAGTTCAAAATGGAGTTTCAAATGGATGCAGAAATACAAGTAAAGCACAATACACCAACTGAAGCTGCAAAAATACATAAAAAAGAAAGCAAAGACAAATTCAACGAACTAGATACAGAAACAATGGCAAGATAAACCACTTCATGGCCAATACTATGCCCATACCAAACAAGATGATGCAGACAAACCCTGTACCCATCAGTGGCTACATAGTGCAGGGTTAACAGTTGAAACTGAAGGTTTTATCCTTGCTGCACAGGATCAGTGCTTGTTAACTAGAAATTATCAAGCACACATACTAAAATATTGTGTTAGCCCAAAATGCAGGTTCTGTGATAAATACCCAGAAACAACTGATTATCTTGTGTCAGGTTGCACAGTATTGGCACCCATTGAATATAAAACCAGGCATAACAGAGTTGGCCAATATTTGCACTGGAAAATCTGCAACTTCTACAGGAAGGAAACTGAAAGAAATTGGTAGGAACACTACCCAGACCCAGTTACAGAGATAGGACATGTAACTTACTTTACGGGACTACACAATACACACAGACACAACATTCAAAGATAACCACCCAGACATTATTATTAGAGATTGCAAACAAAAAAATGCCTCCTTATTAATATGGCAGTCCCTGTGAACTGCAATGTATCTTTGAAGATCTTTAATAAGCTATCAAAATACAAGGACCTATAAATCAAAATTTCAAAAATGTGGCACATGGGAACATCAACAATCCCTGTTGGAGCCCTCGGATTGGTTGGAAAAGATTCCAGTAGACTAATTGAAGGGATTCCTGGAAGCCCATGCCTTAAAGAATTACAAAAAAATTGTTCTCACGAGTACAGTCCACACCTTACAAAGGGCTTTATCTATGCAAAATATGTGGTATTTTTTTACTTTTTTTTTGTAAGTGGAAAATGTCATGATGCCATTTCTAACCTTAGGTCTCTGGGCAGAACCCGGAACGAAATGGTACATACCAGAAATCAAAGGAAATAAAACAATAATAATAATAATGATGTAATAGAGCACTGAACCTGTTTAATTGCATGAAATCACTGGATGGTAATTTGGAGGGACCACTAATAGGAAAATAATTATTAAAATTCTCACCTCATTTAGAAAACCAAGCACTCACCAAATTTACATACACACTCCCACCAATCAATCACCTAGGATAATAAAACAAATCCTACATTTTGATGTCTGCAGATTATCCAACAACTTTTGAAAGAAAAACATCTTCAATGAAGCCATAAATGAGTATGAAATAGCAATAAAAGACAATAGTTTCTTGACAAAATTGATATTTATACTAAACTGAATAAAAAAGCAACAGAAAAAGAATCATCACTGTATAATAAAAATGTAAGAAATATCTAAATATTTTATATTTTAATTTTAAAAAAATATCTAAATATATATAAGATATCTTTCAAACTCATTAACAGGCACTTCCCAAAATCAAGCAAACTGCACAAAATATTCAATGAAAATACCCACTAAACATTAATTGCCTCCAAACCAATTCAATATACCAAACCAATTCAATATACTAAACTACAATACCCAAAAGATATATATAGGAATAAGAGAAGCTACTTACATAAAACATCATTTAACAACAAAAATTATACAAATACCACAACACTCTCAAAACATATATGAAATCTTAAAAATATAAATTAAATCACACCAAAAAAAAAAATTAAAAAAAATAACATGAAAAATAAGTAAAAACAGCACCAGCCTACTACAACACAAAACAAAGTAATCTTTGTCTAGATGAGAAAATAGCAATAATCACCTATCCAGAACAATATAAACTTCTAAACAAAACATCAGAACTCATTTCCAAATGTAGTCTCAAAAGGAAATAACTACTATGCTACCTACAAAAATAATTTCTTACCTGACACACCACATGCAATTTGTGAAGTTCTTCTTAATATAAGTTTTCCATTTGCTTTCCATGTGGCTTGGTTGGTTACTGTGATATCACTATCAGTGTTTAGTTGCATTTTTACATCCACATTATTAATTTTTACTAGATACTGATAGTGGAGTGTCAGGTAAGAAATTATTTTTTATTGGTAAAATGAATTGTAACATTTCATTTTGTAACAAGTGTGTAAAAGGTAAGGCTTATTTTCTTTGTTTTTTTGTAATAGTGGTTATAATATTATAACTTAAGCTACTCTCCATGACATCATCAATTCTTTCCTTGACTGACTCCAATGGACTTACCCTGACTTACATTGAGTTCTTTAGTTAAGGCATCTTGCCTAGTTCATTTATGTTACCAGGCGTGTCTTATTTACTCCACGACAGTATGGCAACTTACCAACTTTTACCATCAGATCATCAGGATGCAAATGCCAGAATATGAGAAATGGTGTATAGAGTAGCTTAGACTAAATAGCTGGAAAGAATTACAAGCATCAGTCCCTGTAAGAGTGGGAAACTGTAAGGGTACAGGCCAGAAGAAGTTGTAGGTGTGTGTTTCTTCCACACTTCTCCACTTAATCCTGTGCCAAGTGCACCTGCAAATATTTGAGTGTCAACACTTAGTTAGCTAAGTGTTGACACTCAAATATATAATATGGCATTCAATAATTTGCTCAGCTCTGGATATGTTGCTACAGCTAGTTTTTCTTTCACACAGAGCCTACAGAACCTGTTTCCATATTTATAACTGAATGTCTTTTTCATTATTTCCCTCTTGAAGAACATTCATCACATTTTTCCTTATCCTTCCACAAGTCACTGAATAGGTTGTACTACATTTGTATTTATCAGAGGAAACATACGGTTTGTAGCTATTATTTCTTTGCTTAAACAGTCATTCAGTGGACCCAATATATACATTTTTAGAGCCTGTGTGTTCTGACTGTAACTTTGTAAATTATATTTTTAGTCAGGCATTTACAATCCAAAAGCAACTGCTCCTATTCCTAAAGTTACACCATTTTTATTCCATTATTCTTATAGTATGCTTCTTTATCAGACTGAGTATGGTCAGCATGCAATTATAGCCCAACTTGACAATATTCTTGTTGAAAATTGTATTTAATTCTGAAAAGCCTGTTGAATAATCCACAGAAATATTCTTCCAATCTTGATTTTTTTCTACCATATCAAATGGAGTTGTGAACTGCATTATTTTTCTCTTTTTACCATTGCTCTCAGGAGGATATAGTTTTTGGTATGTATCCTTCATGTTTAAAGAACTCATAACCCAGTTTGGATTCATTGAAGAATCTTTGCAGCAGACAAGTTGGTGAACTATCTAGACTCTATCCTTTTGGCATGTACATATTTTGGATGGTTTCACCCAAAGTTTCTGTTTTGTTTTCTGAATGGGGCAAAGAATTCTCAGATCACATTTTTAATTTTGTCTCAATACCAATGCATAGTCCTAGATCTTTGAACAGCTTAAATATTTTCTTTTTTACAGTGTCATTTGTTTTTGCTCTCACCATTTTTAATTAGAATCAAAATCTTTAATCAAATTAGAGAAATTTAACAAAACTAAAGCAATGTCTAAATTATAATACAATAAACTCCAGAGCAACTCAATTTGTAAACAAAAATCCAAAAGCTTAGGAGAGGTCAGTAATCCAAACTGAAACACCTTAAGGGAAGTACTAGTGACATCAGCAAAAGAGATAAAAAAAATGTGGAGGACAGAGGAAATTTTTGAACTAATGAAAAAGAATCAGAAGAGAATATATGATCTTAAGCAAAGACATTTGAAATAATTGCAAGCAAAAAATGAATTGCTTCATGAGAAGTGTTGGTAGACAGAAACCCTACAGAATATAGACATAGCAGGCATGAATAAAAGAAAAGAAATAGCAGGACAAAAAAAAAACATGTTCTTTGGCAAGATGCATAAAGTCTAGAAATGAACATGCATAATGAAAAAAAGATACTATAAAAACAGAATTAATATATCTAAGAGGTCTTCCATGACAACAAATTTGCTAACAATAAAAACATGAAAGAATCCGTAGTATTAAAATCTGAGGTAAGATCAGCATTGATGAAGAGAAACAAAGCCAGATGAGAGTGTAATAGAGCTGCTGTCAGCCTTAGACAATTTTAGGATCAATAAGGTTACTGAAATGATAAATGAAATATATGACGGCAGTGAAATACTGGAAGACCTCAGTAGCTCTATCTCCATAGTGTTGCCAAAAAGCCAGGTGCAAATGAATATGAACACCATTGGACAAACAGCTTAATGAGCCACATAAATAAACTCATCCTTAAGATTCTAATGAATAGCTAGCTGGTAGTAGAATTAGGCTGGAAATGGGGAAAGAACAGTTTGGCTTTGTTCAAGAGACTGGAACAAAAAATGCGATCTATGATCAAAATGCTTTCAATACAAATTCAGAAAGACCAATAGGTTTCATAAATTAGATAAAAACATTTGATAAGGTACAGAATAAAGAAAGAAAAAAAAGCATCATATACACGAGAAAGATATTTGAGTAATCTATAAGCTTTACTGGGAACAAACAGACTGCCTACAGATAAAAAATTCAATGAATACACAAAAATATAAGAGGAGTAAAAAGGAAGTTTTTTTCTCACCAGATATATTTAAACTATACAGTGATGCAATCCTAAGAGAATGAGAACACTTAATAACATAAGATACATGGATGACACTGTACTGATAGCAGACTTGGAGGAAAAACTGAAAGAACACAAAGACAATAAAGTAAAGCAAAAACAAAGTACTAACTGTAGTGATATGCAGATTAACTAATCAACATAGCCAAAATATCCAGGCTATATAACTACACTGATTAGGGGGACAAAAACTACTACACATGAGCAATTATTATTAACACAAAGGACTTCGGACTTCATAACACTAACTAATAACTGTAAGAAGACAGAATGTATGGTTGTCAGTAGAAAAGACAGTATAATGCATGAGCTATACATTGAGGCATCAAAATCAAGCAGGTACAGAAATCCAACTATCTAGGTAGCATCATAACAGTGATACAAAAATCCAAAGGTTCATTGCAAGATGTCTTACAGAAACTAAGTATTAAGGAATGGGAAAATTTCATTAGAAACAAAGAAAAGAGTGCCAAACTGCTATGTAATCTTAAATCTCCTATATGGTAGCAAATGCTGGACAATATCCTTACAAATGAAGAGATTTGAAACAACAGGGATAAAGTTCTACCAATGAATGCCAAGAATAGCATAGACAGAATATGCGAGCAACAAGGAAGCTTTAAGAAAAATATGGACTACAAGGAAACATACTTAAAATCAGAAGCAATTGACATTTCCAGAAGACATAATGAAGAAAGGGGTCAATTTAATAATCATATTGAAGCCAATAGAAACAGGAGGAAACAAGTTTGGATGAATAGATAGAAGAATAAGGGTAAAAATGGATGATAAAAAGTCAATAGTTAATTAGAGCAACAAAAAACAGGAGATGTGGAAAGCCATAATTACCTATGTTCTGAAGGGACAGGGCATATAAAAAAAAAAGAGAAGACAACAAGATCTAAATCTTTAACAAGGAACAATAGGCAAATGAACAACCAGGGAATGTATGGGGATTGGTACAAAAAGTGCAATTGGCACGCAGAGTTCAAATTCCAACAAAGTCCACTGCATTCACTTTCACACAAATACCCTTTGGAGAAGGATGAATGCATCTTTTCTCCTTCTATCTATGGGTTAAATAAGAGAGCAGACTGGGCTGTCTAGCCTTGAAAGGACAACTCTGAATTCAAAACTAGTTGGGTGTAGGAGTGCAAATACTGCAGCCTTATGCACCATAGGGGAAGTTCAATGGCAGTAAAAAAGAGGGATGATGTAGTACAAAATGCAACATAAACAGTAACAATTCATAATTTATAGATATCAATAATAATATCTACATATAAAAATGATTATTCTTATAGAGTTATTAGATCGATTGATTTTGTTAAGCGGCATATCATCGCCTATGGGTTATTTAATACTGAAATCTAAATATTTTGTAAGCAATTTTATGCCTTCAACTACAGGTTTTGTACATAATTTTGTACTTTCAGGGCAAATGTATGTTTGTTAGATATATAGTAGATAAAATGTACTGTTGATTTTTGTTTGGGTGTTCACTATTTGCTCATAGCTGGAACCCTAACAGGTGCTACCAGCCCAGGCCCTGGGAACAACAGCAGTTAAGAGGTGGTTCTATGCACCTCAAAACCTCTAATCTCCCAATCAGAGGCCTTGCTGCCAGATGTAATTTATCATCATACCCAGGACTGTAATTATTACAGAAACAATGCAAAATATGCATTATTTTCCTACCAGTCTTAAATACACTTATGCAAAACATTTTTTCTTTAAAAGATTTCATAGATAAGATATTCTGTAAAATGGCATTTTCAAGACTTTCAAATTAATTCTTGTTAGCTTTTATTTTGAACTGTATGGTGATTTGATATTGAATTACCCTGTGAAAAAACATGTAAGAATTTAATAAAAGTTAAAACATCGATATTGCCATAGTAAATTTTTTTACATGGAAAAGTTATTTCAAAAGTTATTTTAAGAAACTACTTTTGTTATAAAGGTAATTTGAAAACATCAGTTTATTTTAATTGTAGAAAACTCATCTTTAACCTTCATTGCTTCAGTCTTCTTAACTTCTTTCAGCCATTCATCTTTAGATGCAGTAGCTGTAATTAACTCAAGGTTCTGGGTTTGTTGTTGAAGTTGGGCTGCTAAGATGAACATTTCTCGAATCAACTTCTGTGCTTCACTTATCTGAAATGAAAATTTGGGAAAGAAAAAATATTATACATTGTATCCGATTGGTATATCCACAATGTCAGATTTTATCATTTGAGTCAATGTTTTCATAATAAAATTGGTATTAACCAACTGATAAATATACTGTGGAGATTTCAGCTTATATCATATTAATAATATTGATGATAAATTGTTTAGGTAGATGGCAAGTTCTATTACATAAAGTGCAATACAATTTTTTATTTATAAATAAATCCAAAACAGAACATAAAAACATATTCAGTTAACACAGTATATACCTGAATAAATTATATTATTTTATATGTTAATATGGTTTCCTCACTAAAATCCGTGAATTGATTTTGTTAACTTTTCTAATGTTTTCACGTTAACATTATTTGCTATGGTTTCATTGCTTCCTAACCATCTTCTTTGCTTGGATATTGTTTTCAATTCTCTTTTAATGACAAAAATCACTATTTTTCTATTGAATCAATGACTGGGGATGTATTCAATTAATTTGGTGGTTCTGAGACTATTTTTAGCAAGGTAGACAATTGTCAGCTATGCAGAATGTGAAGGAACATTAGTTTGCATAAATATATTCTTTAGTTTAAATCTACTAATGTTTGACCTGGACTACTCAAAAAATGTCCAAGAACTTAATGATTTTTTAAATTTAGTCTAGTGCCATCATCAACTTCAATAGTACATAGTATTTTTCATCATACAATACTAACCCAAAATACTAATCAATCTATTGTTTTCTAAATAGTGTTGATTGACTATTTCCTGCAAGGAGCCAACATCTAGCCAAGCTATCAGATCCACCCAATGTAGCTCTACATTTTTAACTAAAAAAAGTTACTGTTGAGAAATCAGTCTCCATGCACTTCATCATCCAACCGATACATTTCTCTTTATGATATTTACTTAAAACATTACAATTTGGCTACTTTCATATCTTTAATATTCTTTATATTGTGCATTTAAAGTTTTGTTGCTTTCATGCCTTTAATCAATGTTGTTTATATTCTGCATCTTTTCTCTCCATTTTTATTTGTAATACCAGATACTTCAAACATTTTCTTCCTGCACAACCCACTTTTTCTGCTTATATCACTTTTAATTTTCTCAAATCTCTTTATTTAACATCCTTTCAAGTTTTTTTAGCACTTTTCAATATTGTTTTCCATCACCCAATAAATACAGGGTGCAGCAGAAATACTTCCTACATAATGGTAAGGCATTAATGGGACATTCTATGTCAATTCAACCAATCAATGCAACCCCTCAAAAAAATATAATTTTTTTCATGTAGATCTTATAGTCATTAGAAAATCCTAGAAATTTTAAATGAAAATTCCTAACCGTTCTCAAAATATCACAAATTGAAATTTGCATTTTCCGTCAACAGACATTTCCATTTTTTAATTCAATGATCTCACAGAAACCTTTATATCTTCTGATTCACTGGCCAGAAATTAATGAAATTTGATACCTTTATAGATTTTTAGTCAAGGAATTCAATTATCTATGTAAAATTCTACAGGGAATAACCAAAAAAATAGCTATTAGCAGTTTTCTGGTGAAAAAGAAAAATGAAAATTTTTAGGTGGCCGACCACATGGAAAAATAGAGAAATATCATCTTCAGCTTTTAAAAGTAGCAAAAAGGTAGCACAACATTTGAAAACTTAAATATTTGGAGAATAAATCCCTATAAGTCTCTCAAAGCTACCAATTCTAGATCTCTTAATATTTTTTCTCAAAATTCTGATTCATGGTAATTTCACAATTATGATCTTCTAATATTGACACATTCTGCTAAAGATGAAGTTCAAAGGTAACAAAACATTGGGAAAATATTATATAGAATTTGGGGAATTCATTCCCTAAGTTTTAACAACTCTCTCTTTTTATGGGCATTTGAATATGCATTGCAAAAAAAAAAGTAAATTATTATTAGCATCCAATTCATCCAGTTTCCTTATAGACTTTGAACATAAATCTGCCCTACCACATAAAATTTATCAGAATTTTCAAGCACTGATCTTCTTTGCAAATTTCTCTGAATGCGTAAACTTGAAAGGTAAGTATAATCTAACAATAGAAACAATTGTTTAAAGTAAGTAAAGATATCTTAAAGGAAAGTAAAGATATCTTAAAGGAAAGGTGATATAGAGTCTGTCTATATTTCTGAGATGAGGTATTATGTACAGTATTTACATTAGTCGGACTATTGTCCTCATCTTTGTCGCCATATTTGTCACAACGTTTCGGCCGTTGTACGCTCAGGCCTTCTTCAGGTGGTTGGAATTTCGAACTGAACCCTTTATTTTGATCACTGGGGTAGACTGTTCTAGTTCCACGTTCCATGCTTGATGGATGTCAGTTATCAGTTATCTCCTGCTAATTTTCCCTCTGAAAGTTCTCCACTGCCTTAACCGTGTATTGAACTCACACTCTTTGGGTCTGTCACTGGATCTAACCAATGCCTTTATCCACTGTGCCTTGTGTCCTTGAGGACATCTGGGTATTTCTGAGTCGCTTCCTTGTAGATATAATTGACCCATTGATCGGAAAGTCTCCTTCATATGTCCAAAACTCTGCCCACTTCTTGGAAATAATCAAAGATGCTCCCATCCTATCCAACCAGATGGTGAGCTTGGACGTGGTGAGTTTGTTCACCAAGGTACCCATGGAGGAGGCACTCTCAGTAGTCAGAGACAGATTGACCTCTGACTCTTCCCTAGAAGAACGGACCAATATTCCAATAGATAATCTGATGGAGATGTTGACTTTCTGTACACAAACAACGCACTTCGGAATGGGATCACACATATATCGACAGGATGAGGGCTTAGCAATGGGTTGGGGAAAAGGCTGGCTGTGATGACTTACCCCGGAACTCGAAACGTGTACGAACGTGTCTTGCCTGCGTGGCGAATCCTGCAAGAAACATGGCCGCTTGTGAAGACGCATTTTATGCGCGCCGGTCTCGTTCAGAACGAGATTGCGTAACAACACATGCAAATTTTGGCAGTGTCGGAGTGCCATAAAAAGGAGACGTTAGCGGTACAGACAACAGCAGTCTTTCGGCGGACTTCGTCAAACAGAGTCGGACGTGCGAACTGACTGGCGTACTAAGAGGCAGTTATAGCCGGTACGTTGGATTTGGGTGTCCGTTTCACGACTGTGTAACGGCCGAGGAAAGGAGTCTTGCAATCTCTTTCTTTGTAGCGACGGCAGAGAAGAACAGCTCTTGTCACTTTGCTTATCTGTTTTTTGCGTTGTTTTTACCGTCTACAAGCTATTTCGGCACATTATGGCGAAGGTTCGCATAAGCAGCGATATCATAAAACCGTTCTCTGGCCAGGGTGATGTAGTGGCCTGGTTAAAAAAGGTTAGGCTGGTGGCGAAACTTCAGCAGGTGGACAATGTGGCTAGTCTGCTACCCTTATACTTGGAGGGGGACGCCCTTTCCCTCTACATGGAAATGGAGGAGGAAGATCAAGGAGATATCGACCAAATCGAAGCCAGACTGAAGCAGGCGTTCGCGGACGACTCGTTTTCAGCGTACAGAAAACTAACCCTGTTCAGGTGGACCGGCGAGCGCGTAGACGTTTACGCAAATAAAGTCAGACAGTCGTGAAACGGACACCCGAATCAAACGTACCGGCTATAACTGCCTCTTAGTACGCCAGTCAGTTCGCACGTCTGACTCTGTTTCACGAAGTCCGCCGAAAGACTGCAGTCGCCCTGTGCCGCTAACGTCTCTCCTTTTTATGGCACTCAACACTGCCAAAATTTGCATGCGTTTCGACGCAATCTCGTTCTGAACGAGACCGGCGCGCATACCATGTTTCTTGCAGGATTCGCCACGCAGGCAAGACACGTTCGCACGCGTTTCGAGTTCCGGGGTAAGTCATCACATGTACGCTATCCCATGCAGCTGCGGAAAGGAATATAAAGGAGAGACAGGCCGCCCCCTCAAGGTAAAGCTTCAGGAACACCAGAAAGCTGTAATGCGAAGGGAAGTAGAAAAATCAGGTGTGGCTGACCACATATGGAGAGAGAAGGGAGATCACTGTCCCCTGTGGGATCATGTTGAGATCATAGACAGGGAACACCATTGGAAAATTCGTAAACTTAAGGAATCAGCACATATGTTAGGCCACAAAAATCTCCTGAGTCAACCAAGCATAGAAATAAATACAATATGGGAACCAGTAATAAGGAGTGCCAGAGAAAAGCAATGATAACAAAGTTGCAATATGAGCTCTGGTAAAACATGGAATGATAACAGCAAAATTGCAATATGAGCATTGGTAAAAAATGGATGCTAAAAACATTAGGTTTATAATACCCAGAAATTCATACCCAGATGTCCTCAAGGACACATGGCACAGTGGATAAAGGCATTGGTTAGATCCAGTGACAGACCCAAAGAGTGTGAGTTCAATACCCGGTTAAGGCAGTGGAGAACTTTCAGAGGGAAAATTAGCAGGAGATAACTGACATCCATCAAACATGGCATGTGAAACTAGAACAGTCTACCCCAGTGATCGTAATAAAGGGTTCAGTTCGAAAATCCAACCACCTGAAGAAGGCCGGAGCGTACAACGGCCAAAACGTTGTGACAAATATGGCGACAAAAATGAGGACAATAGTCCGACTAATGTAAAGGTGATATAATTTACATTTAATGATTTAAAAACATTAAACATTAGGCTTGAATTAGTCCAGGCTCTGTAACTTGTGGCAAGTAAATAGCTTATATGGATGTTTCTATAGTTACCTTTGTCTGTTTAGTTTAGTGTCCCTCTATAGTTATTTGACAGGGTTTCTTTGGAAGTCTGTGTTATCTTACATTGTTGATTTGTCTAGTTGGTCAAAGTTGAGATAAATGAATTGGAAAGTATGGACTTATTTGTGTCAGAAATATTTTCTACAATGATTATGCCTAATTTTGACAAATAATGTTATCAAATGATAATGCTTAGCTTGTGGCTAAGCAAAATATATGGAACCAATATGTATGATATTAAATTTCTTAAACTTAATGCAACAAAAAAAAGAAAGAAAAGAAAAAAGAAAAAAAAGAAAATCTTTTTCAATTATCTTAGTTCAAGGGAATTATGCTGGTATTTTTTTAAATAAAGTTCATAAAAAAAAGTTTTTGAAAAATGGAAAATAAAGTATCATACTTTGAAAAAAAAAAAAATTCTTTAGGTATCCTCCATGACTCTTTGGCACTTGTCCAAAAGCTTGAAGCTAATGGTTTAACTTTAATTCCTGGATTGAATTTATGCAGCAAATTTCATTTATCATCAAGCCAATGACATAACATATTGTGCAATCTTTCAACTCCAGCTACAACTTCAGGACACATGTATATGCTTCAAAATGATGAACATGATATAGAGAAGAACTAGGAGAAAGAATGACTTATAGTTTTATCTAGAAACTAAATTCAAAATTTATTTTGCCAATTTTATAATTTGATGTTACATTGAAAGTATAAAGTCTATACTGTTGTAATTAGAGACTACTGATAAATATATAGCTATTTCAATTTTTTTTTTTTTTATCTCAAATGATTTATCTGAACACTGCTTAAAAATAATTATAAATTTAGATTTTTGTTTCTCTTTCTTTCTCTCTAAGCTTTTAAAATCTTGATGATCAGGCAAATGTTGATGCAATATGGGAAATTTTGCTTTCAGGGTAGAATTGAGCTAAATTTGCATTTTATTATTTTATTTTTGCATTGTATATTCAAACACCCATAAAAATCGAAATAAAATGAGAGTTGTTAAAACTTAGGAAATAAATTCCTCAAATACTATGTAATGTTTTCCAAAAACATTATCAAAGTATCAAATTTCATTAATTTCTGGCCAGTGGATCAGAACATTTCTGATCCAC
Source organism: Acanthosepion esculentum (assembly GCA_964036315.1). Classification (NCBI taxonomy): domain Eukaryota; kingdom Metazoa; phylum Mollusca; class Cephalopoda; order Sepiida; family Sepiidae; genus Acanthosepion; species Acanthosepion esculentum. The sequence continues at coordinate 149,603,684 of OZ038475.1, forward strand.
TGGCCAGAGTTTCTGTGCGATCATTGAGTTTTAAAATGGAAATGTCCATCAACAGAAAATGCTGATTCAGCAAAATTTCAATTTAAATATCTTGAGAACGGTTAGGAATTCTAACTTAAAAATTTCAGGATTCTCTAATGACTATAATATCTACAACATATATCAAAATGCAAAAATTCTATTTTTTGAGGGTTACATTGATTGGTTGAATTGATATGGAATGAACTGAGTGGCAATGAGTTCTTCATCTAGCTAATGTCTTACTATTATGTGGAAGATATTTCTGCCACACTCTGTATAAAATATCTTATTTCTCTTTTGGGGTTGTCTTTTTTATGGCCCATGGCAATCTTTATAGATCTGAAATTAAAAATTATCTATAAAAATACTATACAATATGATGAACAACTCTCAAGTTGCATTATAAAATCTCACATCATCAAATAGGTTAATGTAAATATTTCTTAAAGAAACTAAAATTCACCTGATATATTTATCATAAATATTAGTAAACCCTGAAAAAATTACAAACAATTGGTTAATACCAATTTTATTGTGAAATATTGTTTACTTTCATAATAAAATTTAACATTTTTTTAGAATTAGTCATGTATAAAAGCATTATTAGTATATCAGTATTATTAGATTACCATTGGAGTGGAATACAAGATGTCAAGCAATCTGTAACTCTTTCAAAATATTCATGTCACTCATGAAGTAAAGATATTGTTATATGCGTCTTCAAATTAAATCTCTTTCTGATTTACTCTATATGTTGGCTGGATGTAAATGCTAAGAAAGCATAAATAATAAAAAGTTGCTCTCTGCGCAGGAGCTCCAAGCATCACATCTAGCTCACAGAGTAAATCAGTGGACAATCATGAAAAATGATCCACCACATCTGCCTTTAAGAATGCCATTCACAACATTGTAGGGCAATTGCAGCAAACAGGCAAGCATCAGTGACTTGTCAACAGACTTAACATATGCATTAACTCAAGGCTCTATCAACTCTCCCCTTCCTCCAAGTCACTTTGCTTTGCTCACAAAAAGACATTCTGCTTTGATCCTCTGTATCTGCAATACAAAGAATTTTATCTTGACAATTCTTGCCTTTTTTTTCTTTTTCTCTCACTAGTAGTACTTGTTTCTTTTATTTGTTCTCTTATGCTAGCATATGGAGGTTTATAACAATATTAAAGTTAATCACAGTAGAAGTAACTTTATGTTTGTTAATGTGACATGGAGTCTAAAATGAAAGTGTTGGAAGTAAAAAAAAATAAAAATTATTTGAGTTCTCTAAGCAAGCTCATCCTCTATGAAGAGAAATCAGTCCAAAATTTACATTTATTCAACAAATGACAGTGAATGCTGGAAAATTTTCTCACTTATGAAAGTAACAGAAATGTGATTCTACAAAAAGATGCTGAGAATATTATGGACTGAACATGTGAGCAATGGCATAATGAGTAATGAAGAAGTTTTAGAGGAAATGGAAACAAAACGGGCACTCATATATAACATCAGAAAGAGTTGAAATTTCTAGGGCACATATAGGAAAGAAGGCTTGGAAAATTCAATACTCACATAAGAGATTGAAGGCAAGAGAAAGGAAAATAACGCATAGACTACCTAGTGAGGCTGAGTAAATGGATAGCAGAACAAGGTTTAGGAGAGATAGCAAAAACACAAAATTTATTAAGAGCTACAAAGGACAGGAAATTGTAGAGAGCTTTGATTGCCTACGTCCTGAAAGGAGACAGCACAAAGAAGAAATGATAAAAGGGTGACTTGTAGAGTGTCATCAACAAGATGCGGCTTGAAATTACTCTGCAGACTAAAATTCTAATAGTCATCTTACAATTGGTAATTAAGTAAATAAATCACTTCAACAAACTTTATTTTCATTTTTACTTTCTGTGATAAAAACTATAGAACACAGGTATTTATATACCCCTCTTACATTTTATAAAAAATAAAGTATCCTATCACTAACAGCCATTATTAACTTGGGATGTTAAACTTCGAGTTCGGCAAAATGAAAACAAAGTACAATTAAAATACGTACGGTGATCGATTCTTCTTTTTTGGTTGTTGATTGAGGCAAGCAACGCTTACGACTCAAAAATCGCTGATTGATCCAGGATTGGTCTTCCTGTTTTTGGAAATCAACAGCCACATCCTTAACCGTTCCCTTGACGACAGATTCGCAACTTTGTTGTTGTACGGTCATATTGTTATTCAACGTCGGTAAATTAGGAGGCGGAACATTAAAGCTTGGCGGAAGTGTTATTAGCAAGTCTTGAGAAGGAATTGGAGGTGATGGACCAATATTTAGATTTGTGTTACTTGGCGTGGGAGTAGTAGGAATGAAACTAGAAGCCCCAGATTGAGGGACAGGTATGTTTGATTGCAGAGAAGAGCTTATTTGGGTTCTGGAATTGTTCGAATTTAGGTTATTCTGATTACATACAACTGGGGGTAGTGGAGGGGGAGGAGGACACGCTGCATTTGGTATGGGAGGAGGAGGAGGAGGAGGACACGAAGGGTTTGGACCAACAAAAAGGACCTGCTGGGGTCTGGAATAAGGAACTGAAGGCGTTTTGATGGGTGGAACGGGTGCTACTTGGTTTGTATCTGTTGGGTACATAGATAGAGGGGGTGGAGGTAGACTAGTATTAGGGAAGTTACTGGGAGATACAGGTGGGAAAACATTTTGGTTGCAGCTTTGATGAGTTGAATCTGGTACATTCCACCCAAGGTTGTCATATCCACCAACTCGAGATGACTGAGCGGGTGGTTGTGGAGGAGGAGGAGGTGGGGGTACGGTGGCGTGATGAAATGAATTGTTTCTGTCGTGAGCAATTAAATGTTGACGGGGAGGCGGTACTGAAGGGGGTGGTGGATGTCGATATAAAGGCATTTCGTTTGGAGGAGGTTGAAAACGATAACCATGTTCCCTGCGATTATATTCTTGGGTCTGTTGTTGAGGATTTCGATTTTGTAAAGGCTCCAACCGATGATTTCCGCTATGGAAAGACTGGTTTTTCCTCGGAAACATATCGAAAGTGGTTGTGCTTATTGCTTGTAAGCAGTGGCGTTATATTACTCAGGAAATTTCACTAACCAACTATATATTTGGAAAAACAAACATCAGTCATCAACATATCCGCCATATTTATTCTCGCGGGTGTATACAAATCTCACGAGATTGTTATTTCCGGTGTGGTATTTATTTTGTCCTCAATGAAATCAGGTAGAAGAACCAAAATCTGAAAATAAGATTGTATTTCTTCGATTATAATAAATTTAGCGAAAATAGTGTTATAAGACAGTTAATAAAATGTTTCTTTTCCGACAATGTTTCAATTAACGTTAAATTGATGCAATTCTAACCTTTCTTTATTTTTAAAATTCTTAGAATTTAAGTTTTTTAATTCTTGGGAAGGAAAACGTTAAAGAAATTTTATTCCAATAAAATAACTTCAACAATTATTAAAATATCGCACAAAAAACTTGAAAAGTGATTTTTTTTATTAGTAAAAAAAATTTATTTCGTCCAGAATACAAATGGCTTATGTTTTTCAAAAATAACTTTTTTTTTCAATTTTAATTGCCACGATTTCATGTGATGTCAGATTTTGGGGGAAATAATTAAGTAATTTTACTTGTTTAAAAACAAAGCAAACTTATTCCTTGAGGGCACTTTTTACTTTCTAAATAATATAATTTCCATTTTAGCAAATCTTTATCTTATTTCATTGTTGCAGTTTCTTAAGTTTCCGATCGAATTGTTAAATAAAATTTAAAAATATTTTTTTGAAATCGCATGATTGTTATTTTGAATGTGGCGCGATTTTTACTTTTTGTTTGAATTGAATGAACATTCAAAATTCCAACTCTAATTTTTAAAATTTTTAATAAAGTCATATATTACGAACGAGATTCATTCAGTGGATTTTCAGCTGTTAATTTTTACGCCAAGCATAATTAGCAATTTTTCGTCAGTTATTCGAAACAAAGTTAATCGTGTAAAAAAAAAAAAAAAGAAAGAAAAACGGCATCACTTTTTCTATTTGAGGTGGAGAAACATTTGTCATGAATGAATTAAATTTTTTAAAATGTCTACCTATTTCAGATTGGACAGTTGTATCAATTCCTAATTAATTTTAGTAACGTTTGGTGTGTGGATTGTAGAAATCGAGATTTAATTGCATTTGTTGAAAAATGAAAAGAAAAGTGTTAGTAAAAGTTTTTTTGTGTGTGTGTCTTACGAGAACTTGAGCAATTTAAGGAGAAAAGTTTCATGTTTTTTAATAATGACAGGCGTGAAATTTAAATTCTCGTCTTCTCTTTTTAATTGATTTAAAAAAAAAAATTTTGTTGTTTAAATGCTAAATTACTTATGCCTTCTGTAACCTTTTTACTTTTTTCGTTTGACTGCTTCCATGTGAAATGGACGCCTTGACATTCGTTTCGTACTTTTTGTTTTGTTTTGGGGGAGAGGTGATGATTGGGGGTGGGCGAAGGGGAGGTGGCGCTTTCGTTCCGAGTCACGTGACACCAGGTAAACAGGAATGGACGCACGAGGAGAAAGGATTTTGTCGGACATCAATTTAGCCTTTAAACGGGATCCTGCAATGTACGTAAAAATCAAACAACAAACAAACCGTATTTATTTTTCTCTTAGGATTATATTATGTTATGGAATGTTTAAAAATATCCGTGCCTGCTTCTTTATAACAAGAACCGAACCGTGAACAAACAAGTCAGCACCGTTTTGAAAGAAAAAAAAAAAAAGAGTTGCCTTTTCTTTTTTTCGTCGTATTTTTTCCTTCTCCAGTATTGATCGTCTTACTCTTCTTATCTTTATTCTTTTAAAATAGCCAAAAGTATAGTAAAAAAAAAAAAAGATACATCGCAAAAACCAAGGGAACTCTTTTTTTACCACGTTTCATATTTAAACTTTATAAAACATTCATTTTCTTCAAGGTCGTTGAAAACAAATATAAAAATAACTAGAGTTAATAATGAATGTAAACGAGAAAAATGCCTTCAATTGCAATCAAGTTTTGTCTTTATTAGTTTTTCTTTAGTCTTTTGGAATTATGTGGATCTGTAATTAAACACTATCGTAAACTGTACTGAAGACAAGCCGGTTAAAGTCCTTTTTTTGTTTGTGACATTACCAAAACTTTATTTTCTGCTTATTGTCATATTTTGACAAGGTGATCTAAACACTTTTTCAATTAGTCAATCTCGTCTTCTTAAAAATAAATAAGTTTTAATAAAATATACACACAATAGAGGGAAAAGACCTTTAAACTAAAGTCATTAACTCCTGTTTTGTATAACGATCTGAAAATCTATGTGATTATTATTTTTAAAACAATCTTCATTCATATTGCAAACAGTATCATTTTTCAAAGAATTTAAGCTCGAAGTAAAGAAATTAAAACAAAAGAAAAATGGTAATAATTACTTAGTGTAGGTAGGTAAACATTTCATGATCTCAAAGCTGTTTTCTATGATTACATAAAAAAACAAAAAACTCACGACATAAAGTCACAAGTATAGGGCACCCGGTGTGGATCAGACAGTAGTAATAATTGTTTTTTATTTGTTAATGTTTGTGTTTTTAACTTTCATTTCCCTGCAAATGACGACAAATCATTTCACAGGATTCCATCAATTATTGATGGTTACACTCAACGTCTCTGATTAATTTATTTTCTGTTTTTTCTGCAAATTTACCAAAAATTTGACTCTGACTTTAAAAATAAAATAAACTCGTTTTGTTTTCTTCAAAATTTTAAATGAAATGTGCTTGCGATATGAGACGATGAAAAAGTCTAAGTTAGTCTTTTACTCGTTATTACACTTTAACTTTTTAGTTTACTAAATTTACACCATTTTAATCTGCTTCCATGTGGTGTCAACAACTAAAATAATAATAAATTGATTGTAGTAATTTTTATTAGTATTATTAATCTAGTGTCCATAAATGTCATTTATTGCTAAAAAAAATGTTATCTTTATTTTTTACACTGAAAACTTGAAAAGTGAATTTGTGTATCTTAGCAAAATTGTGTCCTTCGACGATTCACGCTTCTTGTGTTTTTAAAAATTGATTTGAAAAGAAAACATAAATAAAATAATTTTGCTTCTTTCGGTTTTAATGCTCTTTTTAAATCATTTGATTTATCTGTTAAGTTTATTCTCATTTCTTCAAAGAAATCCTTTTTCAACGGTATTTTATTCTTTTTTCAAGTATTGACCTTTTGAAAAATGAATGAATGATACTAAAACAAGATTGTTGCAATCATTTTTCTTTTTTAATATAAAATTTTAAAGTATGCTTGATAAAAATTCCTTTATTTTTTTACAGACTATTTCTCGAAGACATTTTGAACAACTAATTAATAATTGGTTAAATATTTTTAAATTGATATAGTTGTTGACTTTTTGTCACATTTTTATTTTTAATTTTCGAAAAAAATCATATTTTTAATATTTATTTACTTTTTAAAGGGACATTTGATAAATGGAAAATTAGATCAATAACTTTTTTGAAGTAATTTTTTATGGCACTTAAAAACATTTTTATCTTCTCTTGTCATTGAGAAAATTGATGTCTTCCTCCCCTAGTATGATGAAGTAATAACTTTTTTCTTAATCTACCCATCTTTTATTTAGTTATTTATTTCTAATAAATGCCTAATTACTCTTGTGTTAGTTATGAGAACATCGCCTCCCTCTTAAAAATATCAATAATGAACGAGGTTATTGCTAAGTTCTGTTAAAAAGAAACTTTTATTTTTAATTTTATCACTGACAATGTCGTAACGTTATCCTTTAAAAATAAAATTAAAGGATCTTTTTTAATTTCACACTTGAGTGAAAAATAAGAAAGGTCTTTGGTTTCAAATCAATTAGCTCTTTTATGTTTTTTTTAACTTAGATTCCACGTTTTTAGTTTCTATCGTTTTTTTTTTATTAAAATATTTATATGTTGAAAAAATTGTTTATTTTTTTCACTCTTCACTTAACTTTTTTAATCTTAATTTCTACTCTAACTTCGTTCAACAAACATTAAAATAGCAAGAATTTATAAAGTCGAACATAATACTTTTTTAATTTTTAAAAATGTTATTGTTCACTTTCTTCTTCGTTCTTTTATTACATTTTTTTTACTTTTTTATCATTTTATGATTTGTTGAAAAAATTCTTTTTTTGACTTTAGTTTTATCAAATCTTGTTTATAATCCATCTTTTGTGAAACGTATTTAAATTTAATTTAATTTTTTTACGCCTTGGAGTCGCAAGTTCTGCGAGAAGGAATTATTAATTGTGTGCTCTTTGAGGCGACACAAGGCTGTTTTGTTCGCAACTGATATAAAAAAAAAATCTTTATCATAATTTATTCTGTAAAAAGAAAACGAAAACTTCATATTTCGTATTTAAATTAGATAAGCTTTTAAAAACAACTAAAAACTATCCGGTATTTCATGGATTAATAATAAAAGAAGAATTTCGTTAGTAATTAATTAGTTATGAACGTGAGAATTTACTTCACACTTTTTAAAAGAAATTGTAAAAAAATTAAATTATTTTGACATTTCTTTTTCTAATTGTCAATATGGCGTTAAAAATGATGAAGCAAGCTATATTTTCCCAAACTAAGACTATGCTTGAAACCAGAGTATATAAAATCATTCTTGGTCATTGTAAAATAAAACATAAATATTATAAAAAAAATAATAGTATAAAAAATGATAAATGACCTCAGCTTGCCTGTCCAAGATATTTTGAAAGAATTCAATATAGAAATATTTGCGTGTCTTACATAGTAGTTAACGATGGGTTAGCAAATTAATCATGAGTTATTGTTTAAAAAAAAAAAAAAAAAAAAAGGTTCATTTCATTAAAAGTCACCTCGAAGAAAATGCATACAATTACAGTTTACACACAAAAAAGTTAAAAAGTACATTATTTCTTTGGACCTCTTATTAATTCAGAATGGTCTGCCCAATATTATATTGGCAATATATATTTCAAAATTAACAAAAGTTCATAACATTTCAGACTAAAACTAGAAGAAAGTGAAAGAAAAGAGGTAAAAATTTATCTTACCCCTTTTTGTTTTTTTGGTTAGATCATAAATACTTAATCACCTCCTCATGTTTGCCAGTCAAATACAAATTACTTGCAATTTTGATATCCTTTGTGAATAAAATTTCCAATGCAAGTTTACAAAATGATTTTTCAGTAAGGTTTGATCTTCTTTAACCATCTCAGCTGTAAAATTTATATATGATTGATTAATGAGTTTCAAATTAAAATATAGAAAGATTGATTTATTTCATGTTATATTACAAGCACAGAGCTGACAACAATTCCACTTGTCTCTGGGTAAGATATTGGAGGATGAGTTACTATTACAACCATGGAAAATCCTTCTGAATCTTTGTTTTAAATGTCAAGTTGTGATCATATAAGTATGCTTTCAAAAAAGCATTTTTTACAGGGTTAGTAATTTAAAAAAATTTTGAGGTTATAAAAGTTACTATGGTTCCAAGCCTAAAAGATACTGTGGTTCCTACTATATAAGACACAAAAAAATATATAAATCTCCATAAATCAGCCAGTATCTTATAATATACATTTGCCACACTTTTTCTTCTTTTATTTATTTATTTTTGCCAAACGCTTTCAGGGTACTGGAGATCTTGACTCTCCACATATTCCTTTTCTTTATTATTTCTGAATTACCATGCATTTTTGAGAAAGATATTTGTTTCCTGTTGCCTTCTTCACAGTTTTGTATTTAATTTTCCTTCTTTTACACTGGTTGCTAATATGGCTAGAGAATCCAGTATACCTAGCTATTATACCTAGCTATCTCCTTGCTGTGGGGGAGGGGTGGAAGAGACAGGTGCCTTTCCAGTGAGCATTAGTGTGAAAGTGAATGCAACTGATTAGGCCAGAATTCTGCTTTCTGCTCCAATATCCATTGTGTTACCCACACATCTAGCTGATTTAAATTATTATTATAAATGAAAAATGTTAAAATATTGAAAAAAAATGTATACATATGGATGAATTGTTAGTTGACTATTATTTGTTCTTTTTGTAAATATTTCTTGCCACTTATCAGTGTTTGTTATCATCCAGGAATATAAGGTAAATATAGCAGGTAAAGAACTAAATAATTTTTTCATGATAAAAGTAGGAAACAACATTGAAAATTAGTAAAATTACTTTCTTGTTTGTTGTATTTGATAATTAATCAGTCAAACACTTATATTTAAATGTTAAAATAAATATATTGTTAAAGAATAACTTGCTTTTGTTTATATTTGTTGTTGATTCTTGCAGAATATTTTGATGAAAAGTTTAAAGTGTAGCCTACTCTCCCACTGACCAAAATACCCAATTTATTACAATGACAAAACAGTGATCTTAAAAGATTTTTTGTTTATTTATTGTATTGTATGAAATTGAAAAGGCTAATTTGGAAGTTGAAAAACAAGTTGGCAAAATATTTTAAGCAAATTTGTTTTTGCACAAATTTGACAATTTACTCTATTTACATTGTTCGAACCGTTGTGAATATGACAACAAAGATAAAGACAAAGTTTTGACTGTTGTACACTCTGGCCTTCTTCAGGTGATTTGAATTTTGAACCAAACCTTTTATTTCATCCACCAGGGTAGATTGTTCTAGTTTTACGTGCCATGCCTCTTCCGGGTATCTTAATTTCAGTTATTTCCCTTTTCTATACAATGGCCAAAACAAAGATGAGGACAACAGTCCGAACAATATAAATAGTTACAATACCTCATCTCAAAAATATAGACACAAATTTGATAAATACACTGAAAATTACGTATTTTAAAATTATGTATTATCCTTGAATTTTTCTTTCTTCTGAAATTATTATCTACTGCCTTTTAAAGTAATAAATTTAACTACTGCAATATGAAGAATTTTCTAATGTTGCACTTACTGTATAAATATATTATAAATTATAGTGTATAAAATTGTTTTTCTGTGTTTAAAACTAATTTAAAAATGTTATTAATAAAATTTATGTAAAGTCTTTGATATAATAAGAATAGATACATTCAGCTATCGTCCGGATCACACTCTTCCCTGGTCTTTTGAACCAGAGTAGAAGTTTATCCCTTGTTCCCTGTTTAGAATTGGATTTCTGGTTCTTTCTAAAATCCTGTCAGTCTCTTTCACTCTCAGTAGGTCCTTGCATCTTAGTGGTATTATCACCTTGCTTGGGGTGAATTGATTAAAAATATATATATATTTAAGAAAGGACAACATTTTAAAGTCTTGATTGAAAGTGAAGTTATTCTTCATAATCATTGTTGAACTGAAATTTTAAAATACTTTTTAAAATATGGACATTTAATTTTTTTTAATTTGCTCTTGAGATAACATTAATAAAAAGAAAGGTCTCACCTTATTGTTGTGCACCTCCACTTTGCCAATATTGTAAAATACCCAATGTCAAAATGATGTCTATAATTGCTATAGAAGTTCTCAACCTTTTTAATCAAAGGTTGCAAGAAAAGAAATGTTAAGTGAAAAAGGTATTAGCTTAAAAAAAACAAAACAAATGGAAGTTATTTTCTATCTAAGGTGATAAAAGTGGTATTATATTATTTATGATGTAAGGCAGCTGAATTGTCTGAATATTTTAAAAGAAACATAAAATATACTATTTGTAGATAAACAAGTGGGTTTACTTTGTGTTTGAAATTATGTTGACCTCTTAGTACTTGTGAATATTCTAGAAATAGAATATTCAATTTAGCAAGAAACAGATATCAATGTATGAAATAAAGTTATCAAATTTCAAATTTATCAAAAAATTTAAGAATTTCATTTACAAATTTATTTATAAATTTAAAACTTATCAAATGAAGCATATCCAATTTCTTATTTTTATGTAAGGTGATAAAAGAGAGGGATTATATTATTATTTAGGATTCAAAGCAGCTGAATTGTCTGAATTTTTTAAAGGAAACATAAAATATACTATTTGCAGATAAGCAAGTGGGTTTACTTTGTATTTGAAGTTGTCAATTTCTTGGTACCTGTAGTCCATATTCACTTCCAGTTAACAAAAAAATAAAAAACCCTAATTCTAAATTCTTATTCCTAAGGAGAGGCAGGTAAGCCATGTTTGCATGGAAGATTGATGTAGCAATCCTCCTATTTCCAAATTAGCCCTGTAACAGACTAAAAAGCTAAGCTTTGTATATTTATTAGCAGATTAGCAAAATACCTACTGTGAAGCAATGATGTAGATCTTAAAAAAATCTTTATTCTTGCTCATTTTTTCTTCTTTTTTTTTTAATTACAACATTAATTTTCTGCTTATTTTGTCTTTTAAATACTTTCAATTTATCATATCTTAACTTTCATGCAAATTAATCTTATGCATCATAAAAAATATAATCCTTATAAACAAGTTAATTTAGAAGTATATTTTAGTCTTGAAAAATCATTTTCTGTCTATAGAAACAGCTAAAGAATTATATCTAATGTACAGTGTTTTTTCTCTTTATATATTCTGTATGAATTATATTTTGCAGTATTTTTTATTCTTTTACCTTTTGGATTGTGTATACACTGTGTCAGGTTAATGAGAAGAAATTATCGAAAAAATACTTTTATAAAAAAAAATAAAAAGAATTGTTCACATGTTCAACTTAGAAGAACAGTAAAAGAATATTCAATAAAACAATCTTCAAACTTGAGGATGTCTTCGATGCAGTCTCAGAAATAATAGTATGCTCTGATCAGTCGGTTCTTGTTCATACTGACTTTTACATGCACAATGATATATTTTAAAGAGTCCTTGTGTAGCTTACCTTCTTGATAACACCCAAGAAAGAGTAGTCTAGAGAATTCAGATTAGGAGAGCTAGGTAGTCATATGTTGGATATGCTCATGAAAATCTCTCTGCCAATTACTCCTGTATCATGTTAGTGATATGAAAGAGAACAGTCCTTCAAGAACATGAATGGCCACCGGCCTTGATTCAAAATTTCACCGCCATATCCAATACGTCAATGTAGGTGGTAGGATTGGCTTCAAGGCCCTACAGGAAGAACTTGCGTGATATGATATAGTTCTCTTTGCTCATAACTCCCAGGACTATGTGGCGTATATGTAGCGCCATTTGTCATTCTTCCTGTTCACTTGACCATCTTCGAAATGTTGGTTATCACTGTAGTTGGTGACTTATGCTATAAGCATGGCTTGCCTTTTCATTTGATTGAAAGCTGCCATATTAATGTCTTAGTATGTTTAAAAGAGAACTGAAACTGTTAAATTTTTTCATATGCTGTGTAATATTACATTAGGTCATCTTACATTCATGGCCTGGTAAAAATGTGTTCTCAAATACCTGGGGCACACTATAAATTTGGGACATTTGAAAGCTGGAGTTTTTTTTTAGGAAAACAGACAACATATTTGTTGCATAATAATCTTTCATGTAAAAAGTTTCAGTTACGTCTTAAAAAGTGAATGATGTGTTAAAATAAATGTACCTTAAGTAACCTTGTCAAAAAAATGTCATGTTACCTGAATTTCACTCTAACTCTATTCAATTTTGCTCTTTCAATTTCCTCATCCCAAAATTGACCTTTTCCATCAAACATCCTTTTAAAGAAAGTTAAAAACTGTAGATACTAAATGGAGATTAATGCATTTCCTGGAGTTTTGAAATGAAAATTTATAATATTAAATTTATAATATATTATTATTATTATGTAATAATTTATAATATAATATATTAAAGATAGATTTTAATAAATCAACATTTATGAACAAAGATTATTTTCAAGAATAAAGTCTCAGGATAAAATAAAGCAGGAGTCATCAAATGGGTTTCAAGCGACCCCCCCCCTTCCAGGTGAGGAGTTCTGAGGGGGTCAATGATAGTCAAGGTGGCCGGTGTGTAAATGACATTGAGTTAATTTTAGTTAGTGTACATGTATGTTGTATTCTGCTGTGCAGATCAAAGAAAGACACTGAGCTCAACAATCGACAGTATCAAAATCCTTAGTTACATCTACCCAAGTAGCTTTTAATTTATTTGATGACTTATTTAATGCTACATTGAGCATTGCTTGCTCTTTTTTAATTGATTTTTTCTGGGGAGGTGGGTGGTGATTCTGAACCTGATGATGCTTGGGAGGGAGTGGGGATTTTGAAACTGATCCAAATTTCTTAACTTTTCATACATTTTAGTTAGCATTTTAATTGCCAACATCAGTGAAAATTTTAAGGTTCAAAGATGTTTTAAATGGGAGAAGGAAGAGAAACAAATGGGGGGGTCTCTGGTCAAAAAAGTTTAATGACCCCTGATCTAAAGGAAAGATTTCATAAAACTAAAACCTTATGTGAAGAGAATGGATCCTTATCCAAATAGATGTGTGATGTTATTGCTGTACAGACTATTAAGTACACAAGACTAAATCTCTTGTATATACAATTATTGTTTATTCGTCTACAGGCTAATTATTAGTGAGTGTGTAGATTTAAGGGATTTCTCCAAATACATCTGAGAAAACTCTGTCAATCAAGTAAAAGTTTTTCAAATTTCTTCACTGAAGTTACTATTACTTTTTGATTTGTATTTCTTTCATTTTAATTCCAGTTGCTTTTTATCTCAATTCCCAGCTTTTCATTGCATGATCATTTGTAAGCAGAATGGGTCGGAATAAATAAGTTTTTGGCAAGACTCAATAGGGTAGTATTAAAACATAACAAAATTCCATTAATGAATTTTGTCCAAGATCTAATCAAGCATGGGTCACTTGGTTTATCTCTTTATTTAGTAGCAAATTAGGTGAGTGGTGATTGCTCTTTGTTTCATTCACTGTTAAGTGATGAGTTCAGACTCGGACAATTCCAGGTGCTAATTCAATTTATTGTAATTAAATGACTTTTGCAATTAGTTTTTTTTAATCCTGTTCTATGTACAAAAAAAACACCAACTTGTTCTCTGGTTTATAACAGTAACATTTGAATATGTGCATTCAAACCAGCAGATAGCCTGCATTTTTCAGTCAATCGATAAGTGGATTTGTAACAGCAAAGTTAGCCATGACAGTGCAACACTGGAAACTGTTTTTTGTCCTGGGAGACTCCTTACATACCATTGGGGCCCTGCCCATTTTGCAAACAAGTCTGTCATTTTGTTTAAGTGAACTTATTTTATAACTATGTTCATAATTTGGCTTATGGCCACATCACATTGAAACACCAATTCTCATATTGGTGACCACTTGGGAATACCAGGTGCTGTAAACTTAGATGTGTGGGTGGTGTAATAGATAAAGGCTTGGAATTGTTAATCGGAGAGCCAAGTTCCAATTCCAGTTGGGTTCGTTATATTCACTTACACACAAATACCTTCTTTTCCCCCTGGCTGTGGGTTAATTAGTAAAACTTGTATCACTGAACCATTATTATCTTCAAAAATAAAATTGCCGCATTAAATAACCCATAGAGGTTGATATGTTGTCAAACAAAAACAATCAACCATAATTTATAATTCACAATAATTCTCTTCCTTTTAGTTTGACTGGTACCAATCTTAGGTATTTCTAATTGAAAACCTTTCGTTAATCTCCCTTGGGAAATTAATGCCATATTCCTCATCTAGCTTACTTATTTAAAATATCTAAAATAAGAAATTTTCATGGATTCCAGTTCAGTAGCCTAACTACTGTGCTAGACCTGTTAACATCATCAGTATAGGCATATGTTGGAAATCATAAAAATTTTCTATCTGTTGTACCAAGGGCTATGTGCCGGAAATAATAACTCGATTCTGGTTGTTTTCTGAAATATTAACTGGAAAAGTTTTCTTTGCTTCCTAAGTAGTTGAAAAGAACTTACTAATGATGAATTTAGATTTACTTTCTTAATTGGTATAGAATCATTTAGTAAAGAAGAAAAAGTAACTAACTTTTAAAAAATATACATTTATGTCTGGCTTTCAGTTTTTAATATAATAACTATTGTAAAAAATTTATCTAAACTTTAACCACAATCTCTCTTGACTGAATATTGTACTTATGAGTTGTAAAGTACATCCTATATTATGATATTGCCTGCTATTAGGGTGAGGTTCAGGGTGGGAAAAATTGCCAACAAAAAAATATTCAAGTTTTTCTTTTTCAGTCTCAGAAATTGAACCTTAAGCTTTGTATCCAATCTAATAATCTAACCAATAATCAAGTACCTTCATTGTTTGTGAACAATTCCTGTTAGATTTTGTCATGATCTTTATTATTTGTTAGATCACTCAGATATCTGTCAGCCTGTGTCCTAGTTACTTTACAGGTCTTCATACTTATTTGCCAGCTCATTAAAGGACACCTATTTCCACTTATTTTCTCCCCCCTTTATTCTCTCTCTACTAATTCTGACTGCAACTCGGTTAATACCTTTGCCTGGAACAAGATAACAGTTCCTTATTAACATTATTTGTTCCTGGCACATAATCACATTCTAATGGGTCACTAAAGTGAGGTGACATGACTCGGGCAGCTTTTAAGAGCTGATTTATACATGCTTCTAAAATGAAGACAGTTCTTTTGTCCTACATCATCATTGACATTGACTTTTTTTTTTTTTTTTTTTTTTTTTTTTTTTGAGCTAATTGTTTGCTCAATACAAGGCCCAAGAACCACTCAAGGGTTACTGAATGAGGTATTTTATTTTTAGGTGACATTGCCTTTTTGTTTTTTGGGGTTTTTTTTTTTTTTTTTTTTTTTTTTTTGCTCAATACAAGGCTCAAGAGCCACTCAAGATAGAGGGTGACTGAGGTTGTCTTTTATTTATTTTTTTTACTGTGATGTTTACCTTGTACAAGACCTAAGAACCACTCAAGGTAGATGGTCACCGAGTAAGGGCCACAGTTTATGGGGATATGTGGAGAACATAAGGGTTGATCCTAGACTTGAACAGGTTAAGATTAAGTGATCAGGGAAGCATGTCCTTGTGAGTTAGTTCCACAAAGCAGTGGTTTGTGGGAAGAAGCTGCTCAAGTGGAACTTACATCTCATTAGTCGAATACAAAGGGAATGAGGGTGGTTTGCTACAATGTGTAGGGCCGTGAAGGTAAGAACTGGTGGAACTAAGCAATGTAGTTTATCTGAACACTTTCCATGGAAATAGTATTAGTACAGCAAGAGACTTGCAACCTTTTGTCTGTGGGAAAGGTGTTATAGAGTGGAAAATAATTTTGTCACCCACAAGTGTGTGGAGACACTTTTGGATTCTATCAATACTGCAGATCCTGCCCATATATGGCAGCAGTACTCCACTTTTTTACTTGATCTGGCTCTTGTAAAAGTAGTGGATAGGAATCAGGTACTTACTGGAGTGGTACAGGGAACTGACTATTTCTCCAGCATCTTTAGCAATGGATTGTATGTATGAGTGTTCTACTTGAAGCTTGGGTGGAGTTTAAGCCTCAAGAGTCACTCAAGGCATGGGGCCTCCCCGAGAGAACACACATTCATCATAATAGATGAAAATTCAAGGTAAGAGGAGGACATAAGAAGTGCAGTTTATGAGGATATGTAAGAAAAATAATGCTTAACCCTAGTCTTGAATAGGTTAAGATTGTAGTGATCGGGGAAGCATCCACTTAGGAATCCATCCTATGAAGTAGCAGCTCTGAGGAAGAAGCTGTTCAAATGAAACTTCCTTCTTGCTAACGAAACACGAAGGAAATGGGGATGATAAGTCCCAGTGTACTTGGCATGGCAGGTCTCGCTGTGATGGTCTGAACTAGTGGAGCTAATGAATGTACTTTGTCAAAACATTTACTATGGAAATAACAATTGAGTAATGAGAGGCTTGTAACTTCTAGGAAAGGAGTGATGTAGTTGCAAAATGCACAATAACCAAATCTGTTACTTATTTACATTTGTGGGCGTCATTTGGTAGGTAGGCAATTGACCAACATATATATTTCAATTTGATAAGTTCTATTCCATGTGTTATTATTCAGACCAGCATGTTCATTTTGCTTCATATATTCAGCTCTTGTACTCTCCAACTTTCTTCAGGTGTCTGTCGGTCGTACTCTGTAACATGCTCAAACTTTAAACTGAACCCATTATTCAATCCATGAGTAGATTGTTCTCATTCCACTTTCTATACTTAAGTTAGATTTTATATCAGTTAATAGTAATCAGTCTTATTCACCTTTGTGGTGGTGTTTGGTTTGAAATTCTGAGAAAGTTACTAAGCATAACAACACACCTGAAGAAGGTTGAAAGTACAGTGGCTGAAATGTGAGTATAACAATCAAGAAGAGCATGATGGTCAAAATAATAAAGCATTTAATGATAATTCTTCATCTTAAAGATTTTGATATAAATGATCCATTCTAATTTCATATTTAATTCAAAGGACTGATTCTTTGTTGTCAGCCTGTTGTAAAATCAGTTATATCCACACAGCTTAATAAGTATTTCATTGCATTCAGTAATAGTGGCAATGATTAGTGAAGTCTGAATATTCTGTTATATTCACCTTAGAGGAGGAAAACTAGCTTCAAAATTATTGTAAACTACATATCTTAAAGCATGTCATTAACTTTATTTAGAAGCAACAAAATGATTCATTGTATCATTATAAAACTTTGATACATAAAAGCGGCAGGAAATGATTTACAAATAATTTACCTCTTCATGACATCGGAGATTCCATGTGCCATAAAAAATTACATTCCTAATCTTAGGGACAAAGACATTTGCACAAATAGCATTAAAGATTGATTAAAGATTCGATTCCATTTTCAGATTCTGATAGTAAGTATAATAGACACATGTTGAAATAAATATCCAGGTTTTAATTGTTTTTCTTCATAACCAGGTTGAATTCCAAAATTAAGTTGGCATCTGAGTCTGAACTTCTCTGTGTATTGGCTGTGATAACCAAATGTCATAAACATCCACTTTTCTTGGATGTTGAGGAAAATTATTTACTAATTTAGAAATTGATGTTACAGCCAAGTTTATCTTTTATAGTTAATCCTATTTCTATATTGAATCACCAAAGTTAATCAGTGTCAAGCTCGATGAGTACTTAGATAAGAGACCACTTAGGAACAAGGTATTGTAAGCAACCTCCTATAAAAGCAAAATAGATTTCAGCCAAGTTAAAATTTACTCACTGCATTTATTTGTAATGAATTTGATCTTTGAATAGAAAAAGTTGCTAAATCATTCAGAGATCAAATTTTATTACAAATAAAGTGAGTAAATTTTAACTCATACATGGAAAAATTAGCTAATTTCTGCATGTAAACCAAACCCCAACTTATTTATAAATATATTATCCTAAGTTATAAACACAATTGGCAATAATTTAAAATCAGAATAATATTAATGGCATTAATTCCCTGATTTATTGTAATATGGATTTTTAGTTCCTGTGCACTTACAAGCCATTCTGGATAATTTATGAAAATGGATTTGCAGAAACAGCAAGAAATTTGCAGTCCCCATTTGTTGTA
>OZ038475.1:149627192-149659692 GCA_964036315.1 Acanthosepion esculentum
TTTGATCCCAGCCCAATGGCCACAGAATGAAGAAAAGCATAACTCACGTAGCACTATCTGCTCTGTCAATGAATGCTGAATGTTACCTTATAAAGAAACAGCTAATATTACCATTACTAATATTTGAGGGTAATGTTGATAAGAATTTTGATTATTATGTATAGTTTCCTATTTCATATAAGAAGAAAAGTTTCTCTTTTGCTATATTCTTATTCAAAACCAAACAGCAAATTATCAGATAAAAAAAATAAACTTAACAAAAATGTTTTCTTAAGAAACAGTCATTAAATGATCAGGTCTGAAATTTGATGGCAATAGATTGCTGTTTATGCTATTCAAAAATGCCTTCAGTGATAATACATAAAAGTATTTGTTCATAATCTTTTAAATATGTTATGTCATCTCAGTACAATTTAACTGTTATAAATTTAACTCTCGTAAAGATGAATATATTTGCAGAGTACATAAGACATATAATGCTTTATGAATTTAGAAAAGGCAATTTTGGGATAGGATCCCTCTAAGATATGGTATTCATGGGTAGATTCTTTAAACAAAAGAAGTTGCCAAAAACTGAAAGGTTTAAAATTAGTAACTTCATCTTAAGAGATGAAGCACAAACAGGTTGTCCTTCTATTGATCTGAGCAATGTCCTGTTTTGGGCTGAACTCAATAGAATTTATGCTATTAATGCAAAACTTTCATCAAAAATTGAATTCAAGCTATTCAATGGTTCACTGTCATCTGCAACAAATTGGAAAATGGGTTCTCCATAATTATCAGAAGCCAACCAGAAATCAAGAGTTGACATCTACACTCTTATGAACATTTTTTAACAGTTTACTGACTAGTGATGAAAAATGAATTGCAAACAATTGTTTCATGTAAGCTGATGGACTAAAACCCAACCCAAAAATAAACCTCCATTTCAGGAACGTTTTTGGTAAGTGTTCAGCGTGTTTGTATTGGTGTAGTCCACTTTGAGTTGTTTCCAGTCAATATTCTGATTACAGCAGAAATCTATTTTCAACAGTTACAGTATTAGAATATTACTTTAAATGAAAAGGGACCCAGTTTGATCACTTACAAATGGGTGGTGTATGGTTCTATATAACAAATATCACATTTGAAAAAAATTGAAGGTGTAAGTTGAGAAAAAAAAATTCATCTTCTCCTTATTCTCCAGATCTTACTTCATTTAGTTATCACCTAATCTTATAAGTCATCTTGAAGGATTAGTTTTTAAAACATGTCACATAGGGAGAAACAACACTTTCCAAAAATGTTATTTTTTTAACTTCAAGACTTTTTCTAAAAACTGTATATGAATCTTGAGAATTTCTGAAAGAAGTTTTTTGATAATGATAGAACTTAGGTTAATGAATGAATTTTCATTAGACATAAATTGTTAATATTTCTTTTCTGATTCTAAATTTAGACATGTGTTTATGATGTTTATGCATATAATAATGGCCATATAATGATATGATAATAATCTTATTCAGTTTGAGATTTCTATAATCTTCATTGTCCATTCAATTCACTCTCACTAAAATCTGTATAACAGTTCAGTCAAATATTAATCAATCTTTTTGAGGTTGTTTAACAATTTTCAAACATTTAAATAAGTCATCTTGTTTGACTTTTGTTGGATTTGAAATTTATGCTTATTTAATTTACAATTTTATTTCTCTCAGTTTAAAGATTAAAAATTACTGTTTCTTCTTTCTGGGCACTGCAGAATCATATAATTTTGAATAACTTTTACAGTGTTGGAAAAAATGTGACTTATTTTCAATGTTCATTTTATCATTTGTTTCATTTTCATACCATTAAGTAATTCAACCTGCCGTTGTTGTTTTTCATATTCATTTTTAATTGACTTTTCTCAAAGCAAAATTTAAACACAAAACATTTTAAAGCATTCAGAAACTTCATGTTGTCATGAATCTAAGTTTGATAGAAGATGTATTTATTTCATAACTTACAATTATATACTTGTAATAACAGTAGCATGGCAATTTATTTCTATTAAAATTCCCATAAGCTTTTTAATCACAATGTTATTAACTCTTTTGCAATTGATATATCTTGAAAAATTGACATTCTAATTCATTTCTTTAAATATTTTGTACAAACAAGAACAAAAAAAATTATTTCCTTCCAGGTTTTCTTTTCTCTGTTCTACAAGTTGAACATTTGAATGTCATGAAGTATATTAATGCTTTAAAAGATTTTCTATTTTTTCAAAATCATTTTAATTTGGAATTAATTTCTAATTTAAAGAAGAGCTTGGCTAACCTTTCTGATGCAGGTCTGCATCATTACTGTCCCTGTGTAAAATGGGCCACATCACAATGACAACAGTATAAATAACAATTGTACATGTGCATGTTATTTGTACATTTATTTGTTTATTAGACACATTTTGTGAGCAGACTGCACAAATGTATGAGGAACTAGTTTAATATTTAATACATTTATTACTATGAATGAGATTTGTGTAACTGAGAAATATCTTTTACAAGTTTTTCCTAATCAGAATAATCATAGAATGTTTATACAGCCTACTCTTGGAAGCTGCATAAAACCGTCAGGTGGGCTGTATGGGGCCCGTGGACCAGAGTTACCTACCCATACAATTCACAAATGAAGAAAAAAAAATGTCCTTCTGTCAATTTATTAACAAAAAATAATGCAGAAAATAACACCTTACAGGTGATCTTATGCGCTATCACTGATAGTAACATTTTGGCAAGCCATTTTAAAAAATGTTTTTAACAACCATACTATAATGAGCTAATGATCTGAGGCCTTTCGATCATGGAATGAAACTTCTGATTCACTGACAAACCTCTGTCTGAAGTCATTTTCTCTTTCTTCACCCATTACAAATCAATATTTCATAAGCTAAATTTTCAATGAACAAAAAAACAGTTTTTCAATGGTAATAAACTGCAATGAATGAAAAAGCAAATGACCAACAATAAAATCTCCATTAGGTATACTAAATTGCTATGTAATTGTTGATTGTATTAGAAAAACAAATGAAAGAAAACTCTGTCAAATGCAATATTTTCATTTATTACTCAAAATACACACTTGAATTTACATCAGCATCTTGTTTTTGCTCTGAAAAAATTCTTGAATGAGAATATTTGATATAATTCAGATGCATAATAAAAATTCTATTAAGAATAAGTTTAATCCATTAAAGGATAAAGGCATTAGTTTGAAAAAATATGAACATATTAATTTTGACATCTTATCATTTTACATTAATAACTTCCAAATCAGCAAAAATACAAACATCTGTAAAAAGCTGGTTTTTAATGGTTCCGAATCTGTAGACACCTGATAAATTGAGGACATTTCTCTTTTCAATTGGAACAAAGTTGTGATTACATGTTTATTATATTTGTTTATATTTTACATATATTGATTTCATTGTTTTGTACATTTCTGTAATAGCATAATTTAAAAATGTACATGCTAACATTTAGGTTTTGTTTTTTTAACAAATAGCATTTTACATTGATTTACTCAGAGAATTTGATTTTAAAATGGGTTCTGCTTTACCTTTTCCTACTTGTTTTAAGATAAGCAGCGTGTATGTATGTGTGTGTGTGTGTATGTATATATATATATATATATATATATATATATATATATAATGTCAAACAAACACTTAAAAACCATATGAAAATGGTTCCCTTTTCATTTGGTTTACAGGTCTGTACATTTGAAGCCATGTTTTATTGACTTCAATGAAATAAAATATAACCTATGTTTTTTTAACTGCTTGTCATTATATAATAATTTTTGCTCTGTCTTTTGATATAGAGCTCTCAATGGATCTATATCAAATTGGAAATTCCATGCAGATTACCAATAATTTTATATATATATAATAAAGAAAAGACTTAAATATTCATCATATAATCGGTTACAAATTTGTTTTGACAGATATACATATATATATCTGTTTCATCAGACCGACTACATTTTATTAAATGATATAAAGTTAGCCAGACAATCTGATAATAAACCAGACATTTAATATAATTATATAAATAAACAATAAAAATAAATATAAGGTGTAATATCAAACTTTTTCAATTGTTAGATTAAGCTTTGAACTGTTGTATCTTGGAAAGGATTAAAAGTATCTTACTGGAATTTTCTGAGGTTTTTATGACACTATTGGACTCTAGATTGAGCAATAGGAATGTATAGTTGCTCTCCAAGCTTAACGTGATGAAATCAATCATAAATGAAAATGACATGTTCATCATTAATTAATCATACCTAAGGATCAAACCGTCATGAATGATTGAAATAAAGTTCAAATATATATATATATATATATATATATATATATATATATATATATATATATATATATATATATATAATATTATTATTATTATTATTCCAGGATCATTTTCCAACTTATTCAAGATGATCTTCGCCCTCTCTCACCCTCTAATTTTCTGTCCTGGAGTAACAAAGTCCCTCACATGTTTCACGTACAATTTCATTTTCAAGTCTTAACTGCTCTTTTGGACTGTTATAGCTAAAACTCCTCTCTGACATGCCAAACATATTATGGATTAAGTTGGATCTTTTCTAATTGATCTCTTTAGCTCAAAGTTGAAATTATGATCCCACTTCCTGTTGTTGACCTCCTGATCCAGTTTTCATCTCTACTGTTCCCTCTTTTTTAAACTTATTCACGATCTCTGGATGGTTCTTGAATGGATTTAAAGATGGAAGCCAGGGTATGAATGTTGGTACCATTACTAAAGGCCTGAATTATCTTTATCCTCTCACCACTGCTCAGTTGGCAAAATAGTGGGTCTGACACAAAATGATTTTAACCTGTTCTCTTTCTAGCTGAATAAGGGTTTTTCAGTGATTCTTATAACAAATGGTATCAAGATGGCTAAACATCTTATCTGAAAACCTGGAAAAAAGAAAATTAGTTTACTGGTTTTTTAGATAATAAACATTTTGTGGGATGGACATAGTGTTACATGACTTGGACAATTTTGCTGTTACACCTGGTATAAAGGTAGATAGGGTAGAGTATATATTTCCTTTCAGTTAAAAAAGATGTACATATTGTCCACTTAAAAAGGTCAGAGGATATAATCTCAATTAAAAGGAAGCTATTAAGTTTTATATAAATGGCTACTGAAAAGCTCTTGGCTTAACCTATTTCCTGAACTCAATATTTCAATGACTGGACATTAGGACACTGATTTTGGGAAGTGGATCAGCCTGAGAACTCTTCAGCACACCTTTGTGCATCTTAATTTAGTAAAGGGTTAACGTTAAGGGAAGTTGTGGCTCAGTTGTTGGTACATATGAGTAATAAAGAAAATTCAAATGCAATTACTTGGGCTTAGAGTGGAAAGATAAATTATATGGCTGGCTGCTGAAAAGTCAAATCAACATAAAGACAACACGAGATGTGATAAACTCAAATTTTATTCAAACTGCTGCCGGATCCATTTTGCTCCCAGCATTCCCTAGTGGGACCAGAAGTGCTTACAGTCATCATAATCAACATTATTGATGTTGTTTTAAACAATAACAAGAAAATATCTTGACAGGACAAAGAAATTTATTAATCTTTTATGTGATTCTTAAAAATAATAATACATAATCATGGTTTTTATTCAAAATAAATGTAGATGAAAAATAAAACATTTAAATATTAATTAAATACAGTTAAATATTTATTAAATACAGTTTAGTGGGTAAAAAGATTTAGTTTTCACTGAAGATAAAAAATGCTAATTTGGTGGGGAAGAATGAGACTAAAAGTTTTTGTTAACTTGCAGTAAAATAAGATATACTTTAACTGGATGAGAAGATAAATGATTTCTGAAATTGCTTATGACTTCTATGCTAATTTACAAAATAGCAGTTCATGCAATTCTTAAACAATTGTCAGAGATACATTCATAAGATATAGAAAATAAATTTAAATTGTGCTCCTTTCATTCCTGTCACCAACGATTAAGTAATGATAAATTGAAGATTGTCTTCCTAGCAGCAGCAGCAGCATTTGTGATGGGTGCCTGTGTCACTGGAAGTAGAGATGTTCTTCCTGCTGGTGGATTTAATCTGAATATCAAGACAAAATTGCATCACATGGAATGCTTTATTAAACAATGAAGTCCCTCAGTTCCAGTTGAAATGTCCTTGTAGTATGATTCTCATGAAGCAGTGATCAAATGCAAAACAAAAGGGTTTTAGTATTTATTTCAAAACTGTTTTATTTCATGGCATTTATACAGGAAATTGATGTTAGTTTACTGAAAAAATTAGTAAGTCTCAAGAGAATTTTAAGACAATATGTACCGAAAAATTACCTTTTTTTTTTCCTTTTTTTCTTGCAATATGGTAGAAGGAAGGGTTAATTCTGTCTTTCTTAAAATTGTTTCTCAGCTGGGATTGTGTATATGCTTTTGTTACAAGTCTCTCTTCAATATTCAATTGATCATGTGTTTAAGTTGGGGGGAGTAACAATTTAATATAGCTTTTTTCTACAAATGGCCCTGAATGAGCACTGACCCCAAATTCCTGAATATACCTAAGTACCTCTTTTCATAGATATCAGGAAAATGATATATTAAGCAAAATTGCTCACTGGTTCTGAATACATTCATTGTTTAAAAACCAGAAGCCTATTTGTTGGCTGCCAATACTTATGTTTGTAAAGTGAATTCAAGACACCAGAATTAGTAGGAAAGGTGATCTTTTCTGTAAACGCTTTAGTCTAGAATTTTTTCAGCCTTGGAGAAGCTGAATACCACTATGTCACAAGGCAAGGCTGACTATTTACCTGTTGAGGAATATAAAGCCCCCAATGAGAATTATAGCAGAAAGTGATGTAAAAGCCTATTTTAAGATGTGGGACCAAGAGAAAACTAAGTTAAAAATAATAATTAGTCACAATAAATTTTATCAGTCAGGAATAGATGAGGTTTAGAGCAATGAATAAGATGTATTAATCCATTCACAAGTTAGTAAATCCCCAACCTTGCCTACTCCACCCCTTAGCAGGATGGATGTGTTTGTAATGTTTCAACCTTGTCATTAGAAGTTATCAAAGGACCCAAAAATACACAGAGTGCGATAGATAAATTGTCGCCTAAATTACACAAAAATGAAAATAACACTGACATCTCATTTTAACAGATATATTTATAAAAATTACACAAAAATATCTTGAAATACTAAAGAGTAAATTTATTCAATAAAATTGCCATTGGCTTCAACTACAGCCTCCAGACAACTTCAGAATCTCTTGCAACTCTTCTGTAGGATCTCCTTGTTTAATTTGGTAAATGCTGCCATTACCATTACATTCAGTTGATCTTTGGTATTACAAGGAGTTTTGTTGGTCTATCACTCAACTGCGCCCCACACATAATAATGAAGGGGGTTGCCAGATGTAAGGGGAAATGTGGTTGCAAAAATTGTCTGATAGCCATGACTGGGTTTTCCTGCTTGTGTAGCATGATGCAGAGCCATGATGCCAGACATAGGGTCTTCCAACAGGCACCCTCTTGACCCAGGGCAGCACTTCCTCCTTAAAGCACAATGTAGGCCTGCATGTTGAGTCTGAGGCCCCATGGGAAGATGAATGGAGGCATCACATCGCCATCACTAGCGATCACTCCAAACACCTTCGTAATCACCATTAGACTCATCCAACTCTTTCTGAATCCTCTGAACTGTCCTCAGATTGACACCCAAATACTCTGAAATGTTCATATTGGAGCTTCTGGCATGAATGAATGTCAAGCAGTACAGCATGCCATTTCCCAATTTTTTGTGATGCGAATTGCATCATGGTGCTCTTCTTCTCACAGATGGTGTACCCAAATGACCCTACTGTTCTGTGCAATTGACAAAATAAAAAGAAAATGCACATGCATGAAATTAAAAATATAAAATGGTGACAATTTACCCATTGCACCTTTTGTGTGTTTGTATATATATATATATATATATATATATATATATAAGTACAGTTGTTAGGCACACAAGAAAAGGAATCTTACATGTGAAATTGAACAGGAAGAAGAATTTAATTACAATTAAATTGGGAATGGAAGAAGGGTATAAAGACTTAAAATATTCTTTTGAGCACCTAATGAAAATTAAACTGGGTAAAGAGGTAATGTTCATTTGAAAATTAGGACTTACAATTGATAAAATCAAAAATGTCCTTAAAGAAACACAATGAAAGTTCTCTAGAATTCTATTTTCTGTGTTGCCTCACATGTCCAAGTTATATGCTTGAAAATTTTACTCATTACATAAAATATTTTATTCAGTTATTGAACTTCTTTCTTTTTTTTTTAATATTTGTCAAGTGGAATTTTTCTGTTCTCAAGAATACATTTCATTTTAATCAAGATTGAACCAGAAGATTATAAATTAACTTTCATTTTTTTCCTTTCTTCAGAAAATGGCTGCTGAAGCATTTACTGCTGAAATATCCAATTCCCCAGGCAAGTGATGATGCTAGTCACAGAGAAGCTCTTGGCAATAATGAACAAAACCAGAACTACCATCAGCTGGCTGATGACGTCCATCCACAAGACAATAGCAATGGACACCATATCTGCCAGCACCATGCAAACACTGCTGTCAACCAGACCCTCCATAATATTTTCCTGCAAGAACTGAAAGTCTGCACCAGTGCTGCTTCTCGTTATCAGTGCAATTATTATGCCTGGAATCATCGAATGTGGCTGATGAAACATTGTTTAAAATATTCCTTTGTTGTAAGTAATCTTCATTTAAACTGTTTCTTTAACAACACTTAAGATATTTACTTTTGTTTCTTCTTTATTCTGAGTCTGCCTGCTTACTATCAAAGAAGGAAAACCAATAGAAATTAAGATGAAAAAATACCAGTTAAAAATTGGTGATGTCTGTAATTTAGTAAATAATGAAAATCATTTAACTTATATTGCTTCCACAATGTAATTACCATGAAATGAAAATCATTTTAAAAAGATTCAAACTTTGTATGCCACAATATTTCAGTTTTCTCCACCCAATATGCATAAGATTTTGTATATATTCTCTCTCTTTCTCCCACAATCTATATATATATATATATATGAAGAAATATAGTTAAAGTGTGCTATATGTATGGGATAAAGTGCTCAATATCAGAGATAGAGCATGTGTAAATATAAAAGTGAACATAGAAGTCAACATTTAGAGGCCTCTAAGTGTTGACTTCTATGTATGTATGTATGTATATGTAATGGATTAAATCCGACAAATATTTTGATATAGTTTCTGTTTATACATTATTTTTATGACAACAACTTATTTGAGTAAATGCTCTGTTTTTAATTAAACAGTTTACATTTACTGACCTGAATATTTGAGAAATTTCTGAAAAAATATGTGTCCTCCAACAGGAATCAAACCTGTATTCCATGTGGAAACCATCATTTAGCCTGATGTGCTTTTAACCAATTCAGCCACAAAGGATTTCCGGTTTAGCAAAGTTCAAATTACTGCTTTTAAACACACACATTCAGTGACCTTTCTCGATAATTCATTTCTTCTCTGAAATATAACCTAACCTAAACAATGACAACATATATGTAATGGATTAAATCCAACAAATATTTTAATATATTTACTGCTTATACATTATCTTTATGTATACAAATTATTTGAGTAAATGCTCTGTTTTTAATTAAACACTATTAATTACCTTTACCGGCCTGAATATTTGAGAAATTACACAGACATATGGTAAATGTAATTAATACTGTTTAATTAAAAACAGAGCATTTGCTCAAATAAGTTGTATCCATAAAAATAAGATATAAACATAAATATATATATATATATATATATAAATAAATGAATATCAAACACTTAAAATCCCATTGGTAATAATTTTTATTTCATGAAAGCTATAAAAATAGCTCTCAATCTTTCAGACCTGCAAATCACACATAACAACGGAAAAAATTACTCTAGGTTAAAATCAAGAAATAGTGATATCTTAATTAGGGAGTGGGAAAAGAAAGCTGTAAGGGTGGGGGAAAGATGTAAAATCCTAGGATTTTATCAGCAGACTTTAAAGTTTGTACTGACCTAATTTAATACTGATTTCATATTTAATTTGCTACATTAATATGGCTTTTAAAGAAGAGGGTAAAGGAAATAATTGTTGAAACAATGGGAATTAGAGAAAACACACTATCTGGCTTTTACGTGGCTAAGATTCATATATATTCAATTTAACAAACCATTTATAATTTATATTAAAAATAGTGTTTTAAGGATATTTTAAATAATATTCAGCATTTAGTGAAAGATGTAGTATTTAATGTAAATTAGTATAAATTTTCATATAATTATGTAAGAAATTTAAATTAAATTACCTAAGAGATTTGAATTAATTATTAATTATTTAGATATTCAGAGAAACTTAGTATATTTATTTCTAAAGTATATTGAGCCATAGTCCTAAAACTCCATAACCTGGATGTATTTATTAAATTTTGACAGGATACAAAGGTTCTTTAAACCAAAGTAAAAATAAAAGGGATCCAAATTAATTCTCCACTGTAAATCTATTAAATATACAAGTTTTGTTCAAAAGTATCCAAAATTATATATCTATAGTCCTAAACTTCTATACTGTAGATGTATTTATTAAAATTTAACAGGATATGAATGTACTTTAAACCAAAGTAAAGTGAGATTCAAATTAACTGTCTAGCGTATATCTATTAAATTTACTAGTTTAGTCCAAACCATATCCGAAATTATATTTATGTGAGAGCCATTTATGTAGATTAACTTGTAGTATGTAATTTGATCAAAAATATATATTTTTTAAAACGCTTTCCATTTATAATATATACATTGTAACAATGACAGTTATAGTGGAAATATCAGGAGTCTAAAAATGTAAACAACCTAGTAAATCCACAACATCCATGGTAAACACTATAGTTAGCACTATATATCCACATATTCCCATACACATATATACTGTCTATACACAAATTAAAAATATAAAATTCCGAGTGCTTTCAGCTATACTTTTAGCCATTATCAAAGATGATTTTATTTTTGTTTTTTAATTGGGTGTATGGGTTGTGCGTATGTTTCTGGAGTTATAGGGATGTTTCATTTTCCAAACGCATTATTTTTAATCTTTTTTTTTATATGTGGATGAGGTTATTATGTTTGTATTTTCTACAAGTATGTTCCAGATGGAGTCTGGTAAGTTTGTGTGTGTGTTTACATGGGTTCTAATGGAGCTGTAGTTGGATAAGTGTAATGTAAGCCATCTGGATAGTCATATAGTAGTGTGACTGATGTAATTATTTATGAATTCGGTTTAATCAGGAACACAGTCCCTTAAGGGGCATTTGAACTCATACACAATAAACAAATTACACGAACCAGCAGCCAACAAGGAAAATAACACTACTACATTCAGAAAAAACTTTGTCTTACAGTAAACAAAAGCAGCTAAAAATGACATCCAACATTTAAATAATGAAATCCACAAAAAACAATGAGACACTAAAAAACATCTTGACTGAACCCGAATAAGGAAACCCTGTACCACCTCAACCATAGCACTAATGAGCACCAACTTACACACAGACAAATAATTACAAAAAAGCTATGTAAATTATACCAAGGAAACATTCTACTACCCAACAGCAATGATAAATATATAAACTTATATAGTCATGAATTAACAGATGACCAAATAGAATTCCAACATTTAGGGCCAAATTGTCCTCTCCAACCTAAACTTGACCACTTTACAAAGAAGACCAAAACTGAAGTTTTACACCAATCACTGTTCCAACTCGAATCGCATGGAGACATAGCAGTTCTCACAGACCTGAGAGACTTCCTCAAGACTAAAGATTTGAAAAACCGTTCACCTCGAAACATCTATAATAATATCTTAAAACAACTAAACTAAAAATTGCCACCAAAGAACTAAAAATCAATCTTAACATTGTCATCAGACAAACCGACAAAGCTAATACATATGCAATTTTTTATAAATACCATAAAAAATTACAAAACATCATCGGTGACCAAACTAAATTCACCAAGCTAAATATAAACCCGACGAAAACCCTAAAACCGTCTGTCCACAAACTCATCGAATAACGCTAAAGTTGGTTCCCTGAAAATCCAAAAAATCATTGAAGACTACCAACCTTGATATTTATATGAAAATATAAAAACACATAAACCCAGATACACACTATGACCAATCATTTCCCCAGATCTCAACCCCTATCTATGAGCTATCAAAATTCCTTACTGACATCATTACCCTATAACTACCCACCAATTATAGCATCACATCCATCCACAAATTCCTCCAAATTTTAAAAAGTACAAAACCAAACCAATGTATCATAGCGTCACTTGACATCAGAAATTTCTTCACAAACATTATCATCAATTCTGTGTACACTAATAATTCTATCCCATCGCCATCCATCAAACCATCTATACTCAAAAAATTACAACATGCATGCACAACCAAAATACCA
Source organism: Acanthosepion esculentum (assembly GCA_964036315.1). Taxonomy (NCBI): domain Eukaryota; kingdom Metazoa; phylum Mollusca; class Cephalopoda; order Sepiida; family Sepiidae; genus Acanthosepion; species Acanthosepion esculentum. Next base: position 149,639,792 of record OZ038475.1, read on the forward strand.
TTCTATGACCATAATGATAACATTTACACCCAAACTAATGGTGTTAGTATGGGAAATCCACTTGGCCCATGCTTCTCCAATTATGTCCTATGTAGGAAATATGATATTTAAACAGGTCTGTAAACCTAAAATATATGTCTGCTATGTAGACGATATTTTTATTTTAGCAAATAACACAAAAAAATAGATACTCTCAAGACCGCATTTGAAAAAAACTCTCTCCTTAACTGTACCTACGATTAGTCAAAAAATAAACTCCCATTCTTAGACATTCTTGTAGAATACAGTAAAAACACTTTTACCACCTCATTGTATAAAAAACCCACTGGCAGAAACTCTTGCCACCTTAACCTTAAGAGTGAATGCCCACTCAGATACAAAATAGCAGTGATAAAAAAACTTCCTAAAAAGAGCACACCAGAATTCATCCTCTCACCTACACTTCCATACAGAACTACAATGCAAAATAGACACTAGTTAACAATGGCTTTCCTAACCACATTATAGACCACCAAATTAGACTATTTCTTCCCAAAGTAAATAACAATGATAGTGAGCAGACAGTCAAAAATAACAAATATTTTCTACAAAAGCCAAATACATGTCAACTACAAACAAGAATCTTCACTTAGAAATATCATAAAGAAATACAGTCCTAATTGACCTGAACAAAAAAATCAAGTTATCTACAACAAAAAACTTTAAAACAGCTAACCTTACACTCAAAAATAACAATGCACCAGCAAAATCAAAATTACAATGAACAAATATTATCTATAATTATCTTAAGGGACTGTGTTCCTGATTGAACCGAAGTCATAAATAATTACATTGGTCGCACTACTACGTGCCTATCCGCACTACTACGTGCCTTACGTTACAACTATCTGACCACAGCTCTATTAGAACCCATTTAAACATACACACAAACTTACCAGACTCCATCTGAAACATACTAGTAGAAAATACAAACATAATAACCTCATCGACATGTAAAAAAAGATTAAAAATGATGGCAGCCCTAATAATAAAAAGAAAAGGTCAACATTAAATAATATTAACTGTGAACACAGCCACAATGTGCTGTGTTCGGAAAATAAAACATCCTTATAACTCTAGAAGCATACACACAACCCATACACCCATTAAAAAACAAAAATAAAATCATCCTTGATAATGGCTAAAAGTATAGCCAAAAGTGCTCAGAATTACAGAATATTTGGACAGTTTCTATACATTCTGTGTCCAGAAAAGAAAACACTTGTTCAAACTCAAGAAAAATTAAATAAAAAGTTTAATCACAGTACCTTCTCTGTCATCTTTAATGAAACACACACACACACACACACACATAAAGCAAAAATTACCTCAACATAGATGATAATCTATTTCAAGCCGTTCTGTATGCAGCAATCATCAGCCCTCCCTCTGATGATAGTCTATTTCAAGCTGTTCTGTACATGTCTATCTTCTCTGTTGAGGTAATTTTGGGGTTTTTGCTGTAAAAAATACATATGGTCTATTATAATAAATATGAGCTCTCTGGATCAGTTTTAATAATTAATATTACTAGGATCCACCCACATTATATACCAACAGATCGATTACCTGTACTATATATATATATATATATATATATATATATATATATATATATATATATATATATATAATCAATAACACTGTAGCCTAATGATGGAAAAAGCATTTATTTTATAGAAAGAGTTACTTAAAAGTTCTTGGCCTAACCAAGAAGCCCTTTCTTCAAAAGATAGATGTTTGGTTAGATTTTGGAAAGTACACCAAGGCAAGAACTTTTCAATAAACCCACATATCATATTAATCTTCTTCCTTGTCAGTGCACTTAATTCAGTGGGGAATATTAACCACATAGATCAAACATTATACAGTGAAAATTTCAGACCAAAATTCAACAAATAACTACATATCAAACTTTGACCTTATTGATCTAAACCGCTGTATACACATTTTTTAAATGTTAACATAATTTAAGTATGTCTTAAAAAGTGGGTATATTCTTTTATGTGCTGTACCCCTTCAGGACATTAGCAGTCATGGCTCTTCACATTTTCCTATTATTTGTAGCACTTAACAATGTTTGTCTTTTTACTATCCCTCCCACTTCCTGTTCTGCCATTCATTTATGCAGACCTGTAAAGTAAGTTACTTGTGTTTTTCCCTCTGACCCTCTTGCCATCAATATTTCCTGTGGGTGACAAATTCTTTAAGATCTCCATCCTCATGTGTGGCTGATGGCCATATCTGGCTGCAACACCGGTCCTTGTCTGGTTAGTAACTAGATGTGCAACTATTCGGGAATACCAGGTGCTGTAAGCTTGGATATGTGGGTGGTATAATGGATAGCAGCTCAAAATGAGAAATCTGAAAGCAGAGTTTGAATTCCAGTCAGGTTCGTTATATTCACTTACGTGCTAATACTCTTGGGAACAGTATGAATCCACCTCTTCTCCTCCCGGCTTTGGGTTAAATAGTATGACTTGTACCAGAAAATCATTATTATTTCCAAAAATTTCTTACAATCCAAAAATATGTTCCAGCTTTAAATAAACTTAAAAAAAGGTTGATAAGCCATAAAAAACAATCAATCAATTATCTTGTGTCTCAGAAATTTCAACTCTCTTTATAATTATAAGTATGTGTGCTTTTTACTGTTATTTTCCTTAAAACTTCCTCATTGCTCATATGTTCAGTCCATGGTATGCTCAGCATCATTCTGTAGAACCATATCTCTTTTTCTTCACCTGTGAAGAAATTGTCCAGCATTCAATGCCAATCAGGAGGATATTAGCATATTTTAATTGTATGATAAATTTGAATGTTTCAAGTGAATGTGTAATGCTAGGTTATATCATTTGAAAATGCTTGGATGTTACATTCTTCTATTAGATTGTATCAAATCAACCTTCATAAGTTGAAAGTTCTTATACGTATCACAAATCCACCAGGACAGAAACTTTGTTTCTTAGCTTGTGAAGTACAGGAATGAATACTTTTTGTCGCATTGAGTCACCATCAACAAATTTTTCTCATTTCTCCCAAGCAAGGTGATAGTGCCAATAAGACGTAAGCACTTACTCGGAGTGAAAGAGAATGTGAAGACTTTAGTAAGGAGAAATAAAAGAACAGGATTCAGGAAGGCAGAAGATTGCAATTGATGTTTCATTTAAATTTTCCAAAGTATATTTGATTTGTATTTGATCTCAATTCATAACACTTCATCTCAGAAATAGACAACTTAAAAGTATAACTCATTTCATTTTTCACCAACATTTTATATCTGAACTTTGTGAAACAGCTAGAATTTTCTAATGACTCTAAGCAATTGTTTTGTCTATTCTAAATTTGGTATGCTTTGCACCAGGGTTGGAAAGCATTTTTGTTTTTTGTTTTCTTTCACCATAATGTTACCACAAATGAAGTAAGTTGAATTCTAAATTCATCAGAAATTGAAAAATGTTAGCTGTAAAAAAATGTATTTTAACTGTTTTGTAATTCATAAAGATATTATTTGCTGACCACTTGTTTCAGCAAAGAAAAACTTTACAAAACCCAAATTTCTCTCATTTTCATAACCATATAGTGAATAGTGACAAGTTTGTTCATTTTAATGTCAAATATTTTATCTTCATCTTTTCAAATAACAGTTTTAGGATATTTTCTTATCTATAACTTTGTAGTACTTTGCCCCTTTATTAGAACAAATAACATCTTTAACAAAAGAGACTGATTTACTTCAATTTATAAATCAATTTTCTTTTGAGAAAATGATATAATTATAGGTGTTAACTATCCATTACTCTCGCTAGGTGCTATGTTCCTAAGTGCTAAGCATTAATCTCCTCCACAGCATATTATGACCAACCACTTCTAATATCAGTTTTTCTTGCTTATGTTCAGGTCTTGCTGTCTGAATTATCTTGGTCAAAATCATGGATCCAACAGCATATCTCGGATCACAGCTGTTTTCAGTATCGCCAGTTTCTTCTGCGGGAAATGTCCATCTATCAACAGCTGAGATGCCCTTGCACCACATCCGTGGAGGTGGCTGATCCAGCTTCTGATTCCATCGAGCTGTCTCTTCACAGCAATGGCTGCAGTCAACGTCCCATGGAAAATCATCTCCTAACAGAACTTGCTCTTATATCAAAACTAATTCAGTGTTATCCAGGTCATGAAACTCTTTGGTACCACAGGTAAATGTTGGCAATATTCTTCTCTTTTTAAGTTCATTTTTGTGAATCTCTTTCTTTTTGTAAATGGAATGTGAATAGATTTTTTTTTATTTTAGCTTATTTTCATACAGTGTGAGAGAAAATTCAAATTGCAGTAGACAATAAGACTTCTTTTCTTTAATTTCTGAATTGCAACTTTTTTAAATATAAAATGAAGAAAAATGTTCTCTCTGTTAATCAGTCAGTTAACAGCCATACCTGATACACACTTATAAAAACTTTTAACTCCCTACCAAATCTAAATTCTTGTGCCAAACACAAAAACCTAGGGAAAAGGGAACACATGCTTCTCTTCTCCTTGAAGTCAAAATAGCCGCAAATTACAAAATAAGACTCAACCACTGCATAAAATTTTAAAGGAAAAACATTACACAAGTAAAGAAAAAAATGGTACAAATACAAAATTTGCACAAAAATTTCCTTTTGTGCACCTATTAAAGCAGGATAACTAATTTCTGATGTTTTAAAAAAGGATTACCATCAAAAAATGGGAAAAATTATGATTTCAGTTTAGAAAAAGACAAGGATTTTGAAAATAACATGAGAGAGCAATTCAAGGAGGCAGAAAAACAAAGGTGCAATCATCTTTCAGAAAAAGAAATAAAAACACCTACTTTTACTTACCCCACAAGCATCTCTGGGACATATAGTAATTTTAGAAAAATCCCTTTTAAATTCACACTGTTTGTGCTTGGGAAAATTTCTTTGAATTCTTTTCATTCTTTGTTGTCCAACTGCAGAAGAATATTCACTTGTGAACTTCAAGGCTCCCTGCAGCTAACTGGTAACTGTCTCTTCCTTTATGTCAATTTGCCTTGTCTCCTTGCTGTCAAAATGTCTTCTTTTTCACTGACCGGAGTTCTATTTATTTGGAAAAATAGGCTCACAGAAGTCCCCCAATCGGGTTCTCTCATTGGTCAGTATATATGAAAAATAATTTTCAATAAACTTGAAATGAATTCTTAACAATTTTAGTGGATTTTAACTGCTGAGTCTAAAAAGATATACATGTGTAACAAGTGTTTTAGACAAATTGTCTGGCCTTCTTAAAATACTCTTATCTCAAAAGAATGTGTATAAAAAATCACCACCCACACATCTTCATTATCTCTGTAAAATTAAAAAAATATATATACTATGAAATTATGCAAGTCTGTGTTTTTACAATAAAATTCATATTAACCAACCATTGTTAGTAAGATTTTCAAGATATATTTATATGAGTAATATACCATGTAAATTTCAGCTTATAATATCCATCCTTGTTAAAAAAAATATTAATGTATAGTGGGAGTGGTATCAGGTTTTATTATGTAAATCAGGTACAACATAATTTTTTAATTATTATTAAACCCAAAGGATATAAGACATAGAATCATGTACTGGAATAACACAATGTCTTACATACCTGAAGAAATTGTTATTTTACATTTTAAGGTGGGTCCCTTGACATTCTGTAAACTTCATCAGTCTTTTGTTCATTGAAAATCACAATCTCCCTTGTAAAAACTTATTTTAGTGTGCTAATTCTTACTCACAACCAAACTCACTGCTAGACTCAAAGGCTAGTCACCCACTCAAAAAACACCCCCTGGTGATGAGCCTGTACTGGCTCATTACAATTTTTTTACAAAACTTAATACATGTATAATTTAGATGATAAGAAGAATTTTAGAATTTAACTAAACTCTGTTCTAAGTATAGCTATCTCCATTTTTCCTCACAGTAATTTTTGACATCTGAGTAAAAAAATGCTATGAAACATGTATAAAACTAATTTTATGGTCAATTTTTTCTATTTGTCAAGTCAAGGTGGTCAGAATTTTCTTCAAAATCAGGTTAAATTATGCACAATTTTTTCACATTAACCCATAGTAGTGTAATTCTAAGTCAAAATTTCTAGCTATTTTTAAATGCGTTTATGTATTTATCTATTCATTAGTCGATGAGTCTCTGTCCCCTTTCGCATTTATCATTTTTTATGAGTGAATAGTGACATTAAAAAGTTTGCCTATTTCTTGTTTGGTCAAATCGCAATAACACACATACACACGATTAGAACTTTTTTTTTTGTTTCTCGTTTCTCTTGAGTAGATTTTTTTCCACTCTAATTTGTATTTTTCTTTAACCTCATTTAACATTATAATGAACAGAAAAATGAATTCAAAATCACGACTTAAAATGATGATGTTGGAACAAAAAGGTATTCTTTCAAAAATGGAATTAAAATCATTTGAGATTATTTTTGATAGTTCAGCTAGAAATCTGTTTGATTATTTCCTCTTTGACATGAAGCTGTAATTTTGGGCAACTCTAATCACTAACCTTATTTGCTAGCGTTGTTAATTTCTTTTTCTTTCTGTAACATTCTTATGAAAACTTTTATCAAAATTTATTTAAATTAATATTTTAAAGTATGAAGTTAAAATAGGTACCTCTATGAGATCGCTAAAAAAAGAGCATAGTGTGATGAAAAAAGATGCCAAACTTGACAAAAAGAAAATTTTATCGTCTAAATGTTAATGTTATTATTAAGAGGAAAGAACAAAGTATTTTTTTAATTATTTAAAAAAAAATTTTCCTTCTTTTTAGAACATTCTAAATATTGATTAAAAAAACCCTTGTTTCTCTTTGTATCAGTGGAATTACTAAATAACATAAAATTTTAACACGTTTTTTTTTTTTGTATGACAGACATTAATTTTGAAAATCTTGCAAAAATAAAAATAATTGTCTGATGTTAATGAAACTTTCAGAAACTATTCACAAATGATGGAAATTATTATGAATATGTTTTCTTTTTTTAATTTAAAAATATTTTTTCTTATATTTATTACCTCCCCATAACTAATTTTATGAAAACTCTAGAAATTCAATACCATTCAATTTAGTGATTATATTAGTTAAAAGTCCAAGGCTGTGAGGAAAGCAAATCATGTTTTTTTTTGTTTATTTTTTTTTACCCCCCCCCCTCCGGAAAATCAGCTTTGAATTGTAACATACAAAACTCAATAAAACAAAGATATTATTTAATTTCAAATGCTTTTAGTTGCTTTTGGTTATTTTTATGAATATGGATAATATTGTCTGAAAGCAAAAAACTTTTTCGATGAAAAATGAATTTTTAAAACAATTATTTGTTATTTCTTAAATTATTTTATCTTTACATTAAAGTTGTTAAATATTCTAAAATTAGTGAAAACAGCATTCAGTTTAGTCAATGGTGTTATTAAATAGCTCTATCTTTTAGCATTATAAGTTGTATAGCTTATAACAATCAAAAGAAGCTGAAAGGTATAAAAACAATTAATTCCAGATGGCTTTTGTGTCCATAAAACAGTTGTAATTCAAATGTACGGAAGAATATAATAAAAAGTTCCATTAAGCATTGTTCTCCACAGTTAGGGCCTTTATTTTTGCGAAACACATGGAGAAGATTTTTCAATTTCAACTGAGAAGGATACCTACAAGTATTAGTATCAACGTATGAAATTTATATATCTTATTTTTATATTATCTCAGTTATGACATTTTTCCATAAATGAAATATCAAATTAATAATAAAATGATTGGAAATACAAATAACACAGTAAAATGTAATAAATGTACATAAAATTAGAGTATTTTATGTACACTTCTGATAAAATTTCATAAGAAAGGTATCTTTTTAATTTATAGGTAGCTTTCTTATGAAATTTAATCTCACTCTCAACAGTCTTATTTTAATTTTTTTATATATTTTCCATAAAGCATTGAAAACGTCACTCATCACCTGTCAAGTGGCACCAAATGCTATGACTTGCTTTGTCTTATTTTTAAACTACATCTTTTTGGCACAGAAACTAAGTAATGCTTGTTTCAAAATATTTTAAATAAACATTATAATTTCTAATTTTCTTAAAATAAATTTTGAAAAAATTATAATTGATTTTTAAAAGAATTTGAAACTGAGATTTTCATTTTTTTTATAAAATGGAAAAAAAATGGTTGACATGATTAATTATCTGTCAGTTTTACTGACTCAAAAAAACCCAAAATTTTTAATGAAAATTTCGGACGTGCTAGGAATAATTAAAAAATATAAGAAAATACCCCCAAAATACTTTGATCTTTCCTCTTAATAATAATAATATAAACATTTAGACAATAAAAAATTATTTTCATCAAGTTTAAGGCCCTTTTTATTCATGCTATGCTCTTTTTAGCAATCTCATAGAGGTACCTAAGTTAAAATTATAAAAAATAGTAAATTAAAACAATTCAAGATTATTTTATTCTTGATGGTTCATGTCACAACTTTGGGTTCAGCCGAAGTTTAGGATGATTGACGTGTTCTTAGAGATTTTTGTTTCTTTGAAACAGACATGCTTGGCAGTTGGACTACTCAGACTCATTCCGAGTAGTATGTATATTTCAAATGTTCAAGTTGAATAATCTCACACCACCAAATTGTAAATTTTGTAATAAAAACAGATATGAGCTGAAATTCATATACTATATGTCATCTATGTAAATATAAGTACAGTGATGCTGATAGGTTTTTAATATAGGGACACACAGGTGGTGATTTGGGTGTGTCCCAGGGAAATTCAATGGGTCCCAACAGAAGCTTTTTAATAAATTTTTGTGTTAAACTGCAGGGCTACATACTAAGTTTTTTTGTTTTTTTACTATCATCCTAAAAAACAATTTTATGCCAAATCACTTAAATTAACAAAACAACTTTCTTTTTTTTAATTAATTAAATAAATTTCAAACAAAAAAAGTATTTATATTTAATCACAGTTCAATTAAGAAATGATATTTTTTTGAGAATTACAAAGTTTTTAAATTGACAGAACAAAAGTTTTTTTTTCTCCCTCCAATTGAATTAAAAAAATTTAAAACAAAAAGCAAAGGTTTACAAACTTCAATGCATTCAGGCACATCAAATAACTTTTTAAAAAAATGTCTAGTACGGCAACATTGATGTCTATTTCATGGCACCCACACATCCCGCCACCCAATAAAAGAAGGGAAGAGTAAGTGAAAGAAAGAAAAAAGAACCAGTAAAAAGTATTTGAAAGAATATGTGCAATGTATTGCTTTTCATGGGTAACTTTAGTTGCATCTCTGGGACACGCAGATGAGAGATAGTTACTGTCGTTTAAGATTTTTATGTGTCAGGGATGCAAGATACACACTTATCAGCATCTTTGTAAGTATATCCTGCAAACTACCAATATCAGTTTGTTAATACCAGTTTTATTGTGAAAACTTGCATAATAAAATTTGCCATAGATATCAATTTACTTTAAAATAAATATGGAAATCACACTTGTTTAACAATTGGATGAAATTCATCTTGTTCTCATAAATTGTAAGAATGATTATTACAGCAAATAGGTTTTTTGTTATACTGATAATTGATTTAATATATAATGTTAAACATTGTTACCTGACTTGTCCCGCATCTTCTATTAATCAGCTATCACTGTTTGCTGAAAATAAAAATATATTTATAATCACTCATTAAAGATCATAGGAAACGATTCATGTAAGATACAAAATCTCTCTACGATTGCAGATTTTTCTAAGCCTCAACTCAAATTAAAAGACAAAGTTAACTCAATGATGCAATTGGTCTTAGTACTTGCAAAAAAACCCTTACAAGTTCAAGTTAATATTTTTATATTTGCCTTACTATAGTGACATTTACATTGTGAATGCTACATTAGTTGTAAATGAATGGAATTTTCTGTCTAAATTTTCTGTCAGAGGAACAAATTCATTTTCATTATTCTTATAATCTGTTTTTTTTTTTTCATAGGAGATTTGTGTTCCACTCAATATCACATGTCACTGAATCTCAAAAGGAATCTCTATGCTATCAAAGTGGTTCCTCAAATAATCCTGGAAATGGCTACCTTAAAAAATTTCGCTTGGATCCCAACAGCATAATGCCTTTGAAAGAACTTGTTCAGAATGAAAGTGATTTTGTTGAGGAGCAACTCAAGTCAGCAGATAGCTTTCACCAACATTTAGCAAAGAGATATATTGACTGGGTGAAGACCTTCTTTCCTACCTGAGGGTATGTTGTGTTTGAGTGTGTGTGTGTGTGTGTATATGTATGTGTGTATTTATTCCTGTGAAAGTGACTGACATGAATGGCTGCATATATGTATACCTACCTGTGTCTTTGACTGTACATTAATTCTTTGTCTTCACTGAAATTAGAATTTATGGTGGCATTTCAACCCAGGAAAGAAAATAATAAAAAGTGGTTTGTTTTATAATTTTTTTTTCTGTATATAAAATTGTGTGGGTTGTCCTCTAAGCAGATTGAAACATAAAATAAATCAATGAATTAATTTTTATCATCATAATCGTCATTTTTGGACACATATTTTACATAATTTTATTTGAAAGTATTTAATGACAATGCTTAATGCTTACGTTGTTAGTTTTTATTCTATTATTTAATGTCTCCTAATATTTTTAAGACTTTCTACTTGTGTTCCTATAAAAAAATTCTGTTTTTTGTATATTTAAAATATTTACGACGACAGTTATTTTCATGTTCCATACTTTGTCTTCTGCAAGTAACCCTGGGTAGAAGAAATAAGAATTGTCGATGCCGTGTATTTATCAAACATTTACGATTACTCATTTTGAATGATTATATTTATCTGGACATTCAAAGAGTTTTATGTTAACTGTATATTAATTTTTCCTCTGGACAAGTACTGTTATTTAAATTGTTCTTTTATTTATTTATCTACAAAATGTTCATATAAGTATTAATATGCTTTGGATGGCTAATGTGTAAATGATGATCAACTGTCATTATTACTATCATTATTGTTATCTCACAACTGCAGCTACCTTCCAAAGATACTGTTGTATATCTATAATGAAAATTTTCCAACAACGACTTTTTAAATGTGCACAGAATGCTAAGTCATTTACTTTGCTCTTTCCTCAGGAAGGTGTAAAGTCTTTGTGTTTTTGTTGTTTTTTTTTTGTACTGCTGAAGGTCAGATTTTTGGTATATAATCATTTTTTTTTTTAATTTATTTTCTGCATCAGATTGATTTTTAAAAAAAAAATGTCAAGTAGTGTTTACAGAATTTTGTATATAAAACAAAACCCTCAAATATATTCTTTAACAGAACAATTTGTATTTTCCTTTACTTTAGCACCCATTGATATGGGAGTGTTTTTCTTCCATGAATTTTGTCAATTGAACAGTTTAGCTTTCTGTCTCAAAATAATTACAACTGAGAAGACAAATGTTTTGTACATAATTGTCTTGACATATTTATATCGTCTGGTGATTGTTGAAGAAGACATTATTTCAATTTTTTCAGTATCACATCCTCATCCCAAATTTATTCCGATTGATAACATCAACTTTGCTTTTTATTTGACATCTACAAAATAATAACCAAAAAAAGAAAATAATAAATTGGTTTTGTAAATGCTGCTTTCCACTTCAGAAGTTGCTGCAATGACTTTTGAAATTTGGAAAATTTAATCAATGCACCTGAAGAACCACAAAATAGATGTAGTAACAACACAAAATCAATTTAGTTCCACAACTTTGTGTCCTGTGAAAAAAAAAAACCCGATATTGCTTAAAATGTTATTTCTTATTGTATACAAAGAACAAAAAATGTAATTTTAGCAAATAGAAAAGTCAATTCTGTTGATTGAATGATAGAATATTTGCCAGCAGTATATTTGTTTTGTTTTTCTCCTTAAATTATGTCCAATAGAAAATAAATTGCACATTTCTACAAATGGGCTATTTCTAAAGTGCAAAATATATCACTAATGCTTTCTTGTTCTTTCTTTTAAATAGAAACAATCATATTAACCTTAGAACATGACATACATTAAATAAATGGGATTATCATGTGGCAAATTTGGTTTTAGATTTTTGTCTAATTGAATCATCCTTAATATTCCTGAGTTTATTCAGACTCTCAAGTCCTCATCTTGATGATTTATCGGTTTCCTGTATATAAAGTGAGGCATTTGTTTTGTTGCTATTGAACTATTTAGCATCTGTTTCATATTCTGTATAGAAAATTACAAATCTCTGATAGTTTATTATAGTATCTTAGTATGTATGAGAGAAAAAAACACTGACTTATGTTTTTCATTGTATACAAAACTAACCTCCAAAATTCCGCACACTGACACACCAGTTTAAACAAAATATGAGATTGCTTCATATAATCTTTAAAAAGTGCTGTAGTTATTTTAACACAGATTTTTTAGTTTTATTCTCCGGTGATTTTGAGGCAAAATCTTTTGAATTGTCGTCAGAATATCTTTATTCAAACTGTGCACTCATATTTTTTTAAAACCCATGTTTGGCTAATTGCCAAATTTCTGAACCACCCTGTGAGGACCAAACTCACTATCAATGGCTTTTAAGATAGTATACTATGAGAGATAATTTAAATTTGTTTATGCCATCCTTGATTGTGAAAATACTGTTATATTGAAGCCATGAATGTAATTTGTATGTGTGTGCATAGACACATACATAGAATATTTTTGATACTCTGTATACATATGCATACACACACCTGATCAGTTTTGTGGTAAGCTTTTCTTTGTCTCTCTAAAATAAAATAGTATAAAATCTTTCTTAAATTGCCTGATAGCACAACATGCAATAAGCCCAGTTATATCGCATTACCTTATATGGCCTGCTTTTGTTTTACTTTTAAAGTAAAGGATTTAATTGCTGTAAGAAATCAGATTCCCAAAAACTCAATTCCACTCTGTGGTTACTTGATAAATCTGATATTTATGGAACAATGTTTCACTGGCATTTATTTGTATTTTTAACTTTCCACCCACATATATAATTAGCATAAATGAAGTATCCTCCTTTATTGTTTTGCTGAGAAAGGCATTGTTAACGCTTTTTATTGTATTTAAATTAATTTCCAATTACTTATTGTTATCAAAATTTTTCTGGGATCAATATCAGGAATAAAGTCAGAGGCTCCAATGAAGGCACGTCTATAGCATTATATTTAAAAAAACAAAAAAAAGGAGATAACATACCAGATAAAATGTAATTGGCTTCAAAATTAAGCTGATGATGTATTATTTAGCAAAACACGGCTGCTGAAACCATGTTAGCAAACATTTTATCAACTTAAAAAGAAACGAAGATGGGTGTGCAGTGCAAAAAAAAAAAATTCAATAACTAATTTTAAAAATGTTATATGAAAAAAAAGATTTTTTTTAATTATTTACAACTGTTCTGTTTGTACAAATAATTGTACATGAATGTATTTCTAGTTGTTGATATTTGCCTATATTTTTTCATCTGAACTTTACAATGGTTTTGTTTCTGAATGCTTATTCATTTCAATTTGAATTTGTTTTTCTTTCTTTTGAGAATTGGCACATTTTTTCCTTATTTCGACTGAGGACATTTTCTTAGATATTTGAAAGGAAATTTAAAATATTAACGAACTTAATATTTGATCAAACAGAATAAAACTATTTACATTATATTAAACAATTATTATTTATTTGTACTTAGTCTTATATTCTCAAACTTTTTAAAAGAAATTAAAAAAATCTTCATTAAACAACACTAACATTTCTTATAGTAAAATTCTGTTTCCTTATATAAAACGTGTTTGAGACTACAACTCCCATTGAAATTGTAAATTGTTCCATTACAATAGTTTCTTTGTGAGTTTTTATATTTTTTGTTATCCTGATGAAAATTAAACCCCATTGTTTAAAATCTGTCAAATATGTTTAATATTCAAAATGTAGTTAATCACTTTTTCAGATCTTATGCAAGTGATGTCCTCAGTCAATGCTGAGAATTGGGAATGCCATTTTTCTAAAAGTAATCATGCAATTTTTTAAAAGCTGTTAATATAATGAACTGGTACTGTAGTGCCAGGCTCCCCCCCCCCCCCAAATGGACAATCTAGTAATACAACTGCACCTAAATGTTTAAAAATGTAGAAAAGAGTTATGAATAGAATTCTGGTTATTTATTCTGAAAAGTGACTTAAATCCTATGAGTAACTCTTTGTAGTCATCTTATTCAGAAACAGATTTACCAACTTTAGTAAGTAATTTGGCCAGTTTCAAGGTGACACTGCATTTCAACTTGATATTTATTGCAATATATTATTAATCATATGCAACTGATGTTAAGAGTTTACAAATGTTTTCATTTTTTTAATAATCTGTTTGAATTTTCCTTTTAATTTCTTTGCTTGCACTTGCCATAAATAAAATCAAAAAAGAAAAAAACTTCAGATTATGTGACAGTATTATTTTGATCAAGATAAAGTTTACTTTTTTCCAAATCTTAAAACGCAAATTAGAATATTTTTTAACAGATAGTTAAAGAACTGCATAGAGTAACCTATAGATGGTTTAACTTCTGCAATGGTTTAAGATACCAGAGGGAATTAACTCTTCCAACTATAATTAGGATAAACCAGATTAAATTATGTTGTTTTCATTAGCTCTTACTTGCCAGGTATCATGAATCAATGTTTCATTGGAGATCAGTAGATATCATCAATTGATGATTTAAATCTTTTTCAACGATATGGGCTTCGTTTATTCATGAATCAAGTCAAAATATCTAATTTGCAAATTAATTGCCTCTAAAAGTGTACGTATATATATATATATATATATATATATATATTTCTTGATTTACATGAGACATTTGAATAATTCTGTAACCGCCTTCTTGTAAAAACTGATAGTCATCTTTTAGGATGTTTAGCTACAATGTATTCAACTAATTGCTAGAGAAATGTAGAAAAACATCTTGCACATTCAGCAGAAGTGTGACAGTGGTTCAACCAAATCAACTTTACACTCAGGCATTTATTTCCCATCATTTCTTGGAGTATCTGCCTGCAAATAAAACTGGAAGAACAAACCAAAGAGAATGCTATGTTTGCATATATACTTCTCAAAGAAAAAGGAGGCAAAAAAACGTTAACAACTTGGTGCAAAGAATTCCCAACTCCATTATGCATGGAATTCTTCAAAGACTATGATAGTGTTGAAAAAAAATATTAAATTTAGGAACATAACATTTGTTTGATTTTTCTTTATTTTTATAATCTAAAAGAATTCAAATATAATTTTTATATCTTTTGTATGTAATTAAAGCAAAATTAAGCATAAAAACTACCCTTTAAAAACAATTTTCTTGTTTTGTATTTGTTGGCATACATAGTTGTGTAACCTTTTCAAGGGTTAGATTAACTACTTGTAATGTCATCACTTTTCTTGTTCAATATTATTTAATCTGATTTAATAAAACCTTAGACAAAAGATAAACTCTAAAGACAAATATAATAACTGGCAAATGGGTAAATGTTTAATTCTAAAAGAGGACAATAACATTTGAAAATCTCTGCTTTAAAAAACTTGAAAATGTTCCAATAAAAATTAAATTACCTCATTTCTTGATAAATATCTTGGTATGTACAAGGGAATGCTGAAAAGTTCTCAACCTGACCAATCTCCCAAAAATCAGTATTTCAATGGCCAAACATCAGAATACTTAATTTGGGGAAGTGGGCTGATCTGAAAACTGTTCAGTGCTTCTGCATATACCCATATAATAAATAGCTCATTGACTAGAAAGCACATTTTAGATCTGGGATTAGAATATTTCTTTTGTGTACTGGTATATAAAATAATTTTGGTAAAATTGATTACAAGACCTAAAGCTTTTTTATAAGAAAACTTTTTTTTTTTTCTCAGGAGCTTTTGCTTCTACCCACTCAGTATTTGAAAAGTATGTGTGTCTTGATGTATGTATGTTTATAAATACAGACATCAGATTCAGAATTTTATTTAATGTTATTTTTTTTATCAGGTTAAAAGTAAACTATTTTTCAATTTAAAAATACTTTTTATATTTTCTTTCCAATTCTGTTTGCATTTGGTAATTTTGCAATTTTATTGTTTTTTTTTTGTTTTTCTCAATTTAAAAATATACTTTTTAAACTCTATTTTTGTTTTAAATTTCTACTTGAAATTTTTGTTATATGTACATTTGTATATAAACAAGGAAAATGCTAAAATCATTTGTATGATTGTTTTATCAAGCAAATTTCCCACCACCATTTTATTATGATTATTTCACACACACCCCATTCATTATTCTGAAGACTTAACCAATCCAAGAAAAAGCATTGCACATGACTCAAGGCTTGTTTCAACCAAGTATAGCGCAAGTTTCTATTTTCAGGTTATTATAAACTACTCACCCACATACTCCCTCTATGGAAATTTGGTATTTAAATCATGACTTTAATCACTCTAAAAGGAAGCAAAACTCACTTATGTAATTAATTAAACATATTCAGGTTTTGTATAAATAGAACTCAGTGGGAGGAAATTGTAATTTATAAAAATGATTTACTATTAAAATTACTATATTAAAAAATCTTGTATGGTTTCTAACTACCAGCTTCAAGAATACCATTTAAGAGCCAGAGACTAAATTTGGAAGTTACTGCTTCAGGACACCATATAGTACATATTTGAGGTTAGAACTTGATCAGAAACTGAATGAATGTTCATTTCAGAAATTCCAAACTATAAAAAGTTTATCTCATCTTCTAACTTATCCAATATATCTTCCTTCCTTTTTAAAAAGAAAAGAAAAATAGTTTGTGTTGGTGTACTCTTTAAATAAATAGACAATCATATACGAACATTTCATATGGAAATGTATATGCATGGATGTTTATAAAAATATTTGTTTATGTCTGTTTACTTTTTCCTTCAGTTAATTTAAAATGCAAGAATTAACTTGAATATTATGTGTGTTATTTGACATTAGGATTACCTTATTGTACAAGTTTTCAGATGAAAAAACAAGAATTACTTCTGCCAATAATCTTAAAATAAGGTCTAGGGAAGTTGACTATCTCTTTTTTTGCTTAAGCTTTTCACCCCAAGCAAGGCATGTCACTAGCACGCAAGGAGTTACAGAGAGTGGGAGCAAGAGTAAAGAGGCGTGATAGAGGAAAGGATGAAGAGAAGAACAGGGAATAGATCAAGGCATCTGGAGATGTTGATTGAAATTATGTTTGAATATTTGGAGTTTATAGCTATCAGGGAAGTAAGAGGAACGGAGTTCTATAGACGAGAAGTGAGAGACATGAAACTATTGGAGTAGAAGAGAAGGATACATTTAACCGTTTCGACAGTGAAAGGATGGAACTGAGATGCCAGCCTAGTAGCACGTTTGAATTCATGCAGTTTGGGAACTAGCGAAAGTAGCTCGTCGGGGCAGTTACCGTGAAAGTATTTGTAGAAAAGACAGAGGGAGGCGATGACACGTGTGTGAGAGAGCGACTGTAAACGTGATGCCAGATCAGGGCCAACCACATTACATATCCATCTCTGGATTTAATTTATGATCAATTTATATTTCAGTCTAGTTTTATACCTCAATCAAGAATTTTGTTTAAATTTTTATCTTAAAGAATTTGTCAGGCTTGATAAATTGAGGAACAAAACTTCCATAAATGATAATTGATATCATTTTGGGGACTAAGAAACAGTCCCAGTTGTCATTTATAAGACAAGTGAATTTTAACTTCTATATATTTACTCATATGTTTTATCATTTTAGGTCACCATAGAGCAAGTAGTTACTTTCTTCAGCCCCCTCCTCTTGTATTTGAGGTAATTACATTGCAGGGTTGGGAAGTTGGAAGCAATTAAGGGGTCACTGGAATCGAAGTTGGTAAAACTATACCGACTCCAACTTCAGTTGAGTTTACACTTTATGTAAAAAGTCTTATATTATAAAATTTTTATTTCTTCTATTGTATATTTACTCTTTCCTTTAAAGAAATTCATCTCAACTTCTTTTTTAAATTCATTTTATTTTTTTGTAGTTATTTTGTATTTGCAAATCTATATATAAAAAAATCTTATAAAGTTTTTATTTTTTATCATGTCTTTTACATCCTGTAAAAGATTAAATTTCAACTTCTGTTACAAAGTTGTTTTATTTTTGTTCTGTACCTATTTCTTATTTTCAAAGCGATATATATATATATATATATATATATAGATATATATAGATATATATAGATATATAGATATATATATATATATAGATATATATATATATATATATATATATATTTGTCATCCACAGACAGACTGTTTCGCTGTTTCACAGCTCATCAGTGTGGCTAGACGTCCGGTTGCCTCTAGCTAGGATCGAAACCCGACTGAATTGGCGTCAGTCGGAACTTCTACCACTAAGCCGTCGACTCACGGCAGGGATGAAGGTGAATTTTAGCGTGTTTATTTTTTGATTTAGATAAACATACAGTGACTGACAGTGACTCAATTCTGCTGAAGAGTTATGCTTAAAGAGTATTTAGCTTAAATAGTCACTGTTTACAAACTCACACCTCAAACCAAAGAGCTCAACCGAAATTAATTTTTCAGGAGCCAATATTTTTGTCATCCACAGACAGTTTCGCTGTTTCACAGGTCATCAGTGTGGCTAGACATCCGGTTGCCTCTAGCAAGGATCGAAACCTGACTGAATTGGCGTCAGTCGGAACTTCTACCACTATATATATATATATATATATGTATATGTAAAAAGTCTTACATTAGGTCATTTTTATTTTTATTGTTATTTCTTCTATATCATTTCTTCAAAGATTTTGTCTCTAATTCTGTTAGAAAATATTGAAGAATGAATAGGTATGATATAAAAGCCACAATATCTTTATTCTTTGATATAAACCAGTTATAATGATATAGGCTTACTCAAGTTAGGAGCGTATGCATAGGTTTTAAGAGATTTGTAGGCCATAATCACTTAATTACATAAAGAGGAGTCGGAGATGCAAAAAATAGAGGAGTTGGTGTTGAAGGTTTTGTGTTTTGACTCCACAGCCCTGTTACATTGATTCACCTGAAATATTAGATTAGGAGAATCTAATTAAAATTTTTCTTCAACACCCTGGTCATTCATTTAGGATCCCATATGCCACAGTGTCATTCAAATTTTATTTTTCATTACAAAATATGAACACCCCTTTTTTTTTTCTTTTTCTTTGTGGGATTATTATCTTTTTCAATGTGGGATTATGTAATAATAAATAGATCTTCTATTATCACAATGTGGGATATGTAACAATAAAAGCATAAAGAAAATATATGCCCAGACACATCAATATAAAAAAAAAAATAATTTAAAATTTCAATGTTCCAACATTTTCAGCATTTCTTATTTATGCATAATTATACCCAATGTTTATGTTAAATACCCCCCCATATGCATATATAACAACATCAACAAAAACATTACTTTAGTCCGATGAAGTTCTAAAAACAAAATGCATCGTATAAGAATGTTTTTCCACTTTGTCATTAATTTTCCTAATATTGTTCTGATATATAAAAATTTATATATCATTTTCTCCTATAAATGATTATATATATAAATATATGAATTTTTGCTTATCTGTATTTCTTAGAAGTATTTACAATAACTTTTTTAATGATGAGAGATTTTATGATGCAACTTGAGGGTTGTTCATCATATTATAAATAAAGATATATAATTGTAGTACA
>OZ038475.1:149664692-149667192 GCA_964036315.1 Acanthosepion esculentum
GGAGTTCAAATGATTGTTCAAAATATCCTGCAGTATCTCACTAACCTTTACAAACTTTAATATCCACAATGTTTTCTTACACTTATTTGAATATTATCTGTTACTTCTTTACATGTGATAGATATCCAGTCAAAACATGCTACATCATCTTACTAATTTTTACACACATTGATAATGTTTGCCACACATACTTAAATATTATCTGTTACTTCATGCCACAACATGTATCTAAGCAATGAAATAGCCGAACACACAATATGATTAATATGCATCTCTTTGCTTTTTATAAAATTTTATCATTTCTATCATGACTTCTTATGAAGCTTTAATAAAGTGAAACATGTTAGATTAAGATCTGTTTTCTACTTGTTTGTCTTCCTATTGTAAGAGATATATATATATATATATATATATTTGTGTATTTAGGCAGCAATCCTTGTTTCATGCACATTTCATTAAAAACGACTGACAAGGTGCTTTTATTTAGTTTTTTATATAATTTCTCGTGCAATCTAATAAAGTTTTTCTTTTCAGAGGATAAATTATATAAAAACTGTCCGAATGTTCTTTTTATCCGAGCGCTTTCGGCTATACATTTAGCCATTTTCAAGGATTATATTTCAACTGTTAGAATTAGAAATAGTTTGTTATATGTATGTTTTATAAAGTGATTCATTTTTTTGTTTCAAAACACGGTCAAGATATTATGTCCATGTTCAAAGTTAATATTATTAAGTGTTGGTTTGTTTCTTTTTATTAGTAAGGCTTCCATTAATTTTAGCCTTTTTTTGCAAGTGGATGATGCTATTATATTAGTGTTGTCGACAAGTATGTTCCAAATAGTATCCGGTATGTCTCCATGAATATTTAAATGAGATCCAATTGAGCTATTGTCAGAAAGGTGTAGAGTTAGTCTGCGTGTTAAACAATTTGTAGTGTGGCCTATATAATTATTTACGAAAGTTGATTCTTGAGGAATACAATTCCTTAATGGGCATTTGAATTCGTAAATAATATTTGCTCTATTTAAGTTTGTTCTAGGAGGTGAATTATTATTTTTAACTATAAGGTTAGAAGTTTTAAATTTTTTATAATAAATAATTAATCTAATTTTTTTATTAATTCAGTTTTTATATAATTTATCCTCTGAAAAGAAAAACTTTATTAGATCGCACGAGAAATTATATAAAAAACTAAATAAAAGCACCTTGTCAGTCGTTTTTAATGAAATGTGCATATATATATATATATATATATATATATATATATATATATATATATATATATATATATAGTTCACTATGGAGGTTCAGAGTGATGGAGACATTGCCCTTTTTAAATGTTTTCGTAGAATGCAAGGATGATTTTTTTTTCTATACCAGCATCTTTCGTGAACCCACTTTTATAGGCTTGTACAAATGCTAGAACACTTTTGTTCCCAAGGCCCGAAGAATTGGTCTAATTTCTACCCTAAATCATCGTGCGTTGATGATCTGTTCTCCTGGTTTGTTAAATGGAGAGCTTGCTAGGATCCAAAAAATCTTTGAAAGTAATGCATATCCTGGTAATATCATCAAATATGTTATAGATAGTAAAATTAGACAATTTAAGGAGCCAGCAGTTCTAGGCCCTAGTCGGTGGTCAATTTATTTAAAGTTGCCTTTGATAGACAGGAAGTGTCAACTGCTGACAGAATTTCAGCTTGTGTCGCTTCAGGCTACAATGCTGTTAAGTTGAGTAGTGGGTTCCAAACAAAATCCGCATTTCCTTCCTTCAGTAAGGATCATTTGTCCTATTTTCAGAACAGTTCAGTTATATAGAAATTCAAATGCTGATGTGATGCAGTGTATATAGGACAAACCAATCAGAGGTCGGAAACGTGGATTACGCAACATGTAACTGCCTATTTACATTCAAGTCGTGTTTTAAGAAGCTCTCAAGCAGTGCACGACTTGTCTATTGGGCAGCATTTGCTGGACAATCCCGATTGTGCCACCGAGTATGATGATGCATTTTTTTCCATCTTAAATAGTGTTTGCTCGGTTTTACCATCTCCGAGTCCTTGAGGCTGTTTGCATCAAATTTCATCAGCCAAACCTATGTAAACAAAAGGAGCATTTTATGCGTTCATTACATTTGATCACAGGACTGTGAGTGACTTTTTTTTTATTTTATACTCTTTTGGAACTTCCCAGGTTTTTAGTTATGAATTTATTTACAATTAAAATTTATTTAAATGTGTTCCAACATGTCCTCCTCATTTGTTATTTATTATTAATGTCTTCAATTGTGTTTGTGTTTTGCCAACAATTACCTTTTGTAAAAGCATTAGATGAAAGGGTCCTAAAATAAATGACATCTATTTTGACAAAAGGGTCATAAATAATAATGTCTATTTTGTTTAAGTCTCTCTCTCTCTCACTATATATATATATATATATATATATATATTTAAAGACATTTATGATATGTTTAACGTTCTTTTTATAGATACAAGTAT